>PRKT01000475.1:263262-279721 GCA_003671525.1 Saccostrea glomerata
GGGGGGGGGGTGATCAAAAGTAAACGATATCTTAGGTATTTGATACTTATATTATTGTTGAAATATTCAAGTATTTTTCAAAGTGTAAATTGGAGATCTTTGATAGCATATTGCTTAATTAAAAACAAACCCATTTACAAACTTGCTTTCACCGGGCAACATAACAAGTATCATATTCAACTATCTGCCTTCCTTCACTAAAACGATATATCCAATCATTGATTGAATTATTTGGAAGTCATTTGTCTTAATAAACTATGAACAAATTCTTAAACGTTACTTCAAAGGCTTTTTTTAAGATATACCATAACTATTTTAGTCGTTTGTTGAATGAGTTCCACTGAGACTACCATTTTTCCTCACAAGTACCTGCATAACGACTTCATTTTCACACTGTGAGCAAAACTTTATTCAGCATATGCTATTTACAGAACTTGAGTGTGCACCAAATTTGTTTCTAATCTAAATTGTGGTTTTGTAGATATAGAGATAGTTCGAGAACTTTTTGATCACCCCTCGTACTAGTTGATACTAACACAAGGTTTTTCATATCGATTTTATGTGTTTAATTTCTTTGTGTTTCATTGGTGATACTTTAACTTTTGACAGATATTATAAGTTATCTGTGGCAAACTTACAAACTCTTAATTTTAAACTTTGATGGTGCTCATTTTCCTTACCTGGAATCAAAGAGTTTATTTCAATACGTGCACTATTTAACAACTGTTTGATAATAATACTAAATAAATTACTTCAAGCCACACTTTAACACAATTCCTCTTTTAAAGTGTTCATATTATTTGAAATATTTTGCAACTGTAATTCTCTTCTACATTTAAAGATTGTTATGTCCTTCCATATTAAAAAGAGGTCTGGAAAACAAAATTCTGTGCTAAAAATAGACCACGTGCTGCTATCAATGAACTACTTTCAGGGTTCTTTACACTCTTTATGAAGACAACGATACATTGTTTTGAACTTAAAATTAACATTTAAAAGTGCAAAATTTAGACATTTTCTCAACAAATGGTTGTAGAGAGAACGTTCATGCACAGTTCGCGTATTTTTTTGGATTTTTTACGGCTCTGCTGAATTCTGTAGCTGCGCAGTTCTAAGGAGCATATCAAAATCATTTTTCTGCAAAAGTATAGATTATATATGCACAACATGCATTCAGTTATGCATATTAATTGTATCTTTATCGCGAAGGTTTATAATTTGATCAAAATATAATGTACTTTAGCCATTTGAAGAAATGTTTACATTTTGTTCTCACTGCGCTATAGGTGGTCGTACATCCCCCTTAAAGCTGAACACTTCTCATAAATAGGCACTGTCAGACGGGTATATAAACCGTTAGCTTTCGTTACACCCGATTGCACACTCGAAACTCGTGGCCGACATGTAGTATTCCTATCGTGGTCTCAGATTTTTTTGCGTTTATTTATTGTTTAAATGTGATTCTCTGTTTGTAAATAATGTATTGACCTGCATTTTCTAAGATACTTTTGTCCTGTTTCGGAAAAAAAATGCGTAAAATTTGATAATTTCATCGAAATTGAGTAGCACGCTTTGTAAGATGTACGTCTACACTCGTCGGATCTATACAGTGAAATACATTGAACTTACTAACGATCTGCTCCTTATATACGAGTTGTAGGGAGAGCGTTGAAGAACGGGAAACATGGCGGACTATGTCTATTTACGGGTAGTGTTCTGCTTTAAACAGTCGTTTTATGGATGAACTTTTTACAATGCATATTTAATAAGATAACATTAATTTACAACTTTATTAAACACAGTAGTTAATTTAACAATAAAAAACATCAAAATCAATAGAATGCACAGAATCGACCTTCGAATTCCCATAGCGTTTATCCTCACACTAACACTATAATAATTACAAAATTCCATTGCATTTTGGTCAGATAATAAAGATGAAGCTTTAAATAATAACAATGTCTTTCCATGGCTATTCCGGAAACAAATTTAAATTCAAAGATGATAATGTACATGTATTTGATTTCTGAATTTCATACTCAAGTACATTTTAGAGAAAATCTTTACAATCAATGAATTTTTTAAAAGAAAATGAATGTAAAGCGAAAGTTATAGGTATAGAGTTAACACATACATGTAAAGTTAAAGAGGTCCATATTTAAGGTTTGGGAATCACATCAAGCGAAACATCAAATTAACACTCTGTTTTAAAAGTTTCCTCTGATCAATAGATAATAGGCTCCATATATTTGAATGCCATCAAGATTATTACACTAAATACAGAAACTTCTTCGTTTCTTAAAAAAAATTACTCAAATAATTGTTACATCATGGATTTACTCATTTGTCTATAGTTATAAATCATTGGATACAACTAAAAATAAAATTATTTATCATTACATTTAATTTGTCAAAATCATCTCTTGACAATTAAAATAAGAAGGTTAGAAAATATCAATACTGGGGTTTTCTGTTTACGTCATATATACATAAATTCATGAAAAGTGCACATTTTCATAACATGTGAATTTTAAATCTTTCATTAAAAAAATTTTTTTTAACCCATAATAACGATGATCTTGATAAATCTTGACAATACATGTAATGCCAATATTTTCATTTTTACAGAAAAGGTCAGCTGTCTTCATGGAAAGAGTTGAAAAAGTTTATTTTTACTGCATTTTTTTAAGTGCACCACTTGTCAAGATGCAAAATAGAGACTCAGATTGTAATTAACATTGATATATTTACAATATTATCTAACACAGACGTGACTATAAATAGTAGAGAACATTAGAAACGTTTTTGTAAAAGTACGAATTTGACCGATTGACAATTTTATTTGCTCCTACAAATATCACCATTTTTCTTCTATTCCTAACGTTACGATAGCTCAGTCGGTCGTGCGTTTGGTCGGAAGTTCCTAGGTTCAAACCCCGGCAGCGATTGACCAAAGTCGATAAAATAGATAACAGATGTTCCATTGCCATGCACCTTGAAGTCAGAAGTGTGGTTCTTTTGATTGAAACCATAAAATTCGGGGATGGGAAAATTATCAACATATAACAGGTAGAAAATTAGTGAAAAGGTCAATTATCTCGCGAGTAGGTACACGATAGCACCAAACAAAGTTGTGGGTTTCATGTTGTGGCGAATGCTAAAGATTCCAAACGCACCTAGTTAATTATAATGCTTCTAAAACTTTTTACACCAAAACCTTTCAATCCCGACTTTCAGCTCCTACTTTCACGTGAAATAGGTTTAAAATATTTGATTAAGGTTTTTTCTTTTGTTACTTTGCACACAAAACATTTAAATATATCCTTGATCTGTTTCTTAAATGACGAACTTAAGCTGGCATAAATCAAAAGGTCTATGGGTTTCCCAATTGTAAAAGACAAGGACAGAATTATTATATATATCCCATTAAAGAGATTGTGATTTGAGGGATTTGAGGGGCTATCACTATCGCCTGTAGTTGGCACAAAAACCATTAAGATTATCATTGGTAACTCTTGAAAAGCAAACGATATACCCATAAAAATATTGACCTTCATAAGAATTATAAACTTTAACTTTTTCCATGTGTCTTTCCTATTCCCTGCGTTTAATGTCAATAACGACATCTGAGATAAATTCTTCATGAAAAGATAAACCAAACATACATTTGCAAATATATGAATTATCAATGGAAATAACTGAAATTTTATTTTAGTATTTTTTGGTCGGGATCGGCCTGCGGCCTTGGGTATATATAAGTCGGAAAGCTCAGGATCAACATTCTTTTCATCAACTTGCTGGATACAGAGTAGGTTGAATATTTCTTTGTCAAGTTTTTTCATAATATTTGTAAGAAAAATTTTGCATCTGCATTAAATACATTTAAATTTTGGATAATAAACCTTGTATGTTCTTAATACTTTTTTAATCCAACGTATATATTTTCTCTGGATTGTGCTGGATTTACAGCCCGATTAAATGTGACACGACAGCCAGTTTGAATATATTGTTGCAAATTTTTGCCCGGAGCAAATTTATCAAAAAATTTGTATCTGGTGAATTACAATTAGTAATTTTTGTTTGTTATTTACTTTAACGAGCGGAAATGCCTCCCAAAAATAAGACTAAACGGAATTGCAGACTGAGGGACAACGAGGGCAAAGCATCAAGGTCAAAGAGGTCAAGACAAGAGCGACCAGCGGTAGCGATAGAGGTTGACAATAATCATACAGTTCAGGAACCAGGTCCTTCAGGAAGCATCGCCGCCCAAGAGAATGTAGTTGGTGCCAGAAAGGCAAACTCTACCCCACTGGCCCCAGCACCTGTGCCTGCTTTGGCCATTGAATCTCAATCAGGTACAAGCATTGGTTATGAGAATCAATATGTAGATAGCATTCATTCACTATTGCCTAGCAATGTCTCTAACTCATTAAAGTCTAAAATCATTAGTTCAGCATACATAGAGATTAGTTTGTTGCTAGATAACACTTCCCTGACAAAATCTTCGGAGAAAAAATATTTTTTAATGAAAAAGGGGAGTTGGTCACAAGAGAGGTTGTTAAACCTAGCAATAAGATTCAAAATATCAGTAAATGGACAGATGCATTCTTAGTTTACTCTAGCATTTATGCTTCAGCCTACCCAGAATCTTACCAGGGTTTGCTGAAATATTTACATGACATAAGAATCGGGGCATCAAGATGTGGGGAGGGGGATTTGGGATGGAAGAAATATGACGAGCAGTTTCGACTTCGCCGCAGTATCGATCCCACCATAGATTGGTCTAAAGTAGACTATGAGTTATGGTTGATGTTTATGTCATCATCCCCACAATCTAAACTAACAATTAAACCAAACAACCTAGCCTGCAACAAGTGCTATAATTTCAACTTCAAGGGTCATTGTGACAGACCTTCTTGCCAGTACATGCACAAGTGCATTAAATGTTCTGGGAGTCATCCACAATATTTGTGCCCTCAATCTAATTATGTTGGGAAGTCCACAAGTTACCCGAGGGGACCACTGCAAGGGCAACCCCAAGTTAGACCCCTTATGTCACACCCAACCCAAACCCCAAGACCACAAAGGTATATGGGTCCTAGGGAATTCCCCTATTAATGTTGAAAAGTTGAATGAATATTTGCAGCCATATCGAGACAAATATGCTGCTAATTATATACAAAATGGGTTTTCAAAGGGTTTTGAAATAAATTATACAGGGCCAAGGTGTCATGTGTTTTCAAAAAATCTTAAGTCTGCAAGTGAACACCATGATGAGTTGATGGAAAAGGTAAGTGAAGAAATAAAGCTTGGCCGAATCATGGGTCCTTTTGATCAACTTCCAATTTCTAACCTCCATATTTCACTAGTTGGCATTGTCCCTAAATCTGATGGAGAGTGGCGAATGATTACCCATTTATCCTATCCTAGTTCCCAGGGGATCAACGACTTTATAGACCCAGATTTATGTACAGTGCAGTATGCATCATTTGATGGTGTAGTCAATATGATTGCAAATTTGGGAAGGGGCGCATTGATAGGTAAGATGGATATTAAAAGTGCTTTTCGTTTAGTTCTGATAAATCCAGGGGATTTTGACTTGTTAGGTTTCTCGGTAGATGGATTATATTACATAGATAAATGCCTTCCCATGGGTTGTTCCATTAGTTGCAGAATTTGGGAAACATTTGCAACTTTTCTACACTGGCTTGCTCAGTTCAAGTCTGGATTGAATACATTAGATCATTATTTAGACGATTTCCTTTTTGCAGGTAGGTCTGGTAGTGATGAATGTGAAATTCTAATGTCTACTTTTAGTAACTTAGCTGGGGATTTAGGGGTACCTCTAGCCCATGAGAAAACTTCTGGTCCAACAACAAAATTAATATTTCTAGGTTTTGAAATTGATACACTAGAGATGACAATTAAGATCCCAGAAGCTAAGTTAGAAATCCTGAAGAGTCTGATTGAACATTTTTTAGATAGGGAAAAAGTTACACTGCAAGAAATACAGTCTTTAGTTGGAATGCTCAATTTTTTCTCAAAGGCAATCAGATCTAGTAGAGCTTTTATTCGAAGAATGTATGACGCATTTAGTGGAGTTTTCAAGCTACATCATCATATAAGATTATCAGTAGGAATTAAAAGTGACCTTGGAATGTGGCTAGTGTTCTTGAACCATTTCAATGGGGTTGCATATTTTCCTAATACTGTATGGGAATATTCTAGCATTTTACAGTTATTTACAGATAGTGCAGGTTCAGGTCATTTAGGTTGTGGTGGTTACTTTAATGGAAGTTGGTTTTTCTCCAAAGGCCAAAACATTGGAACAACCAAGAAATTTTGAAAGACATGACTTTTCTTGAGCTCATACCAGTAGTTTTAGCAATAGAGATATGGGGACCTAGGTTGTTACATAAAAAGTTCAGTTTCATGTTGATAACCTTTCATTAGTTAGTGTCATCAATACCCAATCTTCCAAGTCCAAAAGAGTGATGGAATTGGTAAGACATTTGGATCTTAGACTGATGATCAATAATGTTATATTTAGGGCAAATCACATTAGTAGCTTGGATAACAAAATTGCAGATTCTATTTCTCCCAAACAGTGGTTCCGCTTCAAGACGTTAGCACCAGAGGCAAGCACCAGACCAGATCCTCTTCCAGTAGAATTAGTCAACATGATTTACAGATTCAAATGAATAAATTGCTAGATGCTTCAATCTCTGAAAACACTAAGACAGCATACGAAACAGGACAAAATTCATTTTATCATTTCCGGAAAGAATTTGGGTACGAAATTTCATGGCCCCCACCTCTTAGAGATGTTGTTCACTTTGTTGCTTATCTGTCACTTAAGAAGTGTTCCTATGCTACGGCAAAATCTTATCTATCTTCTATTAGTTTTCAATGCAAAATTCACAATTGGGTTGATGAAACATAGAACTTTCTGGTTGTAAAGGTTCTTGAGGGTATGAGAAGAACTGGTAGGTCTGCAGATGCAAGGCTACCTATAACCCTGCAGTTGCTTACTGAAGTTGTTAGGGTTTTATCGAGCATTTGTAGCAATAGTTATGAAACAAAATTGTTCAAAGCTTCTTATATATTAGCCTTCTTTGGTTTTCTCAGAATAGGGGCATTCACATTGTCTACTGGTAATAGTGTTCATACAATTTTACAAGTGACTGATGTTCAATTTGAA
Source organism: Saccostrea glomerata (assembly GCA_003671525.1). Classification (NCBI taxonomy): domain Eukaryota; kingdom Metazoa; phylum Mollusca; class Bivalvia; order Ostreida; family Ostreidae; genus Saccostrea; species Saccostrea glomerata. The sequence goes on from PRKT01000475.1 coordinate 270,464, forward strand.
GCTAATTACTCCAAGGTTTTTGTACACATAAGAATGTAAAAATATGATCAGGATAGAAAGGGGGTTTCTTTAGCCATTGATAAAAGTGGGGGAATCCTGTGTCCAGTAGCAAATTTGATAGATTATCTTGCAGTAAGACCAAAAATTAAAGGGCCATTATTTATCCACTGTGGTAAAAATCCCCTTACCAGATATCAGTTCTCTTCGGTTTTGAAAAAAATCACTTCAGGTTTTGGAGGTTCAGGGACATTATAGGGCCCATTCATTTCGTATCGGGGCAGCCACTGCAGCATTTGAAGCGGGGTGTTCACAAGATGTCATAATGGAAGCAGGGCGTTGGAAGTCTAGGGCATACAAATCGTACATAAGATGTCCTGATGGGCAGATGTTGGGGGCAAATAAGTTGTAATTTTGTAAATATAACAAGAATCATCAAATTATTGCATACATTTGTAGAGGTCTCTGATGTTAAAGTCTGGTGTGTGGGCTCCTCTATTATTAAGAATGCAATGATGGCATCAGTATGCAGACCGGGGGGAACAAATCTTGGATTGGATAGATTGAAAATAAATATCTGGTGGCAGGGATATTCAGGTTTGAATTTTTGGGGACTGAAAGCTATTTTTTCTGACAGAATATGAGGAATCTTCAGACTTTTTGGTTATTCACTGTGGGGCAAACGATTTAGGATCAATTGATCTGTATAATCTCATTGAGAAAATTAAATCCCATCTAAAGATTATCAAGACTCGCTTTCCACATTCTACACTTGTTTGGTCACAGATGCTGCCACGAAATAAATGGAGGTATTCGGGGGACAATAAAGCAATGGAGCGTTCCCGTCTTAAGGCCAATAGGGTAGCTGCTTCATTAGTGTTAGAGTTTGGGGGTTGTTACATAAAGTACCCTGATTTATTGAAAAACATATCACAATTTCTGTTGCCAGATGGAGTACATCTCAATGACCTAGGAAATAAACTCTTTCTAAATAATATCCAAGGGGGGTTAGAATTTTTCCTGTCAAAGCAAGGAAATGTGTATCCTTAAACAAAACATCAAGAACATTGGTCCGTGGAAGCTTTTTTGTCAGTTGCTGGGGTGCTCCCCCATGTGTGGGATGACTGTGAACTCTCCTTCGGTTGTTCACTGTCATGTGGCGTTTGCGCACACCAAAGCAACTGAGGCCTACTGAAACTTTTTATTGTGAAGTTTTCACCATTGAACTGTGAAGGGGGTTGAAATGTTGAACCAGTTTATATGTAAAATATTTGCTGATATGTTGATATAATTTGTTTTGTGCTTGAATTGTGCATATAACTAATTACACTAAAATAAGTAACCTTAAATAAGTAACCACCCGCGGTTTACCCGGGTGGTCATTTTTTGCACATATGATTTGTTTGTGTTGATGAATTTTGTTGAATTTGTGTGGGTTTGCCCAAAAGTTGTGTGTATTAATTGGCATCCCACAAATAGCTATGCCACGGCCAATGTTCGCCAAAATAAAGGTTAAAACAAACATTTTGTTGTCATTTCCCTGTATAAATAATATCATATATTTTATGCATATAAAATCAGATGACTTTATTTTACGGGAAAAGGTATTAATTTTTTGGTCGGGATCGGCCTGCGGCCTTGGGTATATATAAGTCGGAAAGCTCGGGATCAACATTCTTTTCATCAACTTGCTGGATACAGAGTAGGTTGAATATTTCTTTGTCAAGTTTTTTCATAATATTTGTAAGAAAAATTTTGCATCTGCCTTAAATATCCCACCCACCCATTCCCATAATTTGGAGTTTAAATGATTGCATATTTGCTTCTTGGTGCTGGCTTTTTCTTTGTATTTTACAGAATCTGTTGCACTGGATGTCGTCTTCGTGAAATATGTCGTGGCATAACCTGTACAGGAATGGCGTTTGCGCACACCAAAGCAACTGAGGCCTACAGAAACTTTGTATTGTGAAGTTTTCACCATTGAACTGTGAAGGGGGTTGAAATGTTGAACCATTTTATATGTAAAATATTTGCTGATATGTTGATATAATTTGTTTTGTGCTTGAATTGTGCATATAACTAATTACACTTAAATAAGTAACCTTAAATAAGTAACCACCTGCGGTATACCCGGGGTGGTCATTTTTTGCACATATGACTTGTTTGTGTTGATGAATTTTGTTGAATTTGTGTGGGTTTGCCCAAAAGTTGTGTGTATTAATTGGCATCCCACAAATTACTATGCCACGGCCAATTCTCGCCAAAATAAAGGTTAAAACAAACATTTTGTTGTCATTTCCCTGTATAAATAATTTAACATTATTAAAAGCTAATGATAACATTCACGCTGGGTTTAATTTCGCGGAAAATTAATAAATCGCGAACAAAGCGAAATTAAAACCATAGTGAATATTAGCCAATCTACAGTATATGACCCAATCATTATTATCGAGTGCATTGACCTCTAATTCAAGAAGGATACAGAAGTGTAAGACTTTTCCTTAAAAGTAAACAAACAAGTTAATCGGATTAAGGACTATATAACATACCAGAATGTTTTTCTATCTACCGACATCAATCCAGGAACAACGAGCGAAATTGATGTAAAGCATCAAATCGGCCGCAAACAATTTAGCATTTTCAAAAGTACTTTCACAATTTTAAAAGCATCCGTTATGCAAGGAAAGCACAAATTATTCAAAGCTGAAATAGTGATCATTTTTTAATCCAGGCTGTCTTCAAAGCAAAATAAATAAACAAACATTTTTAAAAATAAAATATAAATTTTATGCATTTGCCCATCAAATGGATTCATCCATGTAATAAAGTCAATGATTAATTATAAAGAACTTATTATCATTAAAATGTAGACATCAAAATTAAGATGTAGGCCTCTCAAGATGAACCACGTGCTGACACCCTGGATCTTTGTCACGTGATAGTCATATCTGCTAGTCTCGACACATATCTGAATTTCCAGGGGACCTATTGTTATGCTTTCTCAAAGATTTGTTTTACTTATACATGTAGTGTTATCCAATAACAAAAAAAAAGATTTTCAGAGAAGATACACATGACAGTCGAACTTATGCTTGTATACCCCTCACAACGATGTTGGAGGGGATATACAATATAGCAGCGTGCTGTTCGTGTTTGTTTATAAATGTTTACGTTAATCCTTTGTGGGTGGGAAAGTGACGTTTTTATCATGGGGATCAATGTTAAATGCAAACTTAATTTATAGAAATGCCTTTTATGTAGGGAGGCTCTGCTTAATCAATGTACCTGTGCTATAATAATATCTTTACTGTAAAGTATTATAGACTAGTTACTCTCAGACGGTAGAGCATTTTCTCATAAGCATTTGTTCAGAAGGTTAGGTGTTCGAATCTCAGCCAAGACTGAGAAATAGGTACTATCTGTCCTTTCGTCAAGCTTTCGATACATTCAAGTGAAAGTTGTGTGACAGTTTTATGATTTGTTTTTGCAAGGCCCCGTGTAATGACTGGCGTTGGCACGCTTAAGATCCCTCACTGCACCGTTGCCCTGGGTGCAGGGTAAAGGTCTAAACTGGAATACATTCACCCATATATATATATATTTTGACGTCTTTAATTGAACAAAAAAATGTTGAGAGAGACGCAAAGCAACAATAACATTAACTGCTTTTTCATTTTTTTCATGCTTGAGCTACATGTAGATATGATTTGGTATTTACTCTCGATTTCCTAAGTAAAAACCAAAATGAATTTAAAGTTTGTCTCAGGCAAAAACGTTTAGTAATTTTAATTATACACGTAATACACAGTTCCTAATCAGCTGATATACAAGGAAACAGCCTTCAACTTATATTATTTCAAAGATTCAACTTTGAGCCAAAAATACACACTTTGTATGAAATATATGTTAGAAAAATAATACTTCATGTATAAGTCAGTGAAAAATGGACAACGCAAAACAATTTTCTTGAAAAGAGTTATTTTATTTTTCTAAATATACATTCTTCTTAGCCCATATGCTGTTGAAGTGATGCAACTTTATATTCCCAGGTAAACACGTAAGCAATTTCGATCATTACAACAGTAGACTTCTCCAGTGGACAAAATTTCCTTTATAAAAGTTCAGTCCTCCTTCTGTCAAAGTGGATTTATAAAGTCTGTTTCACGAATTTATAGCATTAAGACTATAGTCATTATGTATGTAGATAAATACATATGACTTTAGGTATTTAATTAAACGTGTAATTGTAAATTTGAAATTGTAAATAAATGTTTTTGTAAAGGTATATACACTTAAAAAAAACCTTCCAAGTGTTCACCTAACATTTTTTAAGTTTTAAAGGACAAATGCATACAATAAATAATTTCCTTCATTCATTGTTAATGATGCATATTTCAGTTCGATGTTGCATTTTTATATAAGTATCTTGTCAAGCACGTAATTGCGTCAATTTAAGGATGATTTAGACTGTTTGAGATGATATTAGACTGCCACGAGCGCGGATTCCTTATCATTTTCATACGATTGAAATTGTTTGTTTTCATGTTTCTTAAATTCTTTTTAAGATAATTAAAGGTAGGATTCTTCTCATATTTCTAATATTTAAAAATTAATGAAATTCACAGAATCAAGAAGACAATATCTGTAAGTGATAGTATCAGTGAAATTAAATTTGACCGTTTTATATTAGAGGCAAGGTCAGATCAAGGTCATTATCTTTTTCCTTGACATTAAGAATAAAAAATATACTGTTGCCAATCATGTGATACCTATTTCTATTTCAAAAGTTAAAAGATTGTTCTTTTTGCAATAAAACTTATTACTATATAGGGTCTATAGCATGATATTTTCAAATTTACATAAATAATTAAACTTAAAGATATGTATGCCGTGTTAAACAGTATTTTTGCACAGCTGAAACCGAACAAAAATTTCTGGAGTATGATAAGCTACCAAAAATGAAGCATTCTTGCAAATTCGACGAAATTTTATTCGGTATGAACAAAGTACTGGTCAGGAAAAGAACACGATATTCTCATGCATATTTATAAAGGACTGACGTTTATCCTGGATCTGCGCATGTGCGCGGGAAAAGCATCGCGAGAATCATCAGGTCGAGGAAAATATTTTTTGTGACGTCTGTTCAGTGAGGGACACAAATAGACCAATCAGCTCAATGAGTTGCATTTAATGCATTTATGGGTTACTACATAAAATACTACATGTGTTTTTCAAAAAGGCTAGTTTTTTAAATCGCTCTCAGAAAGACATGATGCATTATGTACATTATTATCTACTAATCCCATGCTCATATTTGCATACAAATGATTAACAATGATGAAAATTAAAATTTTCCCCACTCCATTGTACAGGTCCGTTTGTTTAGAGTTTCCCCGTGCTGTACTGCTAGTGGACATTTTCGGTTGGGTGAACATTTAAGGATCTTCAGTATGGAGCGCATTATGCGCAATAGATATTTTATGTCAAATACAATGTATGGAAAGTAATTTAAACTGCTATGTTTACACCCTGAATGGGATATCGTCAATTATCCCTTTTGGTTTTTTTAATATGAACTACATAACATATGTAGATGAAACTTACATTCCATACATCTTGCCTTCTTAGAAATATAGTTGGGCTAATAAAATAAAATTGGTCAAGGAATTCCAGGCCTCTAAATACTATTCCAGTATGAGGGCACAACCAAGCATTTCGATGAACACCATTAAGAAAAATTAATTCAGGTAGGTAGTATCGTTTTTTTTAAGTGGGTGGGGGATAGAACAGTTGGAATAAAAATCAACTAGCTCGAAGAAATCTGACAAGTAAAATAGGTTCCAATATCTTTCACTACTAAATTTTATTCATTCACTACAATTTACCGCCAAACTCCAAATTTCACTTTCGAATTAGCCCGAGCCAATGCTGATAACCTACTTGCAAGATTTTTTATATTATTTTCAAGGGGTCAGAAATATTGTGATTCATATGTAAAGAATATAATTATATTATTTAGTAGTATTCTGGTTTTGGCATTCGGTATATTGTGCAGATTTTTACATGCTATTCTGTGGAATACTTTAATTTGTTGTTTTGAACCATTAAGAAATGCAGAATCGAATGTATCTTATAACCATTTTGATTGATCAATTATACTAGTATCATTTGTTTGTATTGGTTATTTCATTTTGGCACAACATGGTTCCCACACTTCTTTATCCATAGTCAGCTGTAGAAGTTCACCCGACCGAAAATGTCCATTGAAAAGACAATTGCCCGTGATTATTCGTCGGTACGAAAAGCAACCAACTCTGAGGTGCTCTCAATATTGACAATCCCTAACTCACGTGTTTGTAGTAAAAACGTAGAAGACCATCATGCTTTTCGGTTCATTCACGAGATTGGACCATTGTTTGCTGTAAACATCCGCGACAACGTGATCATGAATATTACAATAAGAGGCGGTTTTTTATCCGACACGGAGAGAAAATCACTTTTACCAAATAATATTTCATAACTTTTAAAAGTGATGGAGTGGAGTTGTCTTATTTGCAGAAAGTATATATTAACTTATATAACTTGATGAGACACCACATATATTTATTACTTTTAAAATAAAACACTAATACGGCATATATAGCTTTAACTGGATAATCTGAATTTTCTCTGTTTTTCTTATTTTTTAGGATACTAAGAGAGAAAAAAATACTTTTTATGGATGTTTGGCTCAACTCTGCACTTTGATAGGAAGCGTTTAAAAGCTATCAAAATTCTAATTTGTTAAAAAAAACATATTTATTTAATATATTTTGAAACTTTAGTCCCTTATTATTAATTTAACTTACATTTGAAATTTCTCCAAGGTTTTTATTGTGTAAAAATTATAATTAAATTCATTGTTCTATAATAATTTTGAGAGGCAGAAAAGAAGATATTTTCATACGCCACCATTCCGCCAAAAATAAAGTCCTTGCTAGTTTTCAAATGCAGTTTACCATTTCTTTATAAAGTTGTACAATTGTGATAAGGAAATAAAAATATTTAAAATTTCTTGCGTTACGAAGTATACCGAGAAATAATTGTCCTAACGACATGTAAACAAATTGTTTGAGTCGGAACGGAAGTCTTATACCGGGTAATTGTGTACTGAGTAATAGCCAATAGAAATAGGTTTTGAATTTTGACGTGTTCGAATGGGTTAAAGAGATTTCTGGTAATCATTCTCTAGCGCACGCTCTACCCGAGCAAGTCAAAGTTTTGTACATTATAAGAAATGGCAATTTCTTATATTAGGTTTGTGAGAATGAGTCCGCCATTCATTTTGTTTACCTCGCAATATTGCTGCGGACTTACAGGTTTCTATGGAACGCCATAGCTGCCTTAAGGTCAATTTTTGATGATATGCAGTTGTTAAATCATTAAGGTCTTCCGTCTTAACGGAAGACCTTATAGCGATTCTATTGTTTCTTATTATTATTATTATTATTATTATTATTTTTCTGACGCAATTTCTCAAAGACTACTGGATGGAATTACATGAAATTTTCAGGACAGATGTGTTGTTTAATGGATTTGATACATCTGAGAGATTTTTTGGAAAATCGCTTCCGGTGCCAAGTTACAGACCTTTTTCTGATTTTTAAAATGACATTTTGTCTACAGATTTTCTCAACAACGGTTAAAGATATCAAGCTGAAACTTTCAGAGATTATAGATGAAGATAAATACTATCCAGGACGCCACGTGTCGTTCGTCGTCATTACTTCCGGTCGCTACCGGAAGACAATTTAAAAAGTCCAAATTTTCAACTTTTTTTGTTTTTCAATATTTTTCATTTCTTTTTGGTATGTTAATAGAAACCTTTTTTATAATGCTAACTATAGAATTTGTTTGAATATTGATAAAGCTTAACTGTAGATATTAGTATTTTAAAATCTGAAGCGGATCCAAGATGGCCGCTCTCTCTGTCAACTCCGACATTTCGCAATAGGGGTTTACTGAGGCAGCCGAGCGTTTGCTTGAACGAAAGTAACATAAGGAGAAATGAAATGTAAAGGAATACTTGGATTGTCACGTCGTAGTTACGTTGCAATTCTGTGTCAAACGAAGTTCTTCCTAAACGTATTCTATAATTGGTTTTGGCTGGTTCTCAAAGTTGAAAAAGATAAGACTAAATGTGCAAATGAAATTCGATACCTAATATCTTCTAATTTGCACCACGGAAAAAACAGATTTTTAATAATCGTTATAAGTAAGTTTTTCAAGAAAGAATGTCAATGAATACAGTAAGTATAAAACTTACCCATTTTTTTCCCATGCACATTTGTGCCATATTAAACTAATAGAAAAGACAAAATAAGATAACCATTTCTTTTTTAAAGATTGCTTCATGGATTTATTATTAAGATTATTGTCTCAAAGATCTTATTCAAGTTTTTCAGCACAAATGGTATCCAATTCCTTGATCGTCGTAAGGGGAGCCATGTTTTTCGGCGATACGTTTCAATCTCATTATGAATGTTTAACTAATCGGGATAGTTTACTTTGGCGATAAACAGGAAATTTGAAAACAAAAAAAGAAGATAAATTCATAGCCGTTTCACTGCTTTAGTGTTACTAGCTTACATACTATATGGCATTGTAAAATGTGTTAAATATGCTTTCTAATCGTCGAAGTTTAGGCTATATGAATGTTTTTTTTATTTCGTTGAAGCTATCACAATAGAACATTCCAAAAAAAGGCGCGAAGTTTAACTCGTGGCGTTTGGCGCAAAATTATGAATAGTGACTAGCCTTCCATAATTCTAAGACAAAAGCACTGTTATACAGAGATATATACAAAAAGATTAAGAGCAGAGGTCCGAATAGCGTAATATTTAGCGAATTGGATTTTCATGTTCGCCACTTGGATTCAATCCCCCTTGTGTGCAATATTTCTTTTCACTTTTAAACCTCGAATTTTCGTTTTTTTTCTTTAGGAATCGGACGGAAGACCTCTCGTTGCTCGCAACGAGATCGTATCTAGTTATTATTATTATTATTCTTCCAACCGATTTTGTGCACGCGATTTCTCAGAAACGGCTCGGCCGATTTTCATCAAATTTTCATATGTAATAGCTAATCAATTGATCTTGATAGGTTTTTAAGCGTTTTTATGACGTCACTTCCGGTCGTGAGATATCGGGAATTTTCTGATTTTAAAATGCAATTTTGTCTTGATTTAGTAGCGAAAACTGCTTAAGATATGAACTGAAGATT
>PRKT01000475.1:288176-302792 GCA_003671525.1 Saccostrea glomerata
GGGGGGGGGGGGGGGGGGGGAGTTGTTTAAAAAATATTTTCAGTTTTCCGTTGATTTCTACAGTGGAAAACACAAGTTTTGCCAAAATTATTGAGTTATCTCTCTTTGGTATCCCTAATAAGTAAGGTTTTATGAAAATTCATATAAATATGTATAAAAATTTTGAGAATCATTCCAAGATGTTAACTTTTGAGAATTGACTTATAGATAGGCGGAAGAATAATACTATCGTTCGTAGTTCTTTACGACCTTGAATGTTGACCTTTTGACCCCAAATTCAAAAGAGGTCTTCCTAAGGCCACAGGGATTCTGTTATGTTAAATTTCATTGCAAAAGCTCAAAGGGTTGTCGAGATATCGTGTGGAAACAAAAGCGTTACAGAAAGACGGATGGACGGACAGCTAGACGGACGGACGGACAGGTAGACCCAAATTAATACCCCCCACTTTTCAAGCGGGGGACAAAAAGTATCAAATCAGGTTCAAATGATAAGTTATCATACTTAAGATTTGTAGGAATATTGACTAAGCCATGCAGAATTTTTTTTCAAAGTGCGTTAATATGGTCCATGTTAACGCACTTTGAAAAAAAAAATTTTTTTCAAAATGCGTTAACCAGGTCCCAAAAATTAACGCACTTTGAAAAATTTTTTCAAAGTGCGTAATTTTTTCAAAGTGCGTTGCCACATAGCAAACTTCTTTAAAGATTTTACATGACAAGTGTGTTGTTGGTAATTCCACTTTCTTACCAACATGTATTCATTAGAATCAAGTATGCATGCAGTATGCTATCTTATACGTCATATACCGTATAATCCATATTAACCGCCCCTGCCCCTAAAAGCGCCCCCTTGGGTCTTTGTCAGTTGTCAGGAAATAAGGGCCCTCTGGCTGTAAAGTGATTAAAATCAACAAGAATCATATAAAAATATTGAAGAAAGTGAAAATTAAACTTATCTATTATCCAATATTTCAATGGTAATGAATAATTTTAGCAGAATTTGGTTGGATTACCATCACTTTAAGTAAAATTTTTATTGGTTCCTTGTATTTTTTTTTCAATAGATTTTTTAAAGTTAAAATATGACATTGAATATCATAAATAGAGTACCAAAAAAACTACCCCCTTTTTACAATTTTCTAAGCGCCCGGGGCGGTTAATAGGGATTATACGGTATTTGAACCCTTGAATCATTTGTTTTAATGCAAAAAGTTGTTGAATTATTAGTTGTGTATTATTCATAATTGTTTCCTACAAAAAAGATAATAATAAGTTGCCTTCATCTTTTACAGTACATGCACTCGCGGCTTTAAAAAATTAACAACTCAAAACTGAATCACACTGATAATACTATTTTATACAAATTTAAGATGCATGTACGTGTATGTAGATCACAATACTCAAATGTATTTTGCATTTCAAATTTAATGTTTTCATTTTTTTACAACAGAAAAAATGTGCAGACTGAGATACTTGTACTGAGGAAATATCTGCTGTTGAAGAAAAAATTACCCAAGACTTGTTTAGGTATGTTTTTGAAGTCTTTTAAAATGAAAATTCACTCATGACTTTTTTAAAAGAGAGATAAATGTTAAAAGTCATTCTCCTGTTCTTTATACACTGACAATGCTGATTAATCATATGCTTTATTAGGGTGTGAATATTAATTCTTATTTTGAGTCTTTCAGTTTATTCATATATTTTTTATGCACCCCAATCGATAGATCAGAGGTGTATATTGTTTTTGTCCTGTCTGTTTGTCTGTTTATCTGTTTGTCTGTCTGTTGTCAACTTTAACCTTAGCCATAACTTTTAACAGATATAGACTTCATATTTGGTATGCATAATCCACTAATTAAGTTTTCAAAAGACACCAAAGTAAATGACCCTTAGTTTGACCTTGGCTGTGACCTTTAAGCTAAGAATAGCTTTTCAAATCTTTGTTGCCTCATGGGGCATATTGTTTTTTTTTATTTTACCTTGGTTAACAATATGCAAAAAATTGTGTACACTTGATATTCATTGATTGAATGTTATTTATTTATCTGAATATCACATAGGTATTTTTGTGTATTTCAGGTAGAAACAACAATGTGCAGATAGTTCAAATTGCTGCATCTATTGGAGCACCCATTGTCATCAGGAATTTTTCTTGAATTTCCAGCATGCATTTCAAAAAATGCACCTTGCAGGCATGGATTGATTGTTGTAGCTTAACACATGTTACAAGATTATTTAACCCTGATGAGAAGTCACAAGATGCAGTGAATGACACTTGGGAGCAATGAGGAGTGAGGGTTCTTTAGTGTACCAATATCTGCTGTTCCAACCTTTACCCTCTCAACCATAAGACCTCCAACTTTACAGCACCAGAATATATGATTAGCCACTGGGAAAGTTTTTACAAACTTTTCATATGTAACAATTTGGCAAGTTTTTAGTGTTGTTCTACATTTAAACAGCATGTACATCAATTTTTAGATATACGTACAGATTTGATGAAATAATTAGGAACTCTAGTTAGTGTATGGTTAGTTTTATCCCACTTGTATATATGTTACATCTCATAAAAAAACTAGTTAAAAAAATCAAATTCTGTATATAAGGTAACATCTTATACATGTAGCTATTCAAAATGACTGAGTGAAATCATTATAAACAAACATATACAAGAACTAGAGCCGAGCTCGTTGCAAAGCAATGAGTAGGTCTTCCGTTGGAGCTGTGGACAGGAAGTACAGACCTTGGGTCAAGGTCACTGCATTTTCTTATGTCAACAACCTTTCTTCCCAGCATGAGCCTCTAGTAAATTTTAATTATAAAATTATGCTTAAAATTTATTTCTTTGTCAGCTGCAGTGACCTTGATTTGCCAGAAAGACATTTGATCAGGGTCATGACAAAACCTCCAATCATAAGTAATTTATGTTTCAAGTAAGAGCCTCCAATGATTTTCATTTACTAATTCATAGCGTAGTAAAGAAAATATTTCTTCTGTCAGTGACCTTGATCTTAACAGAATAACCTTGGCTCTGTGTCAAGACAAACACCTTTTAGTGATTAGAAGGTCATAACCCTGACAGGAATTTTACAACTTTTCTGTCATTGGCCGATGAAGATGTTTGAAATTTGCATTATCTTGCACCATTTTGTCACTGGTCAGAAAAACAACATTGAGGTATTTTAAAACATCACCGGATATTAATATTCAAACAACATGGAGTTTCTATTTATGAAAGATAGACGGGGTTGAAAGTCCTTTCCATAATACGTATTTTAGGTAATAGCTTTACTTTCAATAAAATTAAACTCAAAAGGCCACAAATAAAATACCTTTCCTCATTTATTTCAAAGTTTGGGTAAAGGGGGTGAGGAGCATGGGGATGTCATGATGTATACGAAATACATGCGAGGTTATTCTGTTAGACAGGAAGACCCGAGGAGTTGTGATTTGCTGATCATGATCTAAAACACGTTGACAAACCGAAACCACAGTGTTTTATACACGTTATTCAATCAATTCATTCATAATTATTTTTCTTGAAGGTGGAATGCATGGATAAAGGATTAAAGAAAATTCCCGATGTACAATAGCATCCGTGCATGGACTTCATTTTAGTACTACATAATGATATTGTGCTTGAAGTTGAATAAAATCATCAAATAAATTAAATTTAAATAGGAAACGGAGATTATGTTTAATAGAATAAAAATGAGACAATACTTGACACAGGGACTCGCTGGTAAAAACTTGAATGTACTTGAATGAAATGCCTCTCTCTCGTTAATTTTCTCTCGTACGCGTATTTTTAAACCAAGGAAAGTAATTTGCGCTAGATATAAGCTCATCATTTTAAAGAAAATACTGAGTTATATAGGGTAAACGATACAAATGGTTTGACTTTGGTGCCAGTTATGATTTTAACAGTTTAATTTAGGTTGTAAAAGCGTGTAATTACATGATAAGTCTGTAATATTCAGATAAGATTGTTACCCCGGTATATATATATATAAGTTCTTAAATTTTCGATTCTGGACATATGCGGGTTTATTACTACTTGAATGTACATTGTATAACCTGCTACTGATATATTATCATGGAACAAAATTACAATGTTAGCACACTATACTTATCATTTATACGGTTTTTGAATAAATTATAAAACAAATTAAGTTCATTGCTTTAAAATCATTATTTCTTGAACTTTACTATAAAACCTGTAATATAAATTAATAGACAGTGTGCAGCACAGGAACTTATGAAGTTTACACGTGCCGTGTAATTTATCGATGTTTAGTCCATTTCATAGAGTATAATTCTATCCTTACGATTCGGAAGAAGTTTAAAATTGGTATAACCATGGTAAATATCTGTGATAAAAAAATGTGTTTCGGAAAACTTGTGCTGAAAACGGATTTATTTGTGTGTGAAAAGAGCAAAGCTTGTGCATTTTAATAAATATTGGTTGAAGTAAAGTAACTGCAGATCGCCAGTCCTTGCGCTATGAATCGTCAAATTACACATGGATCTAACGAATATTTAAGAATTGAAGACTGATTAATGTACATGTAAAATAAATGCCCCACAGTGTAGCATTTTGTACTAAAGTCAAACCTAAAACATTTTAAGATATTTTTGAAAGATTTAATTTACTTGGAGAAAATAATATTTTCTTACTGTTGTAGAATGGTTTGTATATACCAATTATTTGCCTATGACTGCGGGGTCAATGGTTCACCGCGGTGTGTCGCTTTAGAATTTCTCGGCCGCGTGTAATCGAAAGATAGATTACGTAATGGTACACACATCTTGGTTCCAAGTGAATATGAGATTCGTGCAGTAAATAATTGTGTATTATTTGACTCTTCAAAGTTCTTTTTATGAAATCCGGGCGTATATTGTTTCCGTTCATATTGATTATGTTCATATTTAAACGAATAAAAGATACTCGTACTTTTTTTTCTATAACTCTTTCTCTTGGAAAGATCTTTATTAATAAAAGGAAAAAGATACCATCGAATACTCTGAACGGGAAACAAAGAACACGTTTAAAACCTAATTTAAAAAAGAGATATGATACAGCGTGTTAAAATATTTATTACTTACGGTTTATTTCAATTATACGCATAAAGAGTTCTTCAATACCAAAATGAGAACGGAGCCTTGTTTACGGTGAATACGAATCTAGCTTTCTTTCCTACCATACGTAAGACTCGAACAAAATAATATTTTTATGGGACAGAGATGGTATAAGAGTGAACAATTTTATCAAGACTTAATTTAACCATTCTGTGGTGGGTTTTTTTGTGTATGACTGTAAGTCGCTGGATTAATAGAATATGTCTTTTATGAAAAAAATGATCTTGGGGACGAATTCCACTATATATTAAGATGTGAAAAGTTAAAATATGAAAGAAAATTATATATTCCTAAATATTATCTATCAAGACCAAATGTTATAAAGTTTAGTGAATTGTTTTCTTCCAAAGATATTGGGCTATTTTAAAAGTAAACTTTGTTCATTTATTAAAATTGTAAACGAGAGAGTCAGACCTCCAGGTTAACATCATTGTAAACTAGTGCTAATTGTAACGGGAACCGTTACAGATGTTCCCCAAACGCTCCCCAACTCCTTTTTTGTGCCATATTCCCTGTAAGCTTAATCAAATAAGACAAACTCTGTGCATTTTTGACTTTAACAACGTTTTCTCAGAAGGATACCAATTATATTCAAATTTTAGCATTGCACCCGTGCGCATGTTAATGCATGTGCGTTATAATCATATCATCTTGTTTACACTATCTACATATTTAAAGATACAATATATTTAAGCATTCGGTCCAAAAGTATGAAAAATCACCCTTTCAAATGTATTTTTATTTCACTCGTTTCAAATGCACGCACGTGCGTGCACGTGCATGATGACCATACATTCTTGTAGGAGTCCCTTATATCTATCTATGTTCTAAATTCCATCCCGTTTGGTTGAAAAACAAGGGAGTTTTAGCCATTTCAAGTTTAAGCCAATCAGATTGCAGCGCATTTGCATGCGCGTGATTTCATGATTTTTTTTTCTATATCATATTGTAGGATATCCTAATGCATGACTATGTTTTAAATTTCAAAGCATTTCGTCAAAAAACAAAGGAGATATAGCCATTTAAAGTTTCAGCCAATCAGATTGCAGCACACGGGCATGCGCATGCTTTCATGAAAATTCTTTTACATCATGCTGTAGATCTTCATAATGTAGGTCTATGTTCAAAATTTCAAAGGATTATGACAAGAAACAAGAAAGATATTGAGACTTTAGTTTCAGCTAATCAGAGCGAAGCGCACGTGCATGCGCGTGCGATCTTACTTTTTTGACCATGTCATTTTGTCTATGCTTCAAATATATACTTATAAAATGAATTTCAAAGCATTTCATCAATAATTTAAATAGTTACGTCTGTATCAATTATATTGGACATTTCTCGTGTTGCACGTGCGAGCTCTTGCAAGCACATGTGCATGCACATGCTTTCATGATAAATCTTATAATGCAGGCTGTAGATCTCCCTAATATATGACTATGTTCAAAATTTTAAATGATTTTATCAAAAAACAAAAAAGATATTGAGACTTTAGTTTCAGCCAATCAGAGCGAAGCGCACGTGCATGCGCGTGCGATCTTGCTATTTTGACCATGTCATCTTGTGCTTACTACTAATATATCCTTACATTATAAGTTTCAAAACATTTCGTCACAAAATAGAAAAGTTACGGTTATATCCATTTTATATTGGTCATTTTAAGTTTTGCACGTGCGCGCTCTTGCAAGCACTTGCGCGCAAAATGACCTTGATTCCGCAAATCTACATAACATGCCTACTTACCCTAAAAAGGTTTCACCCAAGTCGGATGTGTAGTTTACAAGATCACTCGCGGACAAAATTTTCCCAGGAAGAAAAATAATAATAAGAATAATAACTAAAGCAAAGCTCGTTGCAAAGCAACGAGTAGGTCTTCCGTCCTGTTTGACCGAAAGTTTATGCTACTTCCCGTGTGACCGGAAGTGTTGACGACGGACATAAAATTAATTTTTATGCTCCCAGTAACAGATGTTACCCAAAAACTTTTCAAGAACGGTGAAAATACGCGTTTTTCGACTACTTCCGGTTTGGCCGGAAATGACGTCGACGGACATATTTTGACGACTTCATTAGATTAAGCTTGACATTCTGAACAACTTTGCTTCATGGATGTATTACAAGTTCTCAATACTTTTTGAGATATAAAGGAAAAACTTTCGGCCCCTGTGGACCCCTAATTTTAGGGGCCAGCCCTTTTTCCGAGATACCATTTGGAAGAACTTAAAATTCTACACTTCTTTTGTTCTATATATTTTTAACAAAATATTTCCAGGTAAAAAGATATCGTAGAAAAAGAGCTAAAAATTTTGAAATTCGCGATAGGCCTATTTTCGGACCATACCGAGCGCCGACGTGCAGCACTTCCGGTAAAAATAAAATACATTCCACAAATCTACAGACATAGGTGAACTCGACCTGAAAGTATCACGTGTCTATCTAAAGTCGTTTAGAGGAAATCGTGCGGACAAACTGACCCTTAAAAAATCAATTTTGTGCTAATAACTCCGGACCGGAAGTGACGTCATCAAAACAGAAAAAACGCATAAGGTTCAAGTGAAGTTACATAAGTCCTGAAAGTTTCATGGAAATCCATCAAGCCGTTTTCGAGAAATTGCGTGCACAAAATCGGTAAGAAAAAAAAACAATAATAATAATAAAAGTGAAAAAGAAACCTAAGAATAACAAGAAGGTCTTCCGCTGAAGACGGAAGACCTTAATAATAAGAAACAGAGTAAAAACAATATGTTCCCCAACTTCGTTTGGGGAACATAATTATTATATGAAAATATGTGATTTCTTTTATAAGCACACTTTGTATATATGTTATATGTAATGCTCACGCATGTATGTATATATGTTATAATAATATGTATGATCTCTATGTTGTTAAAATAACAACGAAAGAGATGTTAATAAACTGGTAAACTGGATCACACGCCGATAGATTCCCGGTGACCGACTTTGCCCCGCCGCTATCGACGGAGGCGCGTTTTATAATTGTAAACAAACAAGGTGAATGTTAAAGCCGTGCACTTAATGGCTGTGAATAGTATATGTGCTTTAAAGTTATGTTTTATTTTCTCACTATATTGTTTGCTTTTATGTGATTAGAGGAAAAGATGATATTTTCTTCCCTTTTTAGTAGCTGTAAATGAACGTTGGACCAACGTTGGGCCAATATCACATGCCCAACACCGTTGGTTTAGCTTTCATGCCAACGTAAATGAACGTTGGACCAACGTTGGGCCTACATCTGTTCCCCAGCGCCAACACTCCACCAACCATACAACCAAAAACCAACGTTGGCCCAACGGAGTCATGCTATCTGGGACGTTGGCATGAAAGCTAAACCAAGGGTGTTGGGCATGTGATATTGGCCCAACGTTCATTTACGTTGGCATGAAGCTAAACCAACGGTGTTGGGCATGTGATGTTGGCCCAATATTGGCCCATTGTTGGCCCAACATAGGTCCAACCGAGTAAATGTTGACATGGATTAAGACCATTGTGTGTTAATATGAAATGTTCGCCCAACGTAGGTTTAACTGAGTACACGTTAGTGGCAAAACATTGCCACTTATTGTTGGTTATTCAATGTTGGACCAACGTTGGTCCAGCTTAATAAATGTTGACAATATAATGATGCATTTCTCTGTGTTGGCCTGTCTTGACTGAACTGGAGTTGGTCCAATAGTAGGAATGCTAGGATTACTAGTACATGTACAGGTAGCCTGTAATGTTTGAGATGACATGCTGGTCCAACGTTGGCCCAATGTTGCGAAAAGTATTCATCAATTTAGATTTATCTATTGTAAATCGATGGTAATGTAATTAGCAACTCATTATTAACATGTGATCTATATTATATTTTGAATGGAAATTATGAGACAATCCTTATAAGTCTGTGAAATACATATAGTAATTTTATATCTTGGTAGATTCTATATTTAGCATCATTGAATCAAATTTAACGTGCTGTGTTTTGCAAGTTCTGGGCTCCAAAATAAATAGGTCACTGGAGAAATTCACTGGCTCGGCAGGTGACTCATAGGTCTTAAAGGAAACCGTCATCTTTAAATCAGTTTTTTTAACCGCGCACTTTAACAATTCAAAGCGTATGTGTCTGTTTAAGTGAAAGCAAGAATTTTAATCCTTTCAATGTAAGTATAGCTTTTGTTTTTGTTATTGAAATAATTAATAATGTGAAATACGAGGGTCATTCAAAAAGTTCGTAGACTTTTATCTTAACTTTTTTATTTAACGTCACATTATATCCAAATTTGGTACAAATATTTTAACAACAGATTCAAATAATTTGAGTAAAAAAATGGAATGTATCTTCTTATTTATTACAATTACCAGGGATTTAGATCAGCAAAAATGGAGTCACGGAGCACCGTCAAAATTGAGTAATTTACTAATGTTCACTTTATAGTATTCACAGCCATACCTCTAATAAATGGAGCTGAAACGAAATAAAATTTACATGTTTAAATAAAGTATTGCTGTATTAATTAAAATGAAATCAGGTTATGTAATATGTCGCTCCATTTAAAAGATATTAGTTTCTAAATACATATGGACTTGATTAAAAAAAGCAAAAAACCATGACGTTGGAGGACGTCACGGAGCAGCAAGTAGCAATAAAATTGTACTTTACATTCGAGAAACTTCTTCTACAAGCTTAAAAAATCCATATAAACCAGGATCTGTATGAAAAATAATCTGTGTATTTGTATAAAATGGAAAATACAATTTTTTGAGTGGTAGCGAGTTTGAATCGGACGATGGATTGTCTGCAAAGAAACATTACAAGTTAAAGTTAAAAATATTGTCGAAAGAGTTAGGAACGTCATTGAACGTGATGTGTGCTGCACTGTTGCAGAATTAATAGAGTTACATGGTTAATTAAAGAATTTGAAAATAATGACATTCTTATTCAAGCTATATTTGTACAATTGTTCGAAAACTAGGTGTTAAGTGTTATGAATAATATGTTTTTGAATGGAGAAGACGCTACAAACCGTGTTTGAAATTAAGAAAATTAGTGTAATTTTGACAAACTTTTTCAACGTTGTCTTTGACGTTACAATGTTGGTTAACCGTGCTCCGTGTTAACAAAACATGTTGGTTTAAATTTTGGCTAACATGAGTTCTATTGAATCAAATGGAATGAAACTTCACACTTCGACAAAATAAATGTTTATGTTTACGAAAATGTGTTGATCTATAATCTTGTAATAATTATATGACGATGAGAAGCATTGTCTACGTATTTTTTTGAATGACCCTAGAACACAATAGTGTAATGGCCTGCATGTAGGCTTTCAAGTTATTGGTACCAGGTAGCTGATAAAACAATTGATGACGACCTTAACTTTTATAGGAATTGGCGGGCTTGAACAGATACATGTATGAACTTGATATATCCGGATCTGTAAGTGAACGCAAGAATGTTAACCAGTGAAATGTAAGTAACTATTTTGTATTTGTTATTAATAATTACTAATGTGAAATTCAATTTTAAGGATTGCTTTAAAAATATGTGTGATGCTGATGAACATTTGAAAATACTATTTTAATTGATGACAATCTTAACGTTTGCAGGAATTGCCGGGATGGAAAAACCCTCTTCACTCTGAGACTATTGATGTGGCATTTCTGTTTATGGAAGGGATTGATTTATATATGTGGGAAACATGGATTCTAAGAACAGATAAACAACAGAAAAAGTTATAAGTGATGCAAACTCTACAGTTAGAACTTGAAGACTATTATATCAAAGTGATATTTAGTAGTGGACATAGTGAAGTGGAGTGTACTTGAGAAACATTGAACTTTCTACCTCTTCCTTCTTTTAGTTACATTCCATGGAAAACTTTAATGAAAGTGAAAGTAGCAAAGAATATATTGTGATACATTTTAGGAGGAAAAAAGTATTTGACCAAACATGGTGAAATTAATTGTGTCGTATAATCTGGGAAATAAAAATTACAGAATTTCATAATTTTGTAAGACATTTGTATTGAGGAATAATTGTGTCATTGATATTTCAAGAATCAGCTTTGTATCAACGTTGAACCAACGTAATAACTATATTTTGAACTGAGGTCCAATATAGGGCCAACGTTACAAAATATTTGGTAAACATCGGTACGTTGGAATAGCGTTGTACCAACGTTGGCATTTCAACAAAAGCGTTGTACCAACGTTGGACCAACGTCGGACCAACGTCATGATTATATTTTGAACTGAGGTCCAACGCTGGGCCAACGTTAAAAAAATATTGCGTTGGCGTTGGTATGTTGGAATAACGTTGTACCAACGTTGACAAATGAACAAACAGTATTGTACCAACATTGGCCCAACATGTTGGGCCAACGGCGCGCCAATGAGCAGTAAGACTTTGGGCCAACGTAAAACTGCCAACATTGGCCCAACATAACCGACATTGTTTGGCCAACGTTGGGCCAATGTCCTCGTGCTATCTGGGAGGCTTGGTTTATACGATTTTTAAAAAAATGAAATAAAAGGGAAAGTTGTCAGTGAATAAACATGATAATTTGTAAGAAAAAAAGCACAAACACTTCGAGAACTTTATTTTGAAGAATATTAGCATCCAATGTAGCCATGTTTATTATTTATAGTAAGCTTGCTTTGGTTACACGCATGAGAAGCTCTCGTTTACGTGCTGAATGATAAGAATTACCTGTGCATATATAGGTCATGCACCAGCTCATTTAAAACAAGACTGGAACACAATTACAATTTCATGAGATCAGTAAAATGTAAAGGCACAACTTTATAATCGATAATCATTTCGAAATTTTTACCGTTTTTGAGTTATAAAGCAAAAACTTTCACGGTCCCTTGATCCCTAATTATAGGGACCAGCGTCTTTTGAATATATGTATGAAATATAATTAATAATAATAATAATAATAATATACAACCCTTGCAATTATGCACAACTTTTGTTCATTATGTCTTAACAAAATGTTTTTAGTTTTCAAGATAAAAAGGAAAATATGTGTAAATTTTCGCTCTTTTAGGCGTTCTAATTTTTTACCCCTATATAGCGCCATTGTGAATACAGAAATCGAAAAACAAAAACCGATGTGCACAACTTCAATCCTTCTGTTACCTAAATTCAGTAAAAATTCTGCTTCAGCTTTTGTGGTCTCTGAGCCTGTATCCGGAAGCGAAAGCCTATAAATTTTCGTTTAAAGGGAAATAACTCAAAACCGGAAGTGACTTTTTGAATTGTAGTCAGCATTCTGGTAGAGTTTATAAACGTCTATAACCTCTGAAAATTTGAGCGAAATCCGTTGAGAAATGAGTGAGATATGAGGCCTTCAAGTTGAGGTCTAGGAAGTAGAAGAAAAAAAAAGAATAACTAGATGAGATCTCGTTGCGAGCAACGAGTAGGTCTTCCGTTCGATTTTTGATAAGGTTATAAAACAACTTTAGATGAAAAAAAAGTTCAGATCAATTATTCAAAATACGTGGGAACACATTTAAGAGTGAAATCTATCAATATCAAACAACTTCCGGTCTTTATAATTAACTTCCGGTGTGACCGGAAGTACTTAAAATGACCTATAACTCCTTTCTGAGTGTGAAGGAATCATCCCTGATAATTTCGATGAAAAAAGCTCATTTTTTGGACTACTTCCGGTTTGGAAAAAATAACTTCCGGTGGACATAATATTACTCGAGATACTTTATTTGCCTCCATAAGAAACATTTAAAAAAGAAAAAAATAAAATTTTGCATATTTTTAAACTACTTCCGGTGGACGACGGACGCAACGACATCAAAAACTATATATCCTTCTCAAATCTAGAAGTCATAATCTATCATCCCTGAAAGTTTCAGGACCCAATCTCCAATCGTTTTCGAGAACACTCTCGGACAAAATGACACTTTAAAAACAGAAAAATGGCCATATCTCGCGACCGGAAGTGACGACGGCAAAATAATAAAAAACGCATAAAGTTCAAATAGTTTCTTATCATTGCTGAAAGTTTCATGAAAAACTATTGAGGCGTTCTCGAGAAATCGCCTGCACAAAATCGGTAAGAAAAAAAATAATAATAGCTAGAAAAGAAACTCGTTGCGAGCAACGAGAGGTCTTCCGTCCGATTCAGAAAAAAATTAAATTCAAACTGAAAAAGTGATTTTAAAAATCGGAAACACGGGGGATCGAACCCGGGTCGCCAGCGTGAAAATCCATTGCGGTACCCATTACACCTTTGGGAACCCTCTTCAAATTAACATTCCAATATCGCGAGATTGTTTTTTTTTATTCCAACATACATTACATTTTTTTTAGAATTCAGTTTTGAATTATAAAATGAGAGCTAGCTTGCCAAACTTTGATCAAGATGATCAGATCGGAATTTGTTACTTGAGTTTTAACAGTAATTTTTAAGATAGATATTCTATTAGTGATGAACAGATGATACTGTTTTCTTTCCTTTTTTCGATATGAATCCAACTTTTTATTCCATGCAACTCCATATACAGGCTTGCCAATGTTATATATTTCTGCACTATTTTCGCAATTTGTCTACTAATTAAGTCGGGTCACGATACATTATTTTGTGCCAAACGTCACAAGTAGTTCTTAACTCTATCTCTTGAAATGTTTGATCTATTGAATGGATGTGATAGTTTCAATGAAAATTAGAAATATATCTTCTTATAACCGGAATTTTGAGCGTTAGAATGTATATTTATCACATTATACAAATATAATATCACATACGGCCAAGTAACACTAAAGCTGTGAATTCGGTAAGATTTTCCATGAATTTTGTATCCTGTTTACCCCCAAAGTGGAGATGAGTTACACGTTCATGAAAAGACTGGAATGATTCACTGAAAAAAAAAACACTCGCCCTCCAACGGTGAAGGAATCTAATGCTATTTATGTTCAATAACTTGCATTTATTACAAGAATATTTATATTACCTTTAATAAACAATCTCTTTAAAAATGTTTTATTTTTGTCTTTTCTATTCATTTAATATGTCACAAGCCTGCGTGGAAAAATAAACAGAAGTAATACTTCAGAAACATAGTGAAAATTAAGTTAGGCAAGTTTCTTGAAAAGCTATTACTTATAACCATGGTTTAGGAAAAGTTTTCCCTGGTGCAAATAAAAGATTGTAGTCATCATATTTCCACTTTTAGTCATGTTGCATTCTTTGATATGCAGACAAAAGCAATTTCAATAGACGTTTGAGGAAACCTCATATTAAAACTATACTCAAGCAACGTAATTGCGATGTAGCAATCTAAAGAATCCTTTACATTTCATAAATCTTTTTGGTAGAAGTTTCGTTCATCTAAACGCTCAGCTGACCTTCTAGAACCCGACTTGCTTAATGGCGGAGTTTACGGAGACCGCCGCCATCTTGGACACGCTTCAGATTTTTAAATGCGAATATCTAGTGTGTGGATTGATCAATTCTT
>PRKT01000475.1:306995-323547 GCA_003671525.1 Saccostrea glomerata
TTATACTTTAAAAGATATGATGCAAAATGTCTCCAAAAATCACTCGTGATTCGTGTCCTAAATTTTGACCCCTACCGAGCTTCCATATTAGGTACTTCCGGAAACTATCCAAAACTCCCAGTAACATGGGGACATGTCCTCTATCATCACTGAAAATTTGAGCGCTCTAGCTCAAGTCGTTTCTGAGATCAATGACGAACAAGAAGGTCCGCTGAATTTTAATAAAAGGGCGATAACTCTAGACCGGAAGTGATTTTTAAAAAATCCAAAAAATGGTATAAACTTCAGATGATCCTGCATCAACCCTGAAAATTTGAAGCAAATCCATCGAGCCAGCTCTGAGAAATCTTCTGCACAAAATTTGTGCAGAGAAAACGAATAATAATAAGAAGAAAATTGAAAAAGAAACATAAGAATAATGGAAGGGTCTTCCGCTGGAGACGGAAGACCCTAACTAGAAACGAAACTCGTTGCGAGCAACGAGAGGTCTTCCGTCCGATTCTGAAAAAAAACCCGTTAAATCAACGCAAGTGAGTTAAGGCTAAATATGGATATTTTTATGCAAATAAGCTAATGAAAATTCATAATTTGTATATTTTATGTACAGAGAAGGTTCAAATTGATTTTCTGATACATACTCAGTACCCACAGTTTATTAATGCAAGTGCACATTATGACGTCATTTTATGACGTCATTGTTCTCTCCCATTCAAGGTATTAAATCATATCAACAAAATCACGTCGGCGCAAGGGCCTATCCTATCTAATTCAAAATAAACAATGTATAATATTAAGGAGAATATTCTTAAAATTAATAAAATTACTGCACAAATCCTATGCACTTTCTCAATTGATAAAAATTTTAGGAAACTTACCCTGGACAGTGGATTTTTACCCTGTTAAAACTTAAAACTGCACAAATAGTAAGTAACCAATTGCACTGCCGACATTTGTGCAGCAATATCTTAAATCCTGGAAATATCCTGCGTATTTTGATACCTTGTTTCTGTAAAACAAAGTAAGGTATGCCCTTGCGCCGAAGCGATTTTGTTGATGTTTCTGATAAACTTGTGTAGTACAGATCGATGACGTCATAATATGACGTCATAATGTGTACTGACTATCGCATGTCGTGGGTAACAAGAATGTATTAGAAAACAAGTCTTAGCCAGCGTCGGCGCTTCGTACTTCCGGTGGTTTTTTTCGGACCATAGCCAGCGTCGCCGCTTCGTACTTCCGGTGGTTGAGATATACTAAATACATATCTCCAAAGGTAGCTCTATCAGCACTGAATATTTCATGCTTCTGCGTTGAGTGCTTTTTGAGAAAACTGCCGGACAAAATGACTCTCTAAAACTCACTAAATCGCAGAAAACTCCGAACCGGAAGTGACGTCATCAAATAAAAAAAAACGCCTTAAGTTCATATAATTTGTCATCAATGCTGAAAGTTTCATGAAAATCCGTCGACGCATTTACGAGAAATCGCCTGCACAAAATCTGTAAGAATGATTATAAGAAAAGTTGAAAAGAAACAACAGAATAATAATAAGAAGGTCTTCCGTTGAAACGGAAGACCTTAATAAAAGTGAAAAAGAAACCTAAGAATAACAAGAAGGTCTTCGGTTGAAGACGAAAGACCTTAACTAGATACGATCTCGTTGTGAACAACGAGTGGGTCTTCTGTTCGATTCTTGATGAGATGAGATAAGATTTTGAATGAGATTTTCACTCTAAAGTAATGATTTTCCATAATCTGTAAAAAGACATTAAAGAGTTAATAAATAACAAAGACTTCTAAAATCGACTTTTGGCCCCTAACGGCCCCTAATATTAGGTTGAAGCAACCGCTAAATCAAGTACAAACTAAATGTCTTGTACATATACACATAAATAAGAATATTAAGAAATGCGCTTAATCAAATCTAACGCTAACTTATTCAAAAGTCAATTTCCGCTAAATATCTTACACGCTCAATATAATATATTTACAGTAGTCTTTTTTCACCAATTCGATTCATTCGTAAAATCTCTGATATTGTAGAGGCCCATGCTTGCCCTGCTCCTCTATTATGCAATTTTTAATGGACTTTAATTTTGACTTGAATACTGTGCGTTATTTACACATATTGCATTTAAACAATTTTGCATGAGAAATCCAGCCCGGAAGGAAATTTGCCACAGTTACACACTATTACATGTAATTCATGCAGCACTGTTCCGAATACTTTAAACGTACATGTATTACATTTGGTGGTGCATTCTTTTTAGTGCTTTTGGCGGAAAGATACGTCTGCTAATTCAAGTACATCGATAAATGTCTTAATCATTGATACATGAATAAGAATATCAAGAAATACGCTAAATCAAATCTAGGCTAAATTGTGAAAAAATCATTTTCCGCTAATTATCTTGCACGCTAAATATAATACGTTTACAGTAATTCCTGGTTACAGAATGTAAAAAATCTGCTAGATGTCTTACAGAAGATATAAAAATATTAATCTTTTTAAGACTGTTTTACAGATAGATCATAGACACATCCTTTATAAAATTATTATAATTGACGTCTGTTTAGAAACAAATCCATTAGTCTGGTCCTGATTTTTAAAAAGAAGTTTAAAAATAACTTCAAATGGCAAAAAATTATTATTAAGTCAAGCATAATTTTTATCCTATTTCGAGTATGCTGAATCCGAAAAAATCTTCTGGCCTTCATGAAAATTGCGTTAAATAGGTCAAAATGGCGATTCGAATTCGCGGATATACATCTTTCTTTAATTTTTTTTTAAATAGACTATACAAGGGACCTATATACAATAGATCTATAATCATATATAGGTACCTGACTGTACATGTGATATGAGCATAGATGAGGGCATTCGTTGATTTGACATCGTCGGTAACTACAAATACTCTTCGTTTCTTTCAACCATCATAAAAAAAAATAATTCCGATGACAAAATTGTTCACAATACAATGTCACTATTTTTAAATCTGGCAATATTGTGTTAAAGTGATTAATAAAATATTTTTGTTCGATGAACTCCGAGCCGCATTTTTCAAGATGGGTAGGAAGGTTGTTAATTTTTTGGGGGGTGGGTGGGTACACTGCTGAAAAATTGAGGACTCATTAAATGACAGATTTCTTACACATTTGATAACTACACAAGTTTATTGTTATATAAACATGCAGTCAAAAAGCATCATATATAAATTATATATCTTTGCTTTAAAATAAAACAATTTTTATAAAATTAATAAAAAAATTAAAAATTGCTGATAAAAATGATTGGGTAGGGACAATTTTGACAAGTCGGGACAGTACATCAAACAAATCAATTTTTATTTTTGGCCTGAATTGAATTTAAGTTAATAAACATCCAAACCGTGGTTTGCGACGATGGGTTTGAATAAGTTCAACTTATTTATGTGTTGTTTTTGAATTGAGTAAGGTTTGATGACCACCTCCAAGTACCATTCGAAGAAAAATGAAACTTGACATAATTCTGAAAAAATATTGTGAAACACAAACACATAATTTTTTTTTTTTGAATTACCAAAAACAATTATTTGTTGGATGTTTTTTTTTACACTATTTAAGACCTTATATCTTACATACAATACCGTGGAAAACTGTCTAGAATAAGAAATAAGAAACCCATAAAGCTGAAAAAAGAATATTGTTATTGCTTAGCAACTATTTAAAGGTCATGTAACGTGCAAGGGAGGTCACTGCTTGTGAACCCCCGCAGGCTCGTATCCGTGATAAAAACGGATAGCCTTGAGATGCTGCAAATATATACAATGCGCTGTCTTAATCACTTGGTACTGCGTTATATAAGGTCTTTACTGGTAGCGAACAAGTGACACTGGCAGGGAAGTCCACACATCAGCGCACTTCCACAAGAGACAAGCAGGGATGACCGCACACTCGCCCTTGCGCAGTGACAAGCAGGGATGACCGCACACTTGACACTATAGACACGGTTCTACACTAGAGACACTGGCAGGGATGTACGCACACCAATGCTCTACCACAAGATGCAGGCAGGGATGTCCACACACCTGATCTTG
The DNA here is from genome assembly GCA_003671525.1 of Saccostrea glomerata. Taxonomy (NCBI): domain Eukaryota; kingdom Metazoa; phylum Mollusca; class Bivalvia; order Ostreida; family Ostreidae; genus Saccostrea; species Saccostrea glomerata. The sequence continues at coordinate 311,072 of PRKT01000475.1, forward strand.
CGCAGCAACAAGCAGGGATGTCCGCACACTGATTACTACGAAATGCCAATTACAGAGCAGGGATGACCACACACTCCGTCAAGTATTAAGTAGGGATGACCATACACTTTATACTTTAAACAGTACAATATAAGCAGGGAAGTCCGCACACTTACATGCACTTTTACAGGTTTGTTGAGTTTTACCTCTAGAACCGACCTCGTATTCATCGCAAGTAAAAACCTTTATATCTCAAGTACCATCTAAAATACTTAGTGATTATTTATTTGCAAACTAAGTAAAACACTAATCAAGCTTCCAATCAACCAATCTTTAGTAACCCAACTAAAGTAACATACAATGATTATAATTGATAACTTTAATTCAAATTCAACACTAATTAAGTATTTATTTTCAACGAACATAATAAGTATACTGTAATTAATAATGACAAGGGCGATAATTCTCACAATAATAAAAATATAAGATACAGCTTTCCGCTTCAGTCATTTCACACAAATTTTAAGAAAAATGTTATAAGTGGATATTGCAATTCAGTATAATGCCTTCTAAAAAGTACATTCAGAATTTTTTCTTTAGCATCCATTGTTACAAAATTTTAGCAAGAAAGATGAAACGTTTGGGGGGAAATTTCTAAAATTATGCACATATTTGACCTTTGACCTCCAAAATAATGAATCTGATGAGGTCAAACTTTAAGATAATTATCTTATGCATATTGTTTTCAATATCATTATCCCACATTAGACTTTAAAATGTCATCGAATGCATAAATTTGTGTGGGATGAGCAAAACACAAGAAATACTGTCTGAAAATTGAAAAAAAAACTTCTTTGCTTAGGAACCTCTTAAAAGTTATTATTTGCAGAATTTAAAAAAAGATTATGCAGTAAACGATAATGCCCTTTTTGACTTCATTCTGAATTCCCTATTTCAATGTGGATCACTGTAATTTTTTAACTTGAAAACTAAAATGATTCAGAAAATGCAAAAACATTAATATTTTGCACTTCTTTGACCTTTGACCTCAATTTACAGTAACAAGGTCAGCCGTGCGTTACCTGGGTAGCTATTAAATATCATCTCCAGAAAATTCCCTACAAAATGGTATGCATTGTGCCTAGATTACTCTTTGAATGAAAAATTAATGAATAAATTTATAAGAATATGTCAAAAGGTATGCAAAAACGCTAAAAATGTGCCGGTAGAGAATGGGTTAAAATAATTATTTGACTTAAATAAGATCATTTAAGTTGTGTTTTCTTAATTGCAAAATAATTTTGTTAAAAATATTCTAATTGTACTTACAAGTTCTCTGAAGTTGACATTAGAAAAATGCTCGAGTTTCTGATTGACAATATTCATGTCTTTTTGGACTGGGTCTGTTTTAATCATAGCTATTATTTTCCCTTTAAAAAATTGTTCCTATAAAAACCTATACGAAAAAAGATCTGACATTTCTCATGTTTTACTGTTTTACGGGCATAAAAAATCTATGTTTAACCTCTGAGTGAGATGTTGGTGTTGGACCTGTCGATGATATGTTGGACCGCTTTCGTCACACAGTGGGAGGAGCTAAATCTCATTTGCATTCGTTAGTATTCACCCGAATTAAACTTCAGATTGCATCACGAAAGTCAGTATAAGAAACACGATATTAAAGGTCAATGGACACAAATTTGAAGTAATTAGTTTTGTATAATATCACGACTTATAAATTTGAAAAGAATTTCACACAAAAATATATTAAAAATGTTATTTCATCTTAAAGTTATTGAAATTTCAATTTTTTATAGATAAATTTTATTGACACATCCTTGCAATCTCACAAATTTTATTTATTTCTTAATACTTAGGAAATGTGGCAAACATGTCGTGTATAAATGAAAAATATTTAAGCATTAATCCAGAAAAATAATAATATTCAGAGTAAAAATGTTAGATAGCAAAACCCTTTCAGAAGTATCGTCATTCCGCGCTAAGTGTTGTGTACAGAGTCTAGCAAATTGATCACACCCGTGAAACGTACACAGTTTTTGTAAACAGGGCACGAACTCTATTATTGATGATATTTACATAGGCAATTTAGCCACATATGATCCACATATGCATTGCCTTTCATATGAGGATCATATGTGGATCATATGAGAATCATATGTATATACAATCAAATGAGAATCATATGTGGCAAATCATATGAGAATCATATGATTACACATAATTATGTATATCATATGATTGTATTTACATATGATTCTCATATGAAAGGTCTTGCATATGAGAATCATATGTATATTTTGACAGTGGTCATATGAGAATCATATGAAACTGATCATATGAAAATCATATGAAACCGTATTTACTTATCTGCCCTTGTTATACTCAGGTAAAAATCACATGAATATTTTGACTGTAATCATATGAGAATCATATGAAGCAATGATCATATGAGAATCATATGAAACAGTGTTCACTAATTTGCCCTTGGTATACTAAAGTAAACTTGCAATTTCAATAATTTATATCAATAGTAATTTTAAATGTACATTTATTCAAAAGAATTGCTATCAATATTATTTATGTGAAGTTCTACTCTGTTTCACACCCCCCCCCCCCTCTTCCCTTATAAAAAAAAAAACTTTTACAATTTTGTTTTTCTGTGATAATGCATTTCCCAGACAAAATTGATAAAGAATAAATTAATTTGATTTTTATTTCAAATCTTTGGGTTTGGTTTATTACTTGAGTAAAATCCAAATAATTCCGTATTTTTTTCCTGACCGGTTTTCACTTCTATCGGATGAAAGTGAACGTCATGTTTGACGTCACTGCTGCAGCAGAAGTGCTGGGTGTTGGAAAAAGCAGAGACGTATAAGAGATTCTGGAAAAAGTAAGTAATCTACTAACAATTTTTAAAGACCTTTAATTCATTTTGTTTAAATAACCTTTCATCACGGTTACAGGTTCGTGGGAACTTATTTCTATAATACTCTCATCACTTGTAATTGTTAAATAAATGCATTTCGTAAACCTACGTATTAAGATAGTGATCTGTATTAAAGTAATTTTGGATAAATTTGTTTCTGAAAGGCTAAAGGCATTACTTTGTTTTCTTTTTGTTTTGACTTTTGTTACGTACTGATTTGAAAGTGAAAGTAGAAACCCTGTGTATCAATACCCGTATAAGTCTTTATGTGGAGTGTAATAGTGTTTATTCAAGTAGGTAAGCACATGGCACGTTTACAACAATGGCGGCAATGTGTAGAACGGGGCCGCTTAGGTGCTATATGAAATACATTAAATTTTGTCGAGGCCGCTCATGTACATAAAAATAAATAGGATCTATATTTAGCAATATTCAATTGACATACTCTTATATTGTTACATCTCCCTTTTTTTTTTTTGAAGAAACAAAAATCCTATCAGGGACCTAAACACTTAAACAAGAATGAGATCATAGTATAATGCAATTTCGAAAACAACAATATTACAAACTGACTAGTCTATGAAAATAATACTGAAACAGTTCATAACACATAATACACAGCATGCACATAGTTCTCTAAGTATTGTGGCGTCTTAACAATGCGTCCAGAACGAGTGGTTCGCGGTTCATCGGGCTTTGGTGGCACATCTCCGCTCGGAACGACTAATGGTTTGTCCGGTAGGGATCGATCACTTTCAGTGGTTTCGGAACTAGGTCTCGGGCAGTTCCCACTCGGCGCAGTCTGTCTGGAATTATCACCTGACTGTTCGTTCGGAGTTGCGTAGTCAGGAATAAGGCTAAAGTCATTTGGTTTCTCACACGTGGCCTTCAGGTGAGATCGGTTTCTCCTATAGGTACCGTCTTGTGTTTGTACGTTGTACGATCTTATTCCTTCTTTGCCGATGATTGTTCCTTTCTTCCACTCCTTTTCCCTTAGTTGTGTTGGCTTCATGCGCACTGTGTCACCATGATGTAACTCTCGCAAATCTTTTGCTGTGCGGTTGTAATAGCGAGCTTGTCTGTCCTTTTCCTTCCTCATTTTCTTGATGTTATCTTTTTTACCACATGGTGATAGCAATGTTTCCTTCTGCGGCATCAATGTTTTTGTTCTACGGTTCATTAAACGCTGGCTTGGACTTTCTCCGATTCCTTGTGTTGGCGTATTTCTGAAGTCAAGTACCGCAAGCCATGGGTCTTGTCCACTGTGCTTTGCTTTTCTCATCAGCTGCTTTGCAGATTTTACGGCATTTTCCGCTTTTCCATTCGACTTAGGATATGCCGGACTGGATGTTTTATGGTCGAATTCCCACTTGACTTTGAAGTTTTCAAATTGCTGGGAGGTAAATTGAGGACCATTATCACTGATAACTTTGTCAGGAATTCCGTGTCTAGCAAAATGCTGTTTTAACTTGCTGATAACGGTAGCTGAGGTTGTAGACTCCAGCCTGTCAATTTCGAAGAAATTGCTGTAGTAGTCTACTGAGATGAGGTATTGGTCATCACTTACAGGTGATTGGAAGAGATCTACTCCTACAACAGACCACGGGCGGTTTGGAATCTCATGCGAGATGAGAGTTTCTTTTTGCTGTGATGGCTCATAAGTTCGGCACGTTTCACACTTTGATACAAGATCTTTGATCTCGGAGTTCATGTTCGGCCAGTATACACACTCTCGAGCCCTACGAAGGCATCCTTCAGCTCCAATATGTGATTGATGAAGCTTTCCCATAACCTCAGCACGTAATGCTTTCGGTATGACGCACCGGGTTCCACGGTACACAATACCATCTTGGACGGACAGTTCGTCTCGCACATGAAAGTATGGATGCATTTCCACTGGCGCACTTTCCTTGTTCTTTGGCCATCCTTCTAGAATAGTCTGCTTAAGTAAATCATGTGTTCTGTCACTGGTCTGCTGTATCTTCAACATCCTTGCTTGCGAAATAGGTAAGTATTCTACCATGTTGATATCTTCAAATACTTTGAATACTTCCTCGGTGCAGAGTTCTGTAGTCTGTTTCTTGGGATGCGCTCTGGACAGTGCATCCGCCACATACATTTCTTTGCCAGGCTTGTATGTGATCTCAATGTCATATTTCTGGAGTCGTAAGAACATACGTTGTAGACGCTTTGGAGCTGAAGCCAATGGTTTCTTGTGTATAATTTCCAGGGGTTTGTGGTCGCTCTCCACAAGTACCTTGCGGCCGTAAGTATATTGGTTGAATCGCTCCATTCCGAATACAACAGCCAACAGCTCCTTCTCAATCTGCGCATAATAATGTTCGGTAGGTGTCAATGCTCTGCTGGCATAAGCGACTGGTTGTCCCTTCTGTAAGAGGGATATGCCTAGTCCTGTGCTCGATGCGTCACACTGTAGTGTGGTTTCTTCTTTCGAGTCAAAGTATCGTAGAACTGGTGTTCGCGATATTGTCTCTTTGAGTTTACGAAATGCTTCTTCCTGCTCGTGTGTCCATTGCCAAACTACCTCTCGGTGGACAAGGGAACGAATTGGTTCACACATATCACTCAATTTGTCCATGAACTTGGACAGATAGTTCACAAGTCCTAAGAACCTCTGCACACCCGCAACATCCTTTGGGGTTTCAAATTCAATAATAGCCTGTACTTTGCGAGGGTCAGGCTTGAGTCCATGGGGGGTTAGAACATGTCCAATATATGGCATTTCCGTTAATCGCAGTTTAAACTTGTCTTTGTTCAACTTGATTCCCTGCTCGCGGCAACGGTTCAAAAAGCTGATAAGTTTCTGATCATGATCGCGTATGGCTTCTACATCACTGTCTCCTTCTCCATAGATAAGGATATCATCAGCAACAGCTTTGACTCCAGGTAAGTTTTGTATGGCTAGTTCCAAACGATGCTGGAAAATCTCAGGCGCTGGAGAGATGCCAAAGGGTAGGCGGCGCCAGCGATAGCGTCCAAATGGAGTTTCAAAGGTTGTAAGGTAGCTGGACTGCTCGTCGAGCTCCACATGCCAGAAGCCATTCTTTACATCGCACACTGTGAAAACGCGAGCCTTGGATAGATCAGGTAAAACGTCTTCGATCACAGGAAGAGGGTAATGACTTCGACGGAGCGCCTTATTCAAGGGCTTCGGGTCAATGCAGATGCGTAACTTTCCATTCGCCTTCTTGAATGCTAGTAGGCTAGATACCCAGTCTGTAGGCTTGTTGACAGCTTGAATGACCTGTAATCCTTCTAGTCTTTTGAGTTCTTGTTGCAGAAGTGGCTTGATTGCAACTGGGACACGGCGTAAAGGAAGTTTCACAGGTGGGACAGTCTCGTGTATTTCTAGATGCACTGGTCCCTCGAAGCATCCATTTCCTGTAAAGATGTCTCCATAATTCTTCGTTATGGTGTCCATATCAAGGTGATTGTTTGTGTTGGGGAACTCAATAGTCATAATATTGTCATGTTGGACTGAAATCAAGTTCATTCGCTGACTTGTGCTTGAGCCCAAAATAGGGTGTAAACCACTGTTCACAACGACAAAGTTCTCCTTGAATGTTTCCCCGTTTCTTGGATTAGTGAGGGTCAAATTACAACTGCCAGAAGTCTTCATTTGCTGTCCATTGTAAACTTTCAATGTGTGATGACCCTTCTGTATCTTCACGTTTGTAGGTACAAGGTCATCTGTAATCACATTACAGGTGGCCCCACAGTCAATTTGGAATTTTACAGGTTTCGGCTGAGAGTTAATGTTCATTTGAGCAAACAGTTTTCTCGGATGTTCCAAAGCGCTGGTAGCGAAGATCTGTTCTACTGTAAGGATTTCCTCATCGGAATAACATTGCTCATACTTATCCAGGAAGTTCACTCTCTTATCTCGCTGTCGGCACACTGCCTTAAAATGGTTTTTCTTCCCACACTTTCCACAGGTTTTGCCCCATGCTGGACATGATTGTTTATCTCTGGAGTGCTGCTGACCACAGTAACAACATGTACGAGTCTTTGTATTCTGTGGTTTAGGGTATGTTCCTCCTCCTTTATGATCCTTATGCCTCACACCGTTTCTGTGTTTGGTTGATTTTTTCAATGTGTGTATTTCCTCCTGAGGATTCATGGTCTTAACTTGTGCGGCGGTTTTCTCTGCTGCTCTACAGATGTCCACACATTTCTGAAGTGACAGTCCAGATTCTTGCAAAAGTTTTTTTCTTATAGTGTTGTCCTTGATTCCACACACTATTCTGTCACGAATCATCTGGTCGGCTAACTGACAGAACTCACAGGTCAGTGAGAGCTTTCTCAACTTTGTGACATAGGAATCGATTGTCCCGTTTCTTGATGCTTGTTGTTGAAAACATATCTCTCATATATAGTGTTTGTTTTCCCTACACAGTACTCCTCCATGAGTTTCAATATGGTTGCTGGGTCATTCTTTTCATTTTCGTCTTTAAATCGAAGTCTGTTGTAGACCTCGAGACCTTCAGGGCCTATACATGTAACAAAAGTTGCAACCTGGTAGGCATTGGTTTTCTCTGAAAGTCCCGTCACTATGACATACGAGTCCCAAATCTGTTTCCAGCATTTCCAGTGTTGTGCAACGTTCCCGGCCAACTCCAACTTTGGCGGGAGCGGTATGTGGCTCTGCATAATCGATGCCGGTGCTGCTACTTGATCCTCCATTCCATAAAGATATCTGATATATTCACTAAAGTCACTGGGTTCACTACTCATTCGCTGCAACTCGTATAATTTGCACTAAAGTGTGACATGGACGTATACTTGTCGAGGAAATTCGATCCAGCACGTTTGCACTCCCGAAACTATTCACTGTGAATTAACACACAATCCCGTTAATTAAAACGAAGTTCGGTACTCACTTTAATTCTGACACCATGTATCAATACCCGTATAAGTCTTTATGTGGAGTGTAATAGTGTTTATTCAAGTAGGTAAGCACATGGCACGTTTACAACAGGGAAAAGAGTACCAATTAATTTCCCATAGAACTCTATACAAACCTTATGCCCTCCCAGTAATTTACTATATCCCGTTCAAACAAATCTCTTATATCATTTAAAAGTTCGTTCCAAGCACTTATTAAAAACACGGAAAAAAATATACCGTTCCGCGGCGTTTATAGGTAAAATTTGCAGTTATTTAGAACTTACAGCGATCGGCAGTAAATGACACCCTAGCAAAAATATCAATCCCCCCTCCTACAATCTCCCCTGGTATTTCTATATTTTCTGTAATATTCCCACATTTCATCATTTATTTCAAACATTAATATTTTTACTTTAAAATGAAAATATTTACCCACCTGAACTCAGCCAATCAGCTAAAGCCTACCCATTTATTACTCTGCTTCATCTTGTTCAACCAGGAAATGATGTAAAAATCTGGGTCTTTGGTACTCTTTTTCCTATACTTACATATTTACCTATCACAGAATTAGTCAATTTTGTAATTTTTCAAAGACCTTATACTTACCAATATACATGTGTGAAATTTGAGACCTGTCACTTCAGTGTCTTGGAATCTGTGACCATCTTAATCAATGACCCCTCCCTGCTGCAAGCATTGTTTCAGTGAGTGAAAAACTTTCATTCCCCTGATGAAATGTGGATACAGTTGTGACTGTAATGAATAAAATATTTTTGAAATAACATGATTTTGTTTTTTGATGTTAATAAAATGATGTAAAGTCACATTTGTGTCAATTTTTTCATAGGGGTGGATTCTACCCAGAATAAGGAAAAAGGCCCCAAAATTTGATAAATCATAGCTAATTAAGCAAAATTAAAAGGTTTTAAAAAGACTGATATAGATTTTTTTATGCTTATGCAAAGTAAAGTGTCTAAGACTCTGATGTACTAAATGATTCTTATCTAACCCTTCCTGTTGATTAAATATGTACAAAATAGTTTCCTCACCCCCCAGTGAAAGACACTTAGAGAAATAGCAGGTGCCCCTTAAAATATTTGTTTACAATCAATTTAGACAAGAGAAAATAAATCTTTTTGATAACAAATCAAAATTCAGTATCTGATAGTCTTATACAGTACAACCATAAGCTACATTATTGAATTTCATGCTTTAAAAAAGGGGAATTCAAATTAATTTGTAAAAAATCAAGAAATGCAATAATTGACTTAAAACTCCAAAATGTACTCCACAATAAGAGACTGGAAAGTTAATAAATGGAAAATTTACCTGCAATGTACAAAAATATGTCCGACTTAATATATCAGGTGGGTAGCGAGTTTCCATCTTCTTCTTATATAGAGAAAATGCCCCCCGCTGATCAGATACCAAGCTCTCCCGGGTCCGAGGAAGCTGAAAGATGAAAGTCCTCTATAGTGCTTAAATGAAAATGAATCAATAAAGTTAGTCAAATTAAGCATAAATCATAAAGAAAACAGCAATATTTTTCAATTTTTCTAAAAAATTACCAAATTACATATCTTCTACATGGCTGAATGTTAAAAAAATGGATCTGTCAAGGGTGGAGTACATGTTTTACAATATTACATGTAATTACATGTAAATATTAGAAAAGTCAAATGTGATACATACAGTTTAATGTCATTCCAATAATTCAAGTCAAAAAATCAGAAGCCTAAGTTCACAATAATTAAGATTTTATCATGTAGAAATTCTACATGTCAGGTAATAGTCTAATGGAAGTAACTCTAAGTACAAAAACTGGAAAGCAGTAGAAAATGAGTTGCAGAGAGTCACCCTGATGAAACTACAAAGAGCGAAAAATGGGGAAACACAGACCTTTGTGTAACTACAATGTAAAAACAACCAAACTGCAAATAAGCTGATAAGACTGGCGATTGATCCTAAAAGCTGATTTTGACGACGACTGCATCATAATTCATCACAATATTAAAGGTAAATATAAATACTTACAATGAAAAATCAAAATGTACATTTGTAATGACTCCTTCATGACAAAATATTTCTTGATAATTTCCTTTTGTTCCTTTATAATTCTACATTGTTTGCATGGCTTCATCAAAAATAAATTCGACTCAATAATACAGAAGTTTTATTCTACATTATGAAACAATTTTAATCCAATGCACTTTTAAAATATGGTAATTATGAATAGAATTTGCTGGCTTTAAAAGCTATGAAGCTGTACAATAACTTCAGGTGGCAAATTGAAAGTTTTAATTTCAGCAAAGAATTAATAATAACAGTGGAAACTTTCAAGGTTCAAATACATGTGCATGTGTATGTGTTGAAAGTACATCAGATAGCTAATCCATTGAATATTTACTAATACATCATGATCTGTGTATTCATTGACTGACATTTATAAATAAAATTTCCAACACTATAGAGAACTTAGTTTCAGGTAAAGTGTAAGATATTTAAGACTATTGAGAACCTACAAACTTGTACTCTCTCTTTTTTTTGTAGTTTAAGTTTTAGTTATGCTTAGAAAATATCTACTGTGTGAATATTTGTTTTACAGGTTCAATATATAGTCAGCCTCTCATAAGAAAAAATCAAAAGATCCAAGGCTTGCTTCAAATTTAAGGTAACTACACACTGTTTAATAGACTTTGTTATATTCTTCCCAAAAAAGTTTGGGATGTCCTGGAATCATAAAGTCTGTTTTTCTGCCTATCTACTTGTCTGTAATTTTTTTTTGTCCAAAAGTAATATATTTGTGTCAGAATCTTCTGAATTTTTGGCAACTTGAATTAATACATAATTGTCAAAATAAAAAAAAATTCTTTTTATGATTTCAATATGAAGCATATCTTCCAATAGTATAACTGTCTTGCAAAATTCAATTCAATTGTCAAAATTAAAAAAAAATCATGCTTTTTATAATTTTGTTATGAAGCATATCTTCCAGCAGTATAATTGTCTTGCAAATTACATCATAGGATTTCACAAAACATCTAGTACATGTATAACATATATAACATTAGTTTTATCTCGTATCATATCTGTGACGGTGAATTGGGAATACATTTTTGCTGATGATAAGTAACTTTAACATAACTTGTAGAATTGATTTTGTAATTTAAGAATAATTTTATTTTTATTTTTGAAATTTTTATAGAGACCATTCTGTGCCACAAAGAAATTGTTCAGGAAGGAGAGAACTGGTGGATTTGCATTTTTGATACAGTTCAAAGAGATTTTCAAAATGGTCAGATCAGAGGGAGGACAACTGAAAATATTGAAAGATACAGAAGGAAAAAGAACAAGAAAATGTATGGAATAATTATGAAATGGGGAGGATGTACACAATCTTGTCTGAATTTGACCTGTAAATATTTCCCATTCTTATTTGTATGCTGGAATATCAAATAACTTGATTTTTCATAAATTTACCATAGAGAATACATGACAAATGTTATTGCTGATATTTAAATTTTGCTGTGGACACTTTCATGTCATATGGTATTTTTATACAAGTACATAGCCTAATTATGTTATTCATTTGTACGTGTATACATGTTTAGCTACTTAATCATTTTGCTGAAATCTTATAATTTGTACTCATTTTAGAATATGTTAAATACATGTATTGACAAATGCTACTGACTTGTTTGTATATTTTCTTGTTTGGATTGTACACTGTGAAAAATAAGTAATTTCTCTTGATGAAAATAATTTTATCAAAAAAGTTGTGTAAGCATTATAAGATATTTTAAAATATTTAACCAATGAAGATAGATCATTGTAATGTAATGAATTTTCATCTAAAGCAGAAATATTTGATTTTTAAATGTGTACAAGAATGTGAAAAATATTGAAAGAGAACACACATAACTGTTTCATATGATTTACATATGATGCCCTTATCATATGATTCTCATATGTAAATGACTTGAAACACACATAAGTGTTTCAAATGATTTACATATGATGTCCTTTTCATATGATTCTCATATGTAAATGGCTTAAAACACACTTAAATCATTCATATGCAAATCATATGTAGTTATTTTCATATGATTCACATATGTGGATCATATGTAAATCATATGATTTGCTTCATATGATTCACATATGATGCCCTTTTTTAGCTCACCTGAGCCGAAGGCTGTCGTCGTTGTCGTTGTTGTTGTCGTCGTTGTAAACTTTTCACATTTTCATCTTCTCCTCAAGAACCACTGGGCCAATTTCATCCAAACTTGGCACAGAGTATCCTTGGGTAAAGGGGCTTCAAGTTTGTTCAAATGAAGGGCCATGCCCTTTTCCAAGGGGAGGTAATCATGAATTTGTTAAAAATTAATGGCATTTTTAAAAAATCTTCTCCTCCAGAACCGCTGGGCCAGGAAAGATGAAACTCATGTAGAAGCATCCTCAGGAAGTGTAAATTCAAGTTTGTTCAAATCATGACCCCCAGGGCAAGGGTGGGGCCAAAATGGCCAACCCTTGTTTTACATAGGAATATATAGGAAACATCTTTAAAAATCTTCTTCTCCAGAACCACTGGGCCAGGAAAGATGAAACTCATGTGGAATCATCCTCAGGTAGTGTAGATTCA
>PRKT01000475.1:323965-334541 GCA_003671525.1 Saccostrea glomerata
GGCAAGGGTGGGGCCAAAATGGCCGACCCTTGTTTTACATAGGAATATATAGGAAAAATCTTTAAAAATCTTCTTCTCCAGAACCACTAGGCCAGGAAAGATGAAACTCATTTGGAATCATCCTCAGGTTGTGTAGATTCAAGTTTGTTCAAATCATGACCCCCGGGGCTAGGGTGGGCCAAAATGACCGACCCAAGTTTTACATAGGGATATACAGGGAAACCTTTTAACATCTTCTTTTCAAGTACTTCAAAGCTATGATTAGTGATATTTATATGGAATCATCCTCAGGTAGTGTAGATTCTCATTTGTTCAAATGATGAACGCCTGGAGGGAGGGGGGATAAATTCAAGCCCAATGTGCTCAGGTGAGCGCTGTGGCCCCTGGGCCTCTTGTTTATGATTCTCATATGAAACCAATCATATGATTCTCATATGATACACATATGAGGATCATATGTGGCGAAGTTGCCTGTGTACGATTCATCAGAAGCGTTTAATCGTTAATGTCTGCTCAACAAGATACTGTTATGAATAAAATGACATGCGACATGTAAAAATGAAATTGGAATAGAATTAGATGCAAAGTTTCGAGTACAATGTTATTATATTTTCTTCGTTTTTTCTTTCCTTTTGGAATCATGGATACATATTCAAGGAAAATATAGTATTTCAAATAATCTTTTGAACCGTTTAATACGTCTAACACAAGATATCATGTTTTATTTCTTTTAAATTTTGATGCGCTCGATAAGTACTTATATATTTGTTATCACAATATTGATAATCTAACAACAATGTTCACTTAACTTGAGAGAAAATTTCATCAAGTACTCATTAAACGCAAAAACCACCAGTGGATAGTGCTACAAAGTCTACTTTAATTCAGGCTGTAAAAGTTCGAGACGTATACATGTAGTCAATTGTACTTTTCAGGGATAATATTGAAATTCAATGCTTTTTAAAAATTAACTGTTATTACGTAAAGATAGTGTCATATCCATATGACTGATTGATAAATTAGTTAATTTACTGTTCAAATGCTGTTTTACGTCCATTCAAGAATTTTTCATCATTTTTTGACGTCACAATATACCGGTGAAAGGCTGAAAAGTTTGACTTTTACTCTGCATTCAAGCCATTGAGCGATGAGAAATTTATAGAGTGCCAAAGCCTGTCTGACACGGGGTCTAGCATTTTAAGGACTTGTTCGAAGACCCACTGTGACAACGTTCACTTCAATATGCCGAGCATTTGCCAAAGGATCGGTTGCTAATATACGTTTGGTCGACTTTGGTCAGTCGCAGCCGTTTTTCTAAAAAATACATTTCGATTACGGAGCGAGGGCTATACCAACTGAGATAACGTGAGTGTTCTACCCAAAGGAAGATTAAAATCAAATTAGTATGAATTTTAGGTCCATTTTACAAATGCTATTCAAATCAACATTACTACGAAATACAAGATAGCCGAGCTGTCTGACACGCTGTTCCTATACTGCTAGGAGACATATTTCGTAAGTCGATAGTTCAAATCCGGGCTGGGGCGGAAGTGGGTATCCTTATAAAAAGTGAATTTCTTTGTACTTTCTATATTCATATTTCTTCACCCAGGGCAATTATGTTAATTTAAGAGTTGATGTAAATTGTGCTTTATAAATTAAATGAATTTTATACAACGGGCATTGGGAGCGAGCATCTAAAAAAGCAAATATCTAAATAACTCTCATTCCTATTCCAATGACTGTGTAGTGTAGGGCGGCGCTGTGAGAATTTCTATCTGCATCAAAAGCAATATTTTTTGACTTGCCTAGATAGCCGAGCGGTCTAACGTGCTGTTCCTGTAGTGTGATATCTCTGCAGCACATATTTGCAACACTCATCAAAACAATACCATCTCTCAAAGATGAACACGGATCGCAAGGCACTCCTCACTCGACGACTTGCGAATATTGGTACGAATTTTACATTAGACAACATCAATACTAAAAAAAAATTCTTAAAATTTACAGATATTTACGGTGACTGGGGACCAACATATTCTTTCTTCTGGGGACCATTGTTGTCTATTATTCCATTATGCTCGGCTTGTTTGATGATAATTACATTTAAGCGCGGGAAACTTTTCGGATATACGCAGCGATTCATTATCTGTATCATGTTTACAGATCTGTGTTTTACTTTCATTTCTACAATTAGAGATGGACTACTGTCCGCCCTTGACTTGAACTACGGCTTCGTCGAGTACAAAGTTTGTAAATGGATCTTCTATTTGTTAAAGACACAGATCAAGCTTCACGAGATATCAATCTGGTTAAAAACTCTGATGATTTTGCATAAGGTGTTTGTAGTGGCTTTTTTGTTTAAAGTGAGAAGCACAAACTTTAAAAAGGAATGGATTGGGTTTGCTTTTTTGCATCTTTTAATGATAACTCTACATCAAGTATGTCTTTCTGAAGCACAATTCACGAGGATTCGATTACTACAGCAATTTAAACCAGGATATCCTATGAAAGTAATAACCGGATGTGACGTATCCATAACAAAGCCCTACAGATTTGTTTCGCTTAGTTCCGTTTGGTCCAACGTTTTTTATTTGTCTTTCTTGTTTTATTTTCAGTTATTTCCATTGACAATTCATATTTTTGCAAATGTATGTTTGGTTTATCTTTTCAGGAAGAATTTATCTCAAATGTCGTTATTGACATTAAACGCAGGGAATAGGAAAGAAACATGGAAAAAGGTTAAGTTTATAATTCTCATGAAGGTCAATATTTTCATGGGTATATCGCTTGTTTTTCAAGAGTTACCAATGATAACCTTAATGGTTTTTGTGCCGACTACGGACAATGTTGATAGCTTTTCAAATCCTTCAAATGACAATCTCTTTAGTGGGATATATATTATAATTTTGTCCTTGTCTTTTACAATTGGGAAACCCATATACCTTCTGATTTATGCAAGCTTAAGTACGTCATTTAAGAAACAGATAAAGGATTTATTTAGATGTTTTCTGTGCAAAGTAACAAAAGAAAAACCTATATAATATTTTAAACCCATTTCACGTGAAAGTAGGAGTTGAAAGTCAGGATTGAAAGGTCTTGGTGTAAAAAGTTTTAGAAGCATTATAATTAATTAGGTGCGTTTGGAATCTTTAGCATTCGCCACAACATGAAACCAACAAGTCTGTTTGGTGCTGTCGTGTACCTACTCGCGAGATAATTGACTTTTTCACTCATTTTATACGTGTTATATATTGATAATTTTCCCATCCCCGAATTTTAAGGTTTCAATCAAAAGATCCACATTTCTGGCTTCCAAGTGCATGTCTATGGGACAGCTATTACCTATTGTATCGACTTTGGCCAGTCGCTGCCGGAGTTTAAACCCACGACCTTCGAATTAAGTACAATCGCACGGCCGACTGAGCTACCGTGACAATAGGAATAGATGAAAATACGATAATTGAAGGGGCAAATAAAATTGTCAATCGGTCAAATTCAAACTTTCACCAAAGCATGTCTGATTTTTTTTAGTATTTATAGTAACGTCTGTGTTAGATATTGTAAATATCTCAATGTTAATAACAATCTGAGGTCTTTAATTCACATGTTATGAAAATGTGCACTTTTTATGAATTTGTTTCTGTATGACGTAAACAGTATACCCTATTTTCGATATTTTAATTGTTAATCACGTTACTCATTGTTGTTTTGACAAATTAAATGTAATAAATTATTTTTAGTTGTATCAAATAATGGGGTTTATCCAATATGGATAAACCTGGTTATTTCGTGCAGCTTAATTTTTTACATGTAAAGATAGATAACTCTTAGCTTCTTAACATTGAACTTCATAAATCATCGGGCTCGGTGCTCAAAAAATTCTTGATATTGCTTGTATGCGCATGTCTTCTAGAACATTCCTTTTGAATCTGTAATTTAAAAGAAGCAGACGCAAAATTCTTTTTTAAAAGAATTAATCGATCATCATCTGCTGATTTATTCATCATCTGCTGATTTTTTGTCAAATTCAAATAAATATGTTACATGTATCAAGAGCTTCGAAGGCCAGGAGACCTTATTCCAGAGAAATCACAAGAAGTTCCGTATCCAGGCCAAAAAACATAGAGTGGGCCTAGCTGTAGCAACTCATGCACCGCCACGTTCTGAACATGATGTCGCCATTGTCGAGCAGGCACCTGACTCAGAGTCACTATCCACTGTAACCTCCTTACTTTTCATGTTACCTGCTATTCTAGCTCAACATAATCGAGGTACAGTTCAATTTGACCCAAATCCTTTTATTAATTTTTATATTTTTAATTTTACGAATTTCCATACAATGCGAGATTCAAATGACGTCATACTTGTTATCAAGGGGAGCCCTATGCATGTTTTCTGACAAAATATGAACCCTTTTTCCACCATTGCAATTTGCCAAAACCAACATCGAGCGAGTTGTGTATTTTTGCACATTTTGGAATTTGCCTAAATCTAATACCCATGTATCCGTCGTGGTTAAAACCAGAATTACAAACTTGCTTTCAAAAACCAAGACCCTGCATAATATAGTCTGTAAACTATCCATCCATCTACTGGTCACCGTCACATAGTAATAATTTGGGATTTCCCACGTTTAATATGTTTTCTACGGTGATCTAGTTATGTCATTTTTAAATAATTTTCAAAGAAAATATCGGGGTTTGTTAAAAAAAAATTGTGCCATTACATGTACATAAACATTCAATTTCTACATGTATATGGAATTTATTTTTAAAAAATGAATCAATCAAATAATTAAAAGCTTAACATTTTTTTAAACCACTCTTAAAATAATTAGATCAAAAAAAAAATTTTATCTACACTGATTGATGTGTAATTAATATTAATTCTATTTCTTTGGGATTTTAATTGTAGGACACCATTTCCTAGTCGTGTGTGGCAGGAATAATCTATATAATGCACTTCAATTTTATTTGGATAGTTCAATGGTTACGGTGTGGTGTTAAGTAAACATTGGTGTTGCCCATATTGTCCTGTTGACTGGCCTGAGGAGTAATACAGGGATATCGCCTTCTTAGAACTTGTATCTATTGTATTAAGGATTATGATCTGGGCTGAAAGTTTAAATTAAATTTAAAAACTCCTTCATATTGACAATTTTTTTCCTTGGTTTACAGCAATTTAATCACAAATCATCTAGAAACAAAACAATTATGGCATTAGTCGGGGTATTAGTTATGCAGACTTTTTTAAAAAGTTTAATGTACATTTAAAAGCTCAACATTGTAACAAGGTATATTATATAAAAAAAAAAGAAATAATAATAAAAAAATAAATAAATTCAAAAAATGAATTCCAGATGCTATTTCTCGGTTTCAATGCACCAGGTTTCATTACAGAACCTTTTCCCTCCATGTACCTATTCAGTTTTGCAGAGCTGTTCAGGAGCTAGCTGTGGCCAGTCTCCTTCAAACTGGTGTATCTCAAAATATAGAAAGCAAAAGTCTTTTTTCAATTTCAGGCAACAGGTATCATTTCAGCAGATCTGCCCCCCCCTTCCTGTTGATCATATGATTAATTTTATAGCATATATGTCAGAGAGTATTATGACTTTTTCTACCGTCAAATGTTATTTATCAGGAATCAGTTTCGTCATCAACTTACATGGTTGGCAGAATTCAATCCAATCGATTCATTTATTATTAAGAAGTTTTGGGCTGGTTATAAGAGATGTAACTAATGCGTCTAAGGATATAAGAAAACCATTATATTACCTATGTAATTGTTGGATAACATTGTCAATGATTTGCCACATTTGTGTTCTGATTTTGAAGCGGCTTTATTTAGGTCTGCTTTTACATGATTTTGAAGCGGCTTTATTAAAGTCTGCTTTTACATGATTTTGAAGCGGCTTTATTTAAGTCTGCTTTTACATGATTTTGAAGCGGTTTTTATTTAAGTCTGCTTTTACATGAGCTTTCTTTGCATTAATAGGAGTGAGTAAAATAGTGGCTTTGGGTATCAAGCATATAATACTGTCTCTTGTGATACCATTCAAGTATTTGTTACAACATTTTTGACTGGCCAAACTTGTTCGGGGACATGTGTGCATGTGGAAAAATATTACAATGTGATTGTTTCAATCTCTGCAGATTTTTGCTGTATTATGTACAAATATTAAAAGGGCGTCGCAATTTTCACATTTAAACTCAAAACCCTTATCCCAATATCAGTTTCCGTCCATGTTAAGGTATTCAATGTATAATGAAGGAATTTTCGATGATTTTAGATAAAGATAAAAGTGAAATGAACCAAATTCACAAGACTAATAACATGTACAGAGACGGTCATTTTGCACATTGAAAGTTTCTAAGAGTTATCTGGCCTTGATGGGAAGAAGAAAATTTCTAATTTATCAAAATTTCTTCGGTATTAAATTCATTTTATATCATGTTTTAATAAACAAAGAAACGCATATTTTCACCAAGAGATAATACTCGGATTAGTTTAAAATTTCAAACTACTTCTTAAAATATCTTATAATTACAAAAACATATGCGCTGTCCATAGACTTTAATGTTAAAATAAAGGTGCAATTAATTGGTTAGTAATCAACATGTTGTAATTGTATCTATTTGATTATTAAATGGCCATGACAAGCACGCCAAAACAAATAAAGTCTTGTTTTTATTGACTGTATTTTCAGACTTCTTAAACCTTTTACTGGGGTTAATCTGATCAAGTGTGTTTCTGTTATTGTCTTAGTCCAATGTCGCGAAATAATTGGTTTTATCCAATATGGATAAACCTGGTTATTTCATGCAGCTTAATTTTTTACATGTAAAGATAGATAACTCTTAGCTTCTTAACATTGAACTTCATAAATCATCGGGCTCGGTGCTCAAAAAATTCTTGATATTGCTTGTATGCGCATGTCTTCTAGAACATTCCTTTTGAATCTGTAATTTGAAAGAAGCAGACGCAAAAAAAAATTTAAAACCCATCCCCTCCTCTTAATTATGTTCCCCAAACGAAGTTGGGGAACATATTGTTTTTACTCTGTTTCTTATTATTATTAAGGTCTTCCGTCTCCAACGGAAGACCTTATTGTTTTCGTTCGGTTTCTTTTTCCCTATTATTATTTTTCTTACCGATTTTGTGCACGCGATTTCTCGGAAACGGCTTTCCTGATTTTCACGAAACTTTTAGATCTGATAGATATTCATCTGAACCTTGTCGGAAATTTTCGTCGTTGATGACGTCACTTCCGGCCGTGAGATATGGACGATTTACTGATTTTTAGAGGGTCGGCTTGTCCTGAGATCTCCTCCTAAACGACTGAAGATATCGACTTGAGATATTCAGTGAAGGTAGAGGAAGGATAGTAGATGTGACATTTTGCATATAGAGCTTTCCAAGAAAAAGGGCATAGACGCTCGTCTGGGCTCGAAAAATAAGCTCATACGCATCTCGCAAAAATTGGTACGTTTTCGTTGATATCTTTTTACTGGTTAATATTTTGTTAAGACATATTCGATAAAAAATGTGCAATATAGTAAGACCTTTCATTTGATATGAAGAAAATGGGGTTAGCCCTTACAATTAGGGGCATAGAGGGGCCAAAAGTCTCTCGTCTTTAACTCTTTAATGATTAATATTTTTTGATACATTACTGAAGCAAAGATATTCAACTTAACCATTTGCAACAATATATACTAAAAATTTGATCATATGTTACGTAATAAAGAGTCACAGGGGGCTAGAATGCGAAATCTTTGACGTTTTATATCTCGAAAAGCGTGAATATTTTGACAAGCAATATTGAACAAAAGATGGTCAAAATAATGTTCCCAACAATATGCATACTTTTAATTTGTTCATTTTTCCGTCGACACTTCCGTTGTAAACCGGAAGTACATGTAGATTAAATACGTGTATAGCGATTTCTTTTTCATTTTCTAATGAATATAATTGTTCATTATAGAGATTTAAAGAATGCGCAGCATCCGAATATTTCCACTGGAAGTTCGGTTTGTTCAAACCGGAAGTTGTCTAAAATGAGTATTCTCCATCGAAACTTTCAGGGATGATTACTGCATGCTTTATGTAGAGTTGAAAGTAGTTTTGAGCACATACGGTCGCACCAGAAGTGAAGAAGTAGAACCGGAAGTTGATTGGAATTGATAGATCCTACATTTTTTTTGTTTCTAAACATATTTTGAAAAATTCTTGTGCCTTTCTGACATTTTTTATCCTATCAGTAGAATTATCCCAACACAGGTCTTATTCCATAAGATATCGAACGGAAGACCTACTCGTTGCTTGCAACGAGATCGCTCTAGTTAAGGTCTTCCGTCTCCAACGGAAGACCTTCTTGTTATTCTTCGGTTTCTTTTTCCCTATTTTTATTATTATTTTTCTTACCGATTTTGTGCACGCGATTTCTCGTAAACTACTGCGCCGATTCTCATGAAACTTTCTCATCTGATAGGTACTGATCTGAACCTTATTGGAAATTTTTTTCGTTGACATCGTTACTTCCGGTCATGAATTATGGACAATTTTCTGATTTTAAAATGCAATTTTGTCTTGATTACTTAGCGAAAAGTGCTTAAGATATGAAGCGAAGATTAATTGGAGATGATAGTTCATGATTAATAGCGTTGCAGAATCGCCTTTTCGTGCGTCGTCAATACTTCCGGTCGATACCGGAAGCGAATTTAAAAAACGCAATTTTTCAACTTTTCTTTTTTAATATTTTTGTTTTAGAATTGAATAGAGACCCTTTTGCTGAATCCAAATATGTAATTTGTTTCAAAATCGACCAAGCCAATCTCGAGATATTTGCATTTGAAAACGCGAAGCGGCGATCCCAATGGCCAAATCGTTAGCGTGTTGGATTGTCACGCGGGCGACCCGGGTTCGATCCCCCTTGTGACCATAAAATTTTATCACTTTTTCTGCTCGATTTTTCGATATTATTTAATTTTAGACCATTTGGAACAATATATTACAAAATTTTAAGTATATCTTGCGTAATTAGGGGTCACGATGGGCCAAAATGTCAAATATCTGACGCTTTATATTTCGAAAAGGGGGAATATTTTGATAAGCATTATTGAACAAAAGATAAGCAGAATAATGTCCTAAACAATATGTATCCTTAAATTTTCGTAGAACAGCCCCATTAAGGACTTCTAGGCCCCTAAATTTTTCAAGTTATCATATCTCCAAAATGAATAGAAATCTCTAAATAAGTGTTGAACAAAAAAATTTTAAAATCACAAGACCTTTCATTTGATATCAAGAAAAAGGGGCTGACCCCTCAAATAAAGGACTCTGAGGGGCCGAAAGTCTTTTATCTATAACTCTCTGATGATCAATATTTTGTTATACATTACTAAAGCAAAAGTATTTATCCTGACGATTTGCAACAATATATGATACAATTTTGATCATATGTTACGTAATTAGGGGTCACAAGGGGCCAGAATGTCAAATCTTTGACGCTTTATATCTCGAAAAGGGGGAATATTTTGATAAGCAATATTGAACAAAAGTTGGCCAGAATAATGGTCTAAACAATATGCATACCTTAAATTTTTGTAAAACGGCCCCATGAAGGACTTGTAGGAGTGACCCCTAAATATTACAAGTTATCACATCTCCACTACGAATAGAAATCTCTTAATAAGTGTTGAACAAAAAATCTTCAAAATCACAAGACATTTCATTTGATACCAAGAAAAAGGGGCTGATTCCATAAATTAGGGGCTCTGAGGGGCCAAATGTCTTTTATCTTCAATTCTTTCATG
Organism: Saccostrea glomerata; assembly: GCA_003671525.1. Classification (NCBI taxonomy): domain Eukaryota; kingdom Metazoa; phylum Mollusca; class Bivalvia; order Ostreida; family Ostreidae; genus Saccostrea; species Saccostrea glomerata. The sequence goes on from PRKT01000475.1 coordinate 333,784, forward strand.
ATCAATATTTTTTTATTCCATAATAAGAAGCAAACATCTTGCAAACTAACGATTTGCAACAATATTTTCTAAAATTTTGATAATATTTTACGTAATAAGTGGTTGCAGAAGGGGCCAAAATGCTATATTTTTTTATGCACTACGTCTCTAAAAGACTGAGTATTTTTATAAGCCATATTGAACAAAAGATGTCCGAAATATCTTGATTAAAAATCAGAAACTTAAAAATTAATAAGGAAAACTTGATGTCATTCTCTTTTAACGAATATCTCAGTAAAACGTAACGAGATCTCATCTAGTTATTATTATTAAGGTCTTCCGTCTTCAGCGGAAGACCTTATTGTTATTCTTAGGTTTCTTTTTCACTTTTATTAAGGTCTTCCGTCTTCAGCGGAAGACCTTATTGTTATTCTTAGGTTTCTTTTTCACTTTTATTATTATGTCGCCCCGAACGAAGTCGGGGACGACATATTGATATTGTACGCATGTTTTTTTTATCCAGGCTGTTTCTCGGAGATGGCTGGGACAATCTTCCTGAAACTTTCCTCAAAGGACGATCACTGGTTGTAGTTGTGCAGTGAGGTCATTCAGTTCCAATATGTCTACCGTTGCCATGGAAACCTGTAAAAAGCGACAAATTTTGTCCGAGAGTGTTCTCTCTGGTCCCTTAAACGCTCGTCATGAAACTTTTCTTATTTTAAGGATTAGTATCTGTAGTTGTGTACTACGCATTTAAAATTTTCAAATAATTGATTATT
>PRKT01000475.1:336525-371966 GCA_003671525.1 Saccostrea glomerata
GATTTCTCGGAAACGGCTCGATGGATTTCCATGAAACTTTCAGGACTTATGTAACATTACTTGAACCTTATGCATTTTTTTTCAATTTGATGACGTCACTTCCGGTTTGGAGATATTGTCGATTTTGCGATTTTTGAAGGGTCAGGTTGTCCGCGAACGTTCTCAGAAATGGCTATAGATAGAAACGTGAAATTTTCCGGTATGATAGTCTTAAGTCTGTAGATATGTGAAAATGATTTCATTTTTTTGGAAGTGCAGCACGTCGGCGCTGGCTTTGGCCCAAAAATTGTCCTTTCGCAAATTTCAAAATTTTTGACACCTTTTCTACGATATCTTTTTACCTGGAAATATTTTGTTAAATCATATAGAACAAAAGAAGTGTAGAATCCCAAGATCTTTCAAATGATATCTCGAAAAAAGGGCTGGCCCCTAAAATTAAGGGCTTAGAGGGGTCGAACGTTTTTCTTTTATATCTCAAAAAGCATCGAGAATTTGTAATACATCAAAGAAGCAAAGTTGTTTATAATGTCAAGCTCGATTCACTGAGGGAGTCAAAATACGTCCGGCGTCATCACTTCCGGCCAAACCGGAAGTAGTCATAAAACACGTTTTTTTTGCCATTCTCGACAAGTTTTTGGTTCACAGATGTCTCTGGGAGCATAAAAAGTATTTTTTCCGTCTGTCGTCGTCACTTCCGGTCAAACCGGAAGTAGCAAAAATGGCCTATTTTTAAGGTTTTGATGCAAAATTGAAATTATAAAGTCACTGGAGACTTCTTATCTGACTGCTTTCTTTTGTTCCGTCACTTCCGGCACTTCCGGTCAAAACCGGACGGAAGACCTACTCGTTGCTTTGCAACGAGCTCGGCTCTAGTTTTTCTTCTTCTTCTTCCTTGGTACTTTTTTGTCCGGGAATGATCTAGTAAACTGTTCGTCCGATGTAGGTAAAACCTTTTTAGGGTCAGTAGACATGTTATGTAGATTTGCAGAATCAAGGTCATTTTGCGCCCACGTGCTTGCAAGAGCACGCACGTGCAACACGTGAAATGACCAATATAATAGACATAGCAGCAACTTTTCTATTTTTTGATGAAATGCTTTGAAACTCATAATGTGAGGATATATTAGTAGCATAGACATGATGACATGGTCAAAATTGCAAGATCTCACGCGCATACACGTGCGCTTCGCTCTGATTGGCTGAAACTAAAGTCTCAATATCTTTCTTATTTTTTGAAAAAATCCTTTGAAATTTTGAATAAAGCAATGCATTAGGATATCCTACAACGTGATATATAGCAATTGTAAGGAAAACACGTGCATGCACGTGCGCTACACTCTGATTGGCTTAAACTTTAAATAGCTATAACTTCCTTGGTTTTCAACCAAACAGGATGCGATTTAGAACATAGATAGATATAATGAACTTCTACAAGAAGGTATGGTCACCATGCACATGCATACACGTGCGTGTACATGCGCTGCAATATGATTGGCTTAAAATTTAAACAGGTATAACTCCCTTGGTTTTGAACCAAACGGGGTGGGATTTAGAACATAAATAGATGTAATGGACTTCTACAAGAAGGTATGCCACCATGCTCATGTAAGCACGTGCGTGCACGTGAAATGAGTAAAATCAAAAATACACTTGAATGAGCGTATTTTTTAATACTTTTGGATTTAATACTTTAATATTTAGTACATTTAATATAAAGATTGTATAGACAAGATTATATGGTCATTACGCACATGCATTCACATGCGCACGCGTGCAATGCTAAAATTTGAATGATCTTGGTACACTTCTGGGTAAACAATGTTAAAGTCTCAAATGCATAGAGTTTGTCTTATTTAATGAAGCTTACAGGGAATATGGCACCAAAAGGGATTTGGGGAGCGTTTGGGAACATCTGTGACGGTCCCCGTTACAATTAGCACTAGTTCTATTTTATCCCCCTTTAGCACCTCTGCCATTTTTCTAATGCATTTTTGTTATTACTGTTTTTCCGGTTGTTTTTTCGTTTTCTTTTAATTTCTCGTTTCAGCGTCATGGCATGGATCGAATCTTGAATAGGACCCACCAGCTTGTTGATGTGCTTTGCGGACCTTCAATGTTGATGTGCTTTGCGGACCTTCAATGTTCCAGTTGCTTATGGCTATTGACTTTGTTAGTTGACTTTGTTAGGCATAATTTTGCAAAGAATGCTGTCTCCGGGGGTACTGTTTTTTCCAGACTCCTTGGATCAAGATGGTATTTCTCTTGCTCATTATCTTTATTCATTATTATACAATATACAGGTGAGTAAATCGATTATGTAACAATTATTTGAGTATTTGTTTTGTTTTGTTTTTTAGATACGAAGTATGTTCTGTATGTGATGTAACAATCTTGATGACATACAAATACGTGAACCCTATAATCTATTGATCAGAAGAGTTTCAATTTCATGTTTTGCTTAATATCATTAAAAAACGAGAAGATTCGACACCCCGAGACTAACGGAATGACAAGTATTTTGAATGGTACAAGATTCATGTTCATTGAACCCCTACCTGATGGTAAAAGCCTACCTAGAACAAATTATTGTGCGGGTGTCCAATGTAAAATATTTCCTTTTGGACAACCTAAGAAAACAGGTAACCTGGTTTGTACCAATTGCTGGGGTACTAACCACACTAGATCAAGTAGCACATCAGATCCATGTTGCAAAGTCTGCAAACAGCCTGGACATACCCCTGGCGACAAATCATGCCCCCACTATGAACCTCAAGAGCACGTTACACCTTTTTGTGGAGCAGATGATGTCCTTTCAAATTTTTTTTCCGTGCGAGTTGGATTTTTGTGGCGTCAAACATAAGTCTGCTGAACATGCTTTTCAATATACAAAAGCACTATGTTGTGGCGACTTGAACGCAGCAAACACCATTAAAGACGCAGATGATGCCCTCTCTGCCTTGCGTCTTGGGAAAAAAATTAAACCAAATGAACAATGGGAGTCGACAAAAAAAGAGGTCATGGAGGATATCCTTGAAAACAAGTGTGTTCAAGTCCCAGTCTTCTTAGAAAAGCTGAGAACCGCTAAGCAGTCCACAACCTTTGTAGAGACCACCTATAACAACGAGTGGGGATCGGGACTGGATCGTACGGGAAAACTAAATACCAAACCGGAACACTGGCCGGGATCTAAAACCCTCGGTGTCATGATGAAGAAAATCTCAAAAAAAATTCGAAAAAGGAAACTAAGCGACAGCATTAGTCGGAAACAAAAACAAGCACATCGTGAACAGTCTAGACAGCGAAATATCGTTCAGATGCTGAAGGATCTTAGAACTGCATCCGATAGTGACGTTTCTGGATGCAATGCCGATTCTGATAGCTCTGAAGGGGAAAAATAAACATCCAAAATCCTCAATCCAGACGCTGTATATAAATGAATTGAACTTTTTGTACTATCACATAGGTACGTGTATTTCAACATTATTTACTTAGAAATGTAGAACTACCTCATGTGTAATTTAAACATAATATCTGTCAATGTTAGAGGGTTGAATTTGTATGAAAAAAGGAATAAGTTTTATCTTTGGTTAGAACAAAATAGATTCGACGTTGTATTGGTACAAGAAACTCATTATATAGATAAATTTAAAGAAAAATATAACTCAAATTGGAAAGGTATATCCATACATGCTTTTTCTGATTCTTCATATAGTAGAGGGGTTTCCATACTATTTCGTAAAGAACTTAATGTAAATATTCTTAATATGCACAAATCTGAAGATGCAAGAAAACTTTTAGTTAATGTCAAGGTAGATGACAACTTAATTACTTTTATTAATGTATATGCACCTAATAGTGAAAATGCTCGAATAACCTTTTTCAACAGACTTAAAACATTTACTTCTTTGTATTCATCTGAAGGAAGTAAAATATTTCTCTGTGGAGATTTTAATTGTAGCTTTGAAAAGAAAAGTGATAAATCGCAAAAGCGCTTATTAGAAATTTTAAATCAATTAGATCTTGTAGACCTTTGGCAATATAAACATCCTCAGAGAGATGGTTTTACCTGGTGCGATTCAGATAACTGTCCTAAAAGCAGAATAGATTATGTATTTGTAAGTAGCGATACTTTAAACTTTATGAAAAATATAATTATTAGACGCATACCAGGCACACACAATAAAAACACTAGAATGAGCGATCATAGATACTTAAAAACATCTGTGGATTTTAGCAAACAAGAACGCGGCTCCGGATATTGGAAATTAAACGTATCTCATTTAGATAAGACTGAATATAAAAAAGGTGTCATAAAGATTTTTAATGAATTAGATAAGTCGCTGGATTCAATTTCAAAATGGGAATTATTCAAAGTAAAGATTCGCGACTTCTCAATACATTATGCTAAACAATCAAAACACAACATAAAAATGAAGATACAGTTAGTTGAAAAGAAAATTGATAAACTTGAAAATCTTCCTAGCGCTCAAATTAATATGAACGAAAAAAGAAAATTGGAAAAAGATTTAGATGAAATGCAAAACGAATTAGCAAAAGGCGCACAAATAAGATCTAAAGCACAATGGATAGAAGAGGGCGAAAGAAACACAAGTTTTTTCCTTGGATTAGAAAAGAAAAACCAAACTAATAATACAATTTTTGAAGTACGAAATGAAACTAAGACATTTTCTTCAAATTCTGAAATATTGCACGAAATGTGCACTTTTTACGAAAACCTTTACAGTAGTAAATTAATTGATAATGCTGAGATATCAGAATATCTACAAAATGTTAATTGTCCAGAATTAGAAAATAAAGAGAAGGAAAAATGTGATACAATGCCTACAATAGATGAATGTAAAGAAGCTGTTTTTAATATGAAAAACAATAAATCTCCTGGCTTAGATGGTTTACCGTGTGAATTTTATAAATGTTTTTGGAACACTATAAGCTCCTTATTTTACGAAGTACTGCTATCCGTTTTTGACAATAAAGAGTTGACTTTTTCACAACGCATATCTCTTATTACAGTTTTATTTAAAAAAGGAGACAAGAATGATTTAAAAAACTATCGACCTTTAAGTTTAACAAATACTGACTATAAGATAATAGCTTTCATTTTTGCAAGAAGATTACAAAAAGTTATAGATCAATTAATAAGTAATGAACAATCAGCATATATTAAAGGACGTTATATTGGAATTAATGCTAGAACTGTTTTAGATATTTATGAACATTGTATGGAAAATAATAGTGAAGGACTTTTGTTATTTATAGATTTTGAAAAAGCTTTTGATTCGATAGAATGGAATTTTTTATTTAAAGTACTAGAAAAATTTAACTTTGGGGAAAACTTTATCAGATGGATAATAATTTTATACACCAACACTATTTTTAAAGTAAAAAATAATGGTTGGATTTCCAAAACGTGTTCTATGTCTAGAGGCATAAGACAAGGGTGTCCCATTTCAGCCTTGCTATTTTTATTTGTCGCAGAAATATTAGCTATAAAAATAAAAAGTAATGAACATATCAAAGGTATTAAACTAAATGCAACTTCTCCAGAAATAAAAAATCTACAACATGCGGATGACATAACTTTAGATTTAAAAGATATATCCTCATAAGAAACAGCAATTGAAAGTGTTCAAACTTTTTGCAACCATGCTGGAGCAAAAATCAATCTTAATAAAACACGATGTATACTATTAGGTAGTCTCAAGGATAGGCACTCAAATGTGTGTGGTATAAATGTAACTAATGATGCTGTTCGCTGCTTAGGTATTTTTATTGGTCATAACAAAGACCAATGCTACAACTTGAATTGGATTAAAATTTACGAAGACATGGAAAAACTGTTTGAATCATGGAAAAAAAGAAAATTAGCAATTTTTGGAAAGTCTTGTGTAGTTAATTCTTTAGCTTTATCAAAATTAATATATGTTGGCTCCATATTACCAATTCCAGACTACGAGTTGATAAAAAAATTTAAAAGTAGTGTATTCAATTTGATATGGAACAAGCGGGATAGAATTAAGCGAGACACTGTTATAGGCAAACAAGAAAAAGGGGGAATAGGATTAGTTGATATTGAACTAAAATTAAAGGCCTTAAAGGCGTCTTGGGTAACAAGACTTAGTGATGAATCTTGTATACTGAATAAAGTCATAAATGGATACCTGAATGAAATGAATATAGACATTAATTATTTACTTACATTGTCTGAAAGAAAACTCGAAAACTTTTCACTTATTTCTCACCTGTCTACTTTTTATAAAGAAATAATTTGTTATTTCAAAGAATGTAAAAAGGAAATAGAAATATCAAATTTATCAAATGTCAAATTTGCACAACAACCACTTTGGAATAACAATTTATACCAATTTAAAGGTAAAACAATATGTTTTAAAAATTGGATTGCAAGTAATGTTTTGTATACAAAAGATCTCTTTGATGAAAATGGTAACTTTAAAACATTACGAGAAATTTCAAATACTTTGATAAATAAATCTAACTGGTTGTGTGAGTACAAGATTCGAAAAAAAGTAGTAACGAAACAGAGTAACATGTTTGATATGAAGTGTTGTATTTTTACCAAGACAACTTCTGTAAATTCTTTCAATTTTAACAGTGGTTTTAATTGTATTACAGATAAAAAATGTAAGTTTTTCTATGAGAATATGTTGTCTAAAAAGTTTAATTATCCATGTTATCAATCAATATTAGGTCGAAACTTCTGTGTGAGTAAAGAATACTGGTGTAATATTTATAGAAATAAAATCAAACTCATGTATGATAAACGTCTAAGTGAATTTAATTATAAATTGTTGAATAATATTTTATGTTGTAATTCTTTTTTGCAAAAATGTAAATTAAGAGAAAATGCAAAATGTGAATTTTGTGGAAATGAAAATGAAAATATAAAACATCTAATTTTTGATTGTGATAATGTAAAAGGTGTATGGCAAAAGTTGAATATTGTTATGAACTATGATGTGCAATGGAAACATATTGTTATAGGATTTTACTTGGAATCAAATTCAAGAATTCGTTTTTATAATACTATAATATCATATTTGGCATATAAAATATATAAATTTAAAATGAAAAGCAGAATAGAAAATATTATACAAGAGAAGTTCATGTTAGAAAAAAGCATCAGATATTCATTAGAAAAAGATATAAATTTCATGTTAAATTTGTCAAAAACGGGTATGTTTAAAGACCTAGTCCAACTTCTAACAAATTTGTTATAATGACTTATTTTGTAATTTTCTTTTTCTTTGTTGTTTTTATGTTGGTTATCCTAAATACCCGGGTTAACTGGCAATTGTAAATGGGTATTGTTGGAACTGTGTAATAAAAGATAAAAAAAAATGATAGTCCAAGATCAAAAAAAAAAAAAATGTTTTGCTTAATATCATTAAAAAACCCAAAATATGGACCCTTTTAACTTTCAGTTTAAGTCTTAACAGTATGCATATTACTTTCGATTTTTTTTTCTTTTCAAGATTTCATTGATTGTAAAGATTTTCTCTAAAATGTACTTGAGTATGAAATTCAAAAATCAAATGCATGATTTGTACATTATTATCCTTGAATTTAAGTTTGTTCCCGGAAACGCCATAGAAAGAAATTGTTATTATATAAAGCTTCATCTTTTGTTTTTGATGTATAATGATGTTAAATTTTCTACTTCTTGAAAAAAATTGTAAATTGATGTCATCTCATTAAATTTGCATGGCTAAAAGTTCGTCTATAAAACGATGTAAAAATGTTTAGAATTTCTTATATCGGATATGTTTTATTGCTGAAATATGCATGTGTATGTCACTATCGACAAAAGCAGGTTGTATAACAATATGTAGACGATACTCATACAGTATATTACGTCTCTACAACATGTTATTATTATGGTATCATTGTTTACATAAGTTACTTTAACATGGACAGGAACATTTGTGAACGCATGTGTTGGATTTCAGACACATAGTGAGCGGAAAGCATGCTTTCACGTCCATTCTAAAACAGGTTTTACTCAAAGGAATGACATTTCCTGACTTTTCAGGTTGACTAAATTGGTAGAAATAGAGGTCAAATGTCAAATTTTAAATAGGTTTTATAGAATTTTTCGACACGTTTAATTTTCAAGCTAGAAATTGACAATGATATATGTTGAAATAGGAAATTTGAAATACACTTAACAAAACTTCGAAGTGTTCACTCTAAAAAATGTATTTAATTAAAAACTATTTTATACAATGGTATGATATAAGACCAGCAACTAGTAATTGTGGCATGTAACGAGGCTGTAAAAACCCTCTGTGCAAGAGCTGTTCGTATAGAGAAGACATCTCCCGTCAAAGCAAGTTTTAAAGTAGGCTGGGGGAAAATAAAAAGACAAATAAATCAACAGATGCATCTTATTTTTTGAGATAATATTTTAAGTCGTCAACTATATATCATTTGGCAAAGAATACATGTACTTTAATACATTTTAATTTTAAAATTTTATCCATGTTATATACATGTATATGGAACTCTTCTTCTGAGATCAATAGTCGAAAATGGCCACAACCATCTATCCTTCTATAGCATACTAAAGACCGATCACTTTACCTTTTAAAGTCAATGTAACGACGAAAACTGTCCCATTTTCTAGAAATTTTCCCCCTGGTTGGCTCTACCTGGTGCTTGGCGAAGCAGCAGTCACTACGTATTGTCTTCCCACAAATTTTTATTAAAATAGAAAATTTGGTGTTATGACTATTCACCAAATTTTCTATTTTAATAAAAATTTGTGGGAAGACAGTATGTTTACGTCCTAGCTTAGGTCCTTGAAGTGAATGTTTGTATGTATATGTTTATGCAAAAAGAATTTTTTATACATGGCTGCAGAAAATGATTGTCATCAAGAATGTCTATTTAAGTTTGAATAAATTCAATAGTGATTGATGTACATTAAATTTTCTATATGGTGGTGAAAACTGAAACCCAATAAATGTGTCTGTGTTACCATGTCTTCGAGTGCTATTCACTTCCTAGCCACAATTATATAACAAGTACAATTATTTTGGAGAAAAAAACGTTTGTTTAGTAGTTTTTCAAAATTCAATTTTTTGTTGTTAGGAATTCAAAATATAGTTCACCATCTCATTCAATGATATTCAGAATTCGAATCGAAATCTAAATTTCTGTTATAATTATAAGTAGACAATATATTTTTACATCACTAAAGCAATATAATACCCGTTAGGTAAAGCTGATAGACTATCGACTGGTAACAGTACTTTGATTTTTTTTTAAATCACACACACGAAAGGGGAAAAGGCTGAAAATACTCAAACTATCAAAACAGCAAAATGTACCCTGTCTTTTCCGATAAGAGAGCAAAGCTCATGTTTTCGAATTCGAAAAAAAAAACCAACAACATTTGAATACCTAGAACAATCCAATGTTCTGTGTTAAAAGCAAGTTAAGCAAAAGACAAAATGATATTTTTATTTAGTTAGCAAATACAAGTACTCTGCAGAGATCTGCATTACAGTTATTTCCCTTGCAGCATTTTGCACAGATGTTTAAATCTCCAAGAAGTGTCCTCCTGTAAAGTTCTAACTCCGGTGCCTGATTAGTTCTCTTTCCTAGTATGATACCTTCTAATGGAGTTGTTGGAGCAGAGACGACACAAATCTGTTAATTTAATTACAAAATATAAACCTAATCAGAATAAAGAAGTCCTCTCAGAAATTTACCCTATAAAGGCATGTTTCGTGTATCATGAAAAATATGAAAATATGTCGGAGAATTCTTTCTTTAATCGGGATCGGGATTCGTTACTCCTATTTGCTAGCGCTCTCGAGCGCTAGCAACTACGTTAGTCCAAATTCCTCGAATACGCATGCTCGGTCGCCATGGTCTTGCATTCTGGGAAAACTGTGAAAACTACTTCAGATAGACCGAACGATAACAATTTCGTTGTATTATGTTGTAGCATGAAATAACTGTTTATTTATTGTGTAGCTTACATTTTAAAGATAACTTCATATTTATAATATTTCCAATTCTGGGGTTTTTTTGCTGACGGAAAAGCCCGAATCCTTATCTGATTGTTCTAAACAATGACAAGGGAAGTTTTTTTTAACATCTAAGTACAACCAAAAATAGATTCTAACAGCCAATCTTACAAATTACAGAAACAGAAGCAATAATCTACACTGAAAATAACGAATAAATCCATTATTTGTGTTTTAAAAATTCTGATGTGTATGGCTTTTAACCTAACATATCTTGACAAAGATGACATAAAAGACCAAGCTACTTCATATGCGTTCCAAACTCTCTGGACTCTCTACACAACATACACTTTTAGTTATTTTCTGTATTCCTTTCAACTCCCATGTATTTTCTTTGCTAAATTGCCAAGAAATTCTCTTCTTTAAATCAGCTTAAACATGCAATGTCTCAATCGGCATCTTCTTCACTTTATATAGACCCCCACCTCTCCAGTAAAGGCCATGTATGTTCCGTTGCGCCAAAACTCCAATAGGTCACCCCCACCCCCCTTGTTTCTTTACCTATGTGTCTATAAAATACGCTTCATAAAACAATAATAACTTTATCACTCTCCAGCCTCGATAAAAATTAAAGAATTCATCAAAATAAATCACTTGAACACGGATCTTCCTTTCTGTGTTTAAAAATTGCTACAGCGCTAGCTCACCTATCTTTTTAAAAGATAAACTTGTTTGAAGTAACGTTGACGTCTGCAAGTCGTGAACGTACGTTTTTGCATCATGATTTACTATTTAACGTAGAACCTACGTCATATGACATCATATCCAGTGAATGTGTTAAGCCTGTGCTAGATCCATTATGACGTCATAATGAATATAATGTAACTCTTTCCCGTACTTTACAGCTTCAAAAAAAAATTGTAGAAAATAAAGCATTTTAAAATTCATGGAATGCAAATTATGCCAAAATACTCTTAATATGTACATATTTTCAATTCATATATTTTTGGTTGTAAAGCTAAATGACTTCATACATTTTTTAAATTGGAGAAACTTGTAGGCACCTTTCATATACTAGATCTCGACTTTAATTGGATAAATCTAAGACTATCTCATGTAATGAAATTACACAACTTATTGTGATAATGTCAATGTGTTTGATTACATTTCTTCTATCAAAAATGATTTCTTAAAATTGGGAAATACAATTTTATATAAATATTCACATCGTAAATCTGAAAGTAACCCCAAATAGACATTTAATGATTGAATTCTGTGTAAGTGCAAAAATGTCAAGAAAATTAGAATTGGTAAATAACTTATTTCTGGTTATTTTTTGCTGAAAGGGAAATAATTTAATTACGTTTTGTAATCAATTAAGTATAAATATATATATTCTTCATTATATTAAAGATTGAAAACTTTCTGACAGACACATCTAAAAAATATTTACAAATTTAGGGTGGAAAAGTGACTTATAAGAATAGAGTTACTTTGCCTAATTTTTTTTTTTAATTTGGACTTATCTTTCATGTCAATTGATTTCAAAAGATTTGTTTCTTGAGAAATATTGCTTGATACTGTTCATTTAATTAACTTTATAAACGCTGAAGTTTAAAGAAGTATTTTGTTTATTTTTCATATTCTCTTTATGACAGGTGCCCCTAAAAATGACTGACAATGTAAAATCAGAGTAAGTAACTACCATTCTAAGGTTCACAGGCTGTACTACAATGATAATTACAAGTAAGCTTGTCATAAGCTTTTAACTGCTTGATAAGCGAGTGCTACTTTATAATTTTGAAAAGTTTCAAAATCTTGTGACAAAGACTTTTCCGACATAGGTTCTACCTTCAATCCCATACAGCCACATCAACTTGTGTTATTGCAAGAATACACAAGAATCCAATTCTAATTTTTTAAAGCATATATTGACAAACACCGATTCTGAATTTATACGTTAAACTCAGCTGTTTCTTGACACGTGTAAACTGAGAAAACATATCGCTACTGTTAAATGAAGACCCAAAACGTACATACATATAGAAATAAATGTTCATAATATCATACAGAATTCAACTTACATTTTTAGACACACAACCCATCCTGAATCTCTTTTCATGGTTGATATGAATTTGTTCGGTGTAGCAAATCTATATTAGAATAATTATAAATTTAAAAAATGATTACAGATTGTATAAATCTGATAACATATATTTCATTTTTCTCTATTACTACTGCCGACCAATGTCAGAAAAAAAGTAAAACTAGAAATTACTTATCACGTTACAGGTTTATTTGATTTTATAAAATTATTACAAAGAAAAAGAAATGTAACGTGGACTCAAAGTTTGCAACAGCAATAATCAGAATGGCGATCCTTTGTTAATTCTGTTTTTCATTTCTGTGGCAAGATTTATTACTAGCAGACTTAAACTGTAGGAGGAAAAGCCTTTTACGATAATTTTAAAGACATTTTAGTAATCATGGAAACATCGTTCATCGAAATGAAAGGAATAATGCACAGAATTATGCATCTTATTGAAGTCTATTTCTGCACCAAGTTAAATAAAAATCAGACTGAAACTGTAGAAGGAATAAAGTTTGTTTTGGAAGTATTTCTCAGATATTTCTATTTTTATATAGCTTAGCTATGTTTGTTTGTCTGTTTGTTGTTAATGTATCTCTCGGTAAGTCTACTTATGTGTCAAGTTAAAATGAAATTAAACTAATGCTGTAGAAGTAGCATTTTGATTGTATTTCACACAATTTTTTCTTATTATAGTAACCATGGCAACAACGTTTGGTTGTTTGTTATTTAACGTCCTCCTCGAGAATTTTTCACTCATATGGAAACGCAATCACTTGCCGGTGGACAGCTGAAAATTTTGTCCTATACTCGATACTCAGGGTTACTGAGCAGGGAGGGGTCTTTCTTGCCAGCACCAACTACGACAAAACCAGATATCAATTTGTATTCAAAAATCTAGATATGAAAAAAAATAAGATAGACTGCATAATCATAACACACTGCTCCATGCTGACAAAAAAGGTAACAACATTGTCTTCGTTTGTAAGTAATTAAAAGCAGTTTCAATATGCTTAAAAAATACTTTGAAACACATTTTATCGTTAAATGGATTATATAAAATAAAAAAATTAATTAATGAATTTAACAGATAACTAAATGATTAATTTAAAAAATAGATAGATAAATATTTTTTGAAGTAATGATTTTTGAATTTTTCAGAGTTGTTCAGATTTATGACAGAACTCAATGAGTCTCTTAAGGAATTAAAAAAAAACTACAGTGTATTTGTTTGAAATAGCGTTAAAAATTCCTCAGGTAAATAACTCTTTGTACTGATAGCATCAATTAATTTAATTCCTAATAAAAAGAATAGATGCACTTATTTTATGAGGAAAACTTTGTTGCTGCTATTTGAGGTGGGTTAGCTAGAATATGAATCAGATCGGGATCGGGATATCTCAGATTCTCCCTCTTTGCCCTTAATTATGCTTTCAATCACGATTGTTTCTAAAATATTTCATAAAACATCACCGGCATTTATCTGATTTGATGATTAGATGCATGGATGGATTATTCTTTTATGGAAAAATGCGAGATTGGCTTGGATTGAAATTTTCTGAAATTTTCCATGTCGGCACAGTCATGTGGCGTAATTTGCATTAAAACTTGGTTATGTTTCAGTTTTACAAGCAAACATATACAAGATTGAGGAATATTTTTTGCAATTGTGTTTTTAAAATCATTTATGAATCGTGCATTAATTGAAGAAAAAATAATCCTATAAAAAAAAGTGCGGCTTAATAGCAGTAAAACTGTTCAAAATATTATAATCGGTGCATCGATTTTCGCAGGCTTTATTCAATTGATATTCTCAATGTATACAACAACGGGATTTTTAAAATGCATTTTGCATTAGAGTGCACTAATTTTGTTCAAAACACAAGGGGGGGGGGGTCGGAAGCAACGTTATAACAGTTCCAGATTTGATGAATAACAGGGAAACATAAAATATTATAAATTACAAGGGTAATGTTGACCATAAATCAGGCTACTTGTTATTATTATGCAATAGAAGCTTATTTCATATTTGGCTAAAATAATGCCCTCCACAGTAAACAACACAATCAACCAACAGGACAAGCCAAAGCTTTATTTCAAACTTCAAATGTACTCTTGAAATTAAATTCAGTGCTTCTCGAGTGTGTAATTGGCACTAATTGCCCCTTGGTTCCTTTTGGCAATTGCATAAATTTCATCAAATTCATTGCCTATCAAAGGTAGCTCAGTTGCTCATGAAGAGCTATGCTAGTTATTTTCTTTGTATAATTAGTAATACAATAAATTTGACGGTATAAGCTGACTCGAGGTTATTCACTTTAGCATTTTAGGGACATGGATTTATTCCCCGTTATTGATGCATCTCATTTTATTCTTGCTCACGCATTCTTCACTTCTAAGGCTATAACCATTAGGAATAACGAAATTGATAATTTTATTTATCTGGGAGTTGGGTAAATTAGGGAATTACATTTTTAAATTAAGGAAAATGACGAATCGTTGCTCAATTCATGATAAAGAACACAATATGCTGTATTCTATAACCAGTTTCTTAAATTAGTAATTCTCTTCTTTTAGCTATGGTAAGTACCTTATTTAAAGTTTGTAGGTGTTCTGTTTGACCCAGAAATAGTAACTGGATCATGTAATATCAATTATTCTAATTCTCTCAACTACTGTTAAAGTTAACTAAATAAAAGCCGCTTTAAATAAAAGGGATTTGACAATTAACAAAATATACTGGTAAAAGTACTTGTGTTTATTTGAACGTGTGTCTGCCTTTTTTTATACACATATCTGAATTTTAAGGTAGGTCGCGGGTTTGCTTTTGTCATCAATTTTCGTACACAATTTCGACGATCCGAGCGGTTGTTTTGTGCACATTTGATTATGACGTCAGTTACGTCACAAAGGCAACGTTGCGTTGTTTCCCGTTTAATTCTCTGCAAATGACTTCAAGTCTGTACGAATCAAGTAGATTATAATACAAAGTGCATGCTATTGTACGTGAAAAACGTACATGTTTTATAATTAAATTTCTGTCTGAATCCTGATGTGATTATGTGTAGAGTGTCTTAGGACTAATTAAATACAATATCAAATAAAAGGAATAATTTATATTGTAAGTGTTATTAAACTGCTAAAAATCAGTCAGAACAAGTTGGCGTAAAAGTTATAGTATGCAGAAATAAAGTTATAAATAAAATTGCTTAGCGGAAAACTTGAGGGGTTGTATGTGCGCGCTTTATTTGTAACTCGGGGAAACATGCATATTGCATCATGACTGCCAATTGAGCCGGGGCGAAAATATACGTATAATTTTCAATCTTTACATATTTTCAATCTTCAACACTAAAAACGGGATAAATCAATTACATGTATTTACTGATTTTTTTTTATCAATCATCATCATCATCATCACCATTATTATCATTTGGGTATGATGTATATAAATCTCGTATAGTCGCCTTGTTCTGCAGGCTACATGTAGCAACCAAATTGAATCAAAACACCTGGGGCCCGTTTCATCAAAGGTCGTACGACCAGTAGTAGCGCTACGCCGGTGTAAAGTCGGGACTAGCACGAAGATTTGCGTTTCATTAAAGAGCGTATCGTTACGCCTGACTAAATTTAAGCCAAATTTTTACGTCAACTCATAGGTAGGCGTAAGTTTGGGCGTAAAGTTGAAATAAAGCCTTTTTACTGCTATTGAAACAATTTAGCGAGTTCTAAAGAAAAAGTACGGTTCTAAGAAGGATTTAGAATACAAACAATGCATTATTTTATTATACATACTACGAAGTGTGGGGTGGGGGAGGGGGGTTACAACCACATGGGGACGTAGTTGATTTGAGTAATCACTTACTTAATATTTTAATAAATTTCTGCTGAGAAGAAAATATTGTTTTATCAGAGATTTCTTCGAACACCATTTCTTACCTTTTGACAATGCATTCATACACATTAAATTGTGGTATTGTAAATCAATTATACATATAATAACTTTATTTCTACACCCTGCTTGAAAAGCGAGAGGGTATATACTATAAAGAAATCAGGATGTGGTGCATGTATATACTATATAGAAATCGGGATGCCCGTCCATCCGTCCGTCTCTTACATGTACGCTTTGGGGGTACTCATATCTATTCGCAACTCCTCTCATACGACTGATTGAAATTTGATGAAACTTTCACAAAACATTTATTACATATTATCATTGTGCCTTATTGTATACTTTTTGATCCGACACATATTTTGGGTTTCCCATAGCAAAACATCATGGACACTAACACCATATTGAAATGGGAGGGGGTGGGGGAGTATCTTTTATTGAACTCATTGCTAACGGTATCTCTGGTTTTATTTTCGGTTTCATTCACTAATAAGAAACCCATTAAGATTGTCTATTTCGAAAGAAAATATTTTACCAAAAACATATTTTCTGAAAAAAAAAAACAAACAAAAAAATCTGTTTCAAAAGCACAGTAATCCTCTTTCTGGTATTTTTCTACCCTTACGAAAAAAAAAAATTCAAAAAATAACCTTAAAATCTTAAAACCAACTAGTTTTTTTTATCATGTTTGAAGAGTCCATTTCTTATTTACTCCTCCTCCACATGCGTGGATCTGGAGCCTCCCGAATTTGCAGATTAATTAACATTGAATGTACAGATTACTCAATTAAAGATGACAGTAATTATTTTTCTAGGTATCTGGGACAAGTGAAGTTCCCGGCGAATCTAAGACGGAACCCAGGGAGGGGGAGGGGTCTCATAAACAATAAGAAATTTTTGAAATGGGGAAATTGCTTTTATAATATCGATGTATGACTGTAATAAATACAGAGTTAAGTTCAAGAATGAATTATTCCTAATTTTTTTTTTCTCAGACAAACATTGATCAGATGACATCTTTAATTTCATGATTTTGTCTAAGAGTAAAACTTACATAATATAAGATAATCTGAGCGCATATAAAGCACATATAAGATGAAAATTTAAATGTTTTTTTTGTTTTTCCCGCATAACTTACATTTTAATGAAAACAAAATAAAGAGTAATTGTAACTTTATCTTAAAGACAGGAACCACACAAGCAGAGAATTTTTGTGAAAATATCTTTGTAGTCATCTCTCTCTCTCTCTCTCTCTCTCTCTCTCTCTCTCTCTCTCTCTCTCTCTGCGTACTTTTAAAACGGTACATTACATTTAATCTGCAGATAGTAAAGATTTTTTTTATATAACGACCTAGAGTCTACTATTATAGTAATTATATTATGAACCTTTGTGTCATTTTAATAAACAATAACAAAATTATAATGAATCATTTGAATTGACAAAATCATACATGTGCCTTAGTAGGAAACGTGTAAAATATATTTCTTGACTCAAAATGTGTACATTTTGTATATGTAAACCGTTTGCATTTAATTTTGTATTCATTTATTTTTGCTTGCATATACATTTCTTATGGAAAAAAGTTTTTGAATCTTATTCTGTCTCAAACTAAATTATTAGTATTTATCAGAAGAATCAGTATTAATCGAATCATAAAATTTATTATCAAAGGCGAAGTCATTAACCTGTATCAATTTCGGGAAGAGGGGGTGGGGGTGGGGAGGGGCTGTAATTAAAATTCCAAAAAAAATAATTGAGCTTAATTCTGAAATACATGTACATGTATGGTCCTTTTATTCCTTTCAATTTACAAGACTTTTATTATTGAAATATTGTAAAAATTCAAAATAGATTTCTTATAAGATAAATGTCTACTACATAAAACTATAAATCCATGCATGTTTCAGATAGTGCAAGTATTCATTAATCTATAATTTGTGTTATTCTGTACTTTGACGTTCTACAATTTAAGTACGCATTGGGCAATGTTAATGTTTTTGCGCCTGCGCAATGCCACGTTGTCAAGGACTTAGTCCTGTGACTAAGCGTAATCTTTTAAGACTAGACTTACGCCACTTGGTGAAACGCAAATTACGCCCGACTAAATTTTGGCGTAAGCCCCGGAAGTACGCCTAAGTTAAGGCTTAAATGTACGACTTTTGATGAAACGGGCCCCTGGACTGTAAGACCTATTATCGTTTTACTAACAGCATGACAGTTTGCTTGATAGGGCGTGCTAAAATTTCGCATGCTAATTATCATTTTACTCATCGATTGGATGTTTGATTTCAATGGAATCAATAATACTTTACATATGAAACACAGAAGCCAGTAATGCCATTGACAATACTGACCAATCGCAGTGAATAAACAACAAAGCAAGTTTTACTTCCTTTAATGAAGCTACATAGTACAACAGTAGCAGAGTACCCTCACTAATTCCATTCTTTTTCAATTTTCTTATACGTCATGTTAAACGTATTTGAAAAACCCATCCGGTCAAATCACAACAGATATAATACATGTTTTTAGGACAGAAAACGGGCTTTGACTGACCACGTGTTGCTCCTGACTACAAATTCCGTACTGGGAAACAATCATTCAATGTGATTGGCCAGGGGTATTGTTGTATTCCAAGTTTCATATGCAAATTAGTATTGATTTCATTCATCCAATCGATGAGTAAATTGATATACAGCACACAAAATTTTAGCATGCCCCATCAAGCAAACTGTCAAGCTGTTTGTAAAATGATAACATTTGACACTGTAAAAGAATTTACAAGTATCATTTTTTTCGATATTTTATTATAAAAGCTCAAGTTTAAAAGGTAAATGCAAATGTTTTACATTTAGCGTATGGAAATTTGATTAAGAGAAATTGAAATTAACAAATGTTTGAGAGTGAGGGCCAAATACTAGCTTGCGACTAATATAGAAGGACCCCCCCCCCGCGCTTATTTCCTAAGATTTTTTTCTTTACCGTTTCCTAGAGAATAAAGTGATCAAAATTGTGTTTTATGCCTGAAGCCCTACTGACCATGAATTTCCTTTAAATACAAGAACTAATATTTTATCACTCGCGTTGTTGTCGCTGCTGCATGTTAATTCTCATGCACGAGGAATGTATATACTGTTCATTCCGCGTGTGTGATCAGAATATGAATTTAACAACATTAGTGAAAATGAGTTGCTGGTCATCCTAATATGTCTCCACAATAAGATAAACGATGAATAAAATTACATTCTGCTTCTATGTCGCCTTTTAGATCAAGCATATTCCAAATGTCAAGATATTTTTATATCTGTAAACGTGACTATATACGTTCAACAAATGACGTTGTAGACATAAATAACGCCATAAACGCAACATTTTAGCAATATAAAAGCAAACTTTGAAATTATTTAGCAAAAAATCTAGCGAGAAGACATATTGATTTTTTTATATCAATAGTTTTGATTTTACCTCATCTTGACATTTTGAAATTCCTGACTAATTCGTCTACGTCTTTAAAACGTTATCCAACTTTTTAAAAAGAAACTTTTTTCACAATATTGGCTAATAAACGTGATTTTTCCATATACTTCAATGGAAAAGCGTAAAAATAGTACTAAAAACTATACCTCGTTTACAGTAATATAGCTTCAAAGCTACGTAGGCAAATTTAATAAAAATTACAGATAATACGCTGTAAGTTCTAAGGAACATTATATCAAATTTTCAGGATATGTTTTCTCGTGAGAATTTTTATGCAGTAAACCCGCGACCTACCTTAAGTTTATCAGTGGATTGCCTGTTGAAAGTTTTCAGCTAAAACATTTCTTTACTTAAGTAGTTTTACTTAAAATAATTCATATAAGCTATTCTTGATACTTTTATTTTATTGGTTAGAGCTTAAGTTCATGGAATATTTACATCGGATGAGAATACTAAAACACCAGGGTTGAAAATATTACAGAAATTAACTTTGGAAATATAAATTCATAACTCATAAATAGGGGAGAAACATACAATTCATTCAATTTTGGGGGAATAAAAAGCGAATTTTATTGCTAGACAATTAGTGTCAAACTCTTACGTTGGAAATAATGAATTCTTTGGGAAAAGTATAAATTGAATAGGGTGTTGAGTAGAGGAGTGTATTATGCACTTACTAGGGAGAGCTGCTATGGGGCCATCTTGACATAGGAATACATGTATAACAGATTTGGGAGTATCTATTTAGTAAGATGTTTTATTTGCAAGATCCAGTGTACCAAGGTTATCTAGTCAAGTACACATAAATATAAACTAATAGTACATGTTGTATGGGTATTTTTATGATTTAAGGCATAATTTTGGTTTCAGTATTTTTACAGGTAGCCAATTATTGATAAACCAAAAGGCAATTATTAAAAGGACTTTAATTTTGGATTTGATTTCATTAGCTCCACGCCAATTAAGGTGATGTATTTTACATTGGCAATTTTCTTTGGTCTTGAATATTGTGATCAGACATCTAAACTTTGAAATGCATGATATAAGCTTATAGATTTCATTCAAGATACATAAATCATAGAGTAAATTTAATTGCATTGATTATCCTGTATTCAACAAAACAGTGGAAAAAACTAGTTATAAGATCCCGGTGTAGAAACATTTATTTAATAAGTCGAACCCATTAGAATTTCACCAACAGCCTCAGTCAGGGAATAATTGTAGGAAAATACAAAACTATTGTTAAAAATGAATCAGAAATTCAAACATTTGTCAAGTTTTTCCTCTACTCAGTAATTAGATTCATGCCATTTAAACTTATAATTCATTCAGAATCAACAGCAACATTCTTTTTGTCAGCCATAAGTTTAATGTATGACAAAAGTTAAAATGATTCAAACTAATTGAACAGTACTTTTTAGGTGGTACATGTACATTTAACTGGTTCAGTGTATAATGGATTAAACCTTTATTAACAAGAAAGTGCTTCCTTCTGATCACACTTTCAATTTTGGTGAATTAAGAAAATTTTTAATTTGTTTTATTCTCCATACCTTTAGGAAAGTGATGTACAGTACTGTTTGTAATTTAGAAATAATGTACTGTCAGGCAAGGTCAACACCATAATTCTGATTTTTTTAACTACAGGGATAATTAAAATACACGCGAGAGCGAGGAAGAGTTTTCTCTGTCCTCAAACATGCCTCGTGCACACTGGTCGCGGAGACTATTTTCTAATCACAACGTCTCATAACTCTGATAATCCCACATCTTAGGTAATGTACAATGCTCTGGAAGTGTGTATACCTTTTCCTTTTGCTTTGATAAACATATACAGGGGCGTACTGGGGCATATTATACTGGGATATACCGTAGGTATCTGTAGAAAATAGTAGCTGTACAGGGGCACACTGTAGGCGTACTGGGACCTAATGTAGGTAAGTGTGGCATGCTGGGGAAACATACAGTGGCATACTGAGATTTACTTTATTTACAGAGCAGGTATACCGTACCATACTGTAGATATACCGTAGATAACTTTGAAAATGCTGTAGGATACAGAGAAAGACAGGGGATTTCCATACGGACAGGGGTTTTAAAAGCCAGTAGTGTATACTAAATATCTTTTCTTCTACCGTCTTTGAACTTTTACTCTTATTTTACCTCAAAAGATGCTCACAACTTATATTGTATTCAATTTGTTAATGAAAAAGGTCTTAGACAACATTTTTTTTAGGAAGCTGGGTTCTCCATAAGACTACATTTTAATTCTCTTTATCTAAGAATGCCATATAGCAAGACGGATAGACAGAGTTTGAACAATAACGGGAGGTCAGAAAAGTTCATAAGATTTTGGTTCATGTTACTGTAAGCGGACCACAACATACGAGTAAGCTATATTGAGATAATTTAATCCTTTTTTTTTCTTATGAAATGTGGATTATAGATCTCATGATCATCGAATGATCGAGAATGTAATACTTAGTATTCATGTCTTCGATACATTTTCGAAACATATAAAAATCATTTCTCTCCAAACCAAAATATTAACTTAAAAAGCATCACCTGATCCTGGTCGCACTGTTTGGAGATGTTGCAATTAACAGGATTTAAGACGTCATCACAGGTCAAACATTGTTCTTGAGCTGTAAAAGAAATCAGACACATAAACCTCTTTATCGTTTTTTATCAGTTTCATACTTTTCGCTTCCTTATTTATTTTTTTGGAAAAAACAACAACTTTATTTTAACACAGATGGTCACAGTAAACTTTGTTAATAAATGATATATCGAAATTTGTCGTCAAAACAACTTTTTCTTTCTTGCAAGCTTCATCTTACATTAAAGAAGTCCAATAAATTTATCATGCTTTATTTCAATACGGGTTGTTTTGCAACTGTAAATTGTGCTTCAAAAAGAAAACGAACATCGCCTACAAAAATCATTTGGAATATGATTATAATAGATAAAACTATATTTTATCCTCCATGTACAAAATAAAAAAAAAACAGTTTGAAAAAAGATTTTATTTTAAGTCGAAGAATAATTTGATTTGTTTACAATGTGTATGTTTACATGTACCTGTACAGTCGCATGCTGATGAATATCTATCGATTTTGCAGTAAGGGTGTTTATCAGAGGGACATATGTGTCCACTGCAGTCAGCATGATAATGACAGGCTGTTGATTGTGGCTGAGTTAAGGTAGGCGGCTGGACTGATGTGGGAGTTGAAACCACTTGTGTGGATAAAAAGAGAACTAATGAGTAATTTTAAATCAAGTATTTAACTTAAAACTATTGCGTTTTTTTTTTTAAGTAAAAGAAAAGCTTCTTTTACTGATTATACTGTAGTTACCTGTCATTGGAAAATTTTGAAGTGTTTTGTATCAACAATGTAGATTTGTAAATGCATTTTAAAATCAAAAAGACAAATTAGGTTCCCAAATTGTATACTCTGTTATCCATTTAAAAGTCTAATTAATACATCATATAGCGTTTACGGTACAGATGGATTGATTGATTTTTGCTGTTTTACACCGAGTCGGCAATATTCCAGCCATATTTCGGCGGTATGAATTTACTGTATGAAATGTTTTGAAAGTTTATGTGTTTCTCCGGCGGCCCCCAATGAGACTACTCTTTTCGAAAACCAGAGAAACGATTTAACGTGCCAAGGGGTTGTAATCCTTGACACGGGGTTTTCGGTACAGAAGATATTTAGCAATTGTTACTGAAAGGTTTCGTATTTAATAAATTTTTATTAATTTTCATCAACTACTAGCTAGAGGGGTTAAAGAATTTCATCTACCTCATGCAAGATAAACATTTTGAATCAGACTTTAATTAATCAAAACTTCATATCTTTTTTTATTAACTAACAACTGAATTAAAATGTGATCATATACAATTTGACAATTCTCTTAAATTGTAAAAAGTTGTCTTACTTTAACACTTCCTTAACATTCACAAAAGATTTATAAAAATAAGAAAATAAATCATGCTAAAAAAGGATGATATGCAATAACTTAAAACAAAACACCAGCTGATTTCTTTACAAAAGAAACAATAAACAGTTGTTTTGAGAATAATCGACAAAACTTAAAATATCTATACGGAAGGCAAAATGATAGACCATGAAAGCATTGTTGAATAAGTTGTACCTTTAAAAACATTAAAAGAGTACAATAACTAACATAAGGAATACTGAAAGTATCTTGAATGGATTTATTTTTTCCTAAAAAGAGGTAAATTATTGACAAACAAGTTGATGAAACAACAATATCAGCAGTCTCGTTAAAAATCATCATTTCTTAAAATCTATGGTCGATACTATGACAGTGTCATCAAATACAACTTATCATTGAGTCAATATTGACAGACGTTTTTCATACTAATTGTTAGTCCATTATTTATACACTGAATTGACGACGGATTTTCCATTATTTCCCAATCATGACAAAGAGCACACGGCGGTTGTGACCGGTCGGCAGGGGATGCCCACTCCTCTATGGCATCTGATCCCACCCTGATATTTTGTAGGTCCGTGTTTGCTTTGCTCCTATTTTGTATTGTTTTATGGATGTGTATTGCTTTGTTGTGTTGTGCATTGACCTAGAAGTTATTTGATCTTGAAAGTTCGCCTCGCTCTAACATTTAAATGTTTACGTTGATGTTCAGTAGTCAAGTTTAGGAATCCTCTGTTTGAAACCAATAAGCGCAATGATAGCTGCTGAAAATAATCTTACTATTTATAAGTTCTTAATATATTTGAAGTCAAAAGCGGTGGTATTGCCTGTTTTAGTTTACATACGAGGGATGATCAAAAAGTTCGCGAACTATCTCTATGTTTACAAAACCCCCATTCAGATCAATATGAAATTTGGCACACATAGAGTAGAGTCCTACACATGTTCTATAAAAAGCATATATAATGATATGTTTTGCTCCACGTTTGTGACGACACAATGAGAAAAAGATGTCAATCTGTAAATCACTTGTGACAAAAATTGGTTGACTCAGTCGTAGTGGAGCAACGAGCGGCTGTAAAGATAAATGTATATCTTGAAAATTACTCAGCAGTAGTTTATAATAATGTGTACATGGTTAATGAAGACAAAAGACTTATCAGAAGTTTAGTCATTAATTAGATTAATTGTTTAGTGAAGGAAGGGAAATGTTTACAAAATGATGTTTGTTCTCTTGCCCAGTGAAAGCAAGCTGCGGAAGATATGTGTCCTTTATTAAGCAGTTTGATATAAAAGATCGCCAGCTTCCAGTTAAAAGAATAGTTGAATATTTTTACAATGAATACTTTGAATAAACGACGCTCCCAAGACAGAGAAATCGGGTTATGATTGTCACCATGCTCATTCTGGAAAAGATAACCTTATCAACCCACACTTTTTATAGCCATTCCTGAGAAATGGGTTGTTTTTGTTATAAGAAATAACTCGTATTGCAAGAAATCAAAGAGTCGGAAGAATCTTTAAGTTTCTGTGACAAAACGCAACGGAAGATGTCAGGTGACCGCCTAGATAACATGATTCGCGCATGGGCAGAATGATTGCAGATGCCCTTTCAAATAAAAGAGCCCTACTTGGAAAAAAAACAACACTGAAAACCAATATAATTTCCTTAATGGATATTATTCAATTAGTTCGCAAACATTTTAATCACCTTCATAACACCAAATAAATTACGAGTAATAGGATAAATGTGGCTTCAGGCTAATTATAGTAAACAAAACATTCTTCACATGAAAAAATAAGATTTATTTACATCTCTTGATTCAAAAAATATCTTTAAGTTCCAATCATTAATCTTTTTCATCGCTATCAACTTAGAAATATTCTTAAACCAGCTTCTCCGTGACAGAAATATGTGGGCAAAATATCATCTTGCTGTGTGATTCGGTTGCGCTATGACCTCTAACTCCCAAACAAGTTCATATGGAACATATTTTCTCTTTAAAAGGTTCATCTGAGAAAGATAGTTGCAAATGTAAACATAATGAAATGAAGATTTTTTGCTTGATCGAGAGTAAAATCTATACCAAACTTATGCTTCCTGTATTTGACTTTCTGCTACGGTAAATAATATTTTTATATTTTTTTTTTCTTTTTTAAGTAACACGATGAGTCAAAATCGTGTCTTTCTTTTACGATATCTGTAGCATGCAGAGAAAGACTTATGAAAATTATGAGCATATAGTTATGAGATGACAATTAAACTGCAAGAAAAAGCTGCACAATATAAGTGCCAGAAAAACAAAGGTTGTATCTACCGTTTCGTTGTTTTTGTGGTTGTCAAGGTTACACCACTTTTATTTTTAGCTCAAACTTGTAAACCACATTCAAATGGAGCATGCAAAGGTGAGAAATATGTTCTAACTACGTTTTAGAAAGATTGCATCAAAAGTTTTGGTCTACTTACATTCATTTCTGGGTACTTGAGACCATGGTAACTATGGAAACTTATTTAACTTAACTGTGCACGCGTACAATAGGAAGGAAGAAGTATTTAGCAATATTTTCGTTATGGGGCATACTGAAATTATTTGTTCTTTTATTTTTCTCCTTAAAAATAGAATTTGTAGATGTAGGTTCTGAAACCTGTAATTTTCCGAAACCTAATACTTTTAAGTATTGAACAAAATTAAAATTGGTCGTGCAAAAATGCTACATTTGTATTTTTCCCTTTTGTGTGTCACGGTCTCGCTTTAATACTAGTATATCGACTTATTTTCTATATTGGAAATTCAAAATCTTCATATAAAGATATTCAGATACAATTATTTATACGACTTGTTGCATTTAAAATAATGTTCTTAATTCTTGTAAGACTATATGACAAACAGTAAACTTCTTTTACTTGAAAATTTGCTGAATTTTAAAGCATTTTTCTATTAGTCTGAAAAAGAATAATAAGAGAAGCATTTAAATGTTTTACGGCATTTACAGAGAAAGAGTACAATGTACTGCTATTCCTGATGATAGTTCTCACAGTGAAAACTTTTCACAATTCACAATTTATAAAATTTAATCATTTATTATTATTATTCATTAAATTTTATTATTTATTTTATAAAACAGAAAAGCTGAACAAATTTTGGACAGTTTCGACATGAGATATTTACCAAAGTTAAAAAAGGCATTGCTTATGTAAAGAGATAAATTTACAAGTATGATTGTGCTTTAGATTTAAAGCAGTTTACTTCTATCAGTTAAGTTTTTTTTCCGTTTATATAAAAATGATTATGATGAACACCTATTAGGTCCCCCCCCAATAAAAAGTTTGACATTTTGTGTGAATATATAGGAATATTTACTTCCGTTTCTTCACAGTTTATCTTGCATCATACTGATGAGCTTTGGTATAAGATATATAATTCACTTTTCAAAAGAATAGGTTTGTCATTTTGAAATTCTTTACTGACTTTTTAGATTTTGCATAGTATTTGAAAGTGTGTGCTTATCATATATCACAACCATGCTGCATACCTGGCATACCTTTTCAAAATGCCATTTACTTCGTATATACCGGTAGAAATGTATCAAATACCTGGTGCTAGTCCACAAGCACAGCTGTGAGAATTATGTATGTAATCAAAGTGACATTGACCAATCAGTCCTTGAGGGCAAAAACAATGTTTGTGTTCTGTACAAACTGAAAGAAAACATTGCAATGTACTTGATTTCCAAAAATATCAACCAAGCAAGTAAATTAACGACAAAATACGGTTGGTTGTATTAATTTTGAATTTAGATATTCAGATTAATTAGGGTAAATGTTTGGGATGGCTTTTATCTTTCATATATACACCCAAATTGCTGGAAGATGGCGATTTAATATCTACAAATATTTTGATTTTTTTTAATTTGCAGAATAAAAACCAATATTTTGAAATTCTAAAGAAATACCACTTACAGCAACATTAACTGCATCTTTCTTTTTAAATTAATATTCTTACTTTTCTTGACACAGTTCATTAAAATTACATAAGAATGAACAAACACAAGAATGAGAAAAAAAAGTTTATGGAAATTAAGTAATATTAAATACCTATATTCCCTTTTTTGCTTCTTTAATTTCCCTTTCCCAATTGCAAAGAAAGCAAATGAGAGATTTTACCTGTGCAGTGACATGTTGAAGAATATCTGTCGAATTTGCAGTAAGGATGTTTATCAGAAGGACAGATGCTACCACTACAATCAGTATGTGTATGACAAGCTGATGTTGATAGCTGAGTCACGTCAGTCGGTGGAAGCACAGATGTGGTCGTTGAAACTACTAGTATATGAATTAAAAGAAAATAAATGAATAATTTTCATTTAAGTAAGATAGCTTAAAACTATCCAGGTTTTTTATTAAAAACAAAATGTTAAATTGATGATAGTGTAACGTTTTTGTCATATGTGTGTATTCAATCAGAAGGTACCTTAGAGGCACGTTACAATAATGGGTTCGAAGATAAATAAAATTAGATAGAACAAGTGTGATCAATTACAATCAATTTATTAAATTAATCAAATGAAAAGTACAATACAAAAGTTTAATATAATGTCCCAATCCACAGTGTCATGTACAATAATAAAAATTATATTTAAAAATGGTCACATGCGCGTTAGACTCGGTGAAAGGTGCTAACGGCTTAAGGTGCTAGGTGCTACCGATGATACTGGAGCAAACTGGTTCTAGGTGTCCGGTGTTCAGGTGCCAGGTGCTACTGATATAAGCTAATTGGATCTAAGTTCCATCTTTGCTTGACTGGTACTATATAACCTTACTCGGTGTTAGGTGCTAGGTTTCTGCTGAAATATACTGTCTAAACTCGGAACAAAAATTCACAAAGTAACTCGGTGTAAGGTGCAAGCGCTCCCGACTATCTCAATAATTCCGCACATGCTCAACTAAAGTCCACCACCCTAAATCTATAACGTCTGGTTATAGAATAAAGTAATTAATGTCATTAAAGCAAAAGTCTGCCATGCAAATTTACCAACACCTCGGATACATACATGCAACAGATAATTGATTCAAGTACGGTGCACTGTCGTATTATTTATATAGTGGAAAATAAAACAAACATGATTTTTTACACGTTTATTTTAATATATTGGCGATTGTTGGTCGTGGCTTAAAGCAACAAAGGGGTGCCAAGCAGGGCGACCCCAAACAATTTCAACAAGCAGCAACAACAATCAACATGAAAGCAAAATATTACATTTTTTTTGTCATTCGAAGGAAAAACGAAGAGCATGCGCGGATCAAGGAGGGGGTTCAATAGGGGAACACTTTAAGAAGAGCAGACAGTACCGTAAGGAGTTATGGTATAAAATTTCATTGAAAAACTAAAAAGCTGCTTGAAATTTTGCGTGAAATTAAGTTTTTTGAGACACAGAAAATGTATGAATTTACAACCTTTACGTGTGACCTAAAAATAAACAGGGGTCTTCTATAAACCAAGGGAGTTGTGGTATCAAAAGTCATTGTAAAAGCTCAAAGGTTTCTCGAGATATCGCGCGGAAAGAATAGCGAATATAATTAGTAGTACCCTATAGGCCATTAATCGACCGTCGTGCCGATAGACACTTCTATCCTTATCAGATTAATATTTATTTTCAATGCATACTTAGTTTCTCTATCTATAAAATTATGTCTACGTTATTTCTAACTTGCAGAGCGAAATCTAGATGAACAACAAGAAATCTGTGAGCCAATGCTTACTAGTAATATCCCCGTTCTGATGTAAATAAACACTATCATGTTATTGTTAATATACATAATTTCAATTACAGGCAGATGCTCAGAAAAATTTGAAGTTGACATCAGATTTATATCAAAATTAATCCCACCATATGGCATGCCTAAACATAGAGGGTTCTAAAATTAAGCATCTGCTATGGATAGTTAATGAGAAAACTGCAATGAAGATTTGTTATATATGAAACGGACAGACACACAGACAAACAGAAAGTTGATACAAGATTTTAACAAAAATGTATCCCACCAAATGACATGCCTCAGAAAAGACTGTGTTAAAATTTCAAGCATCTGCGATGAATAGTTGCTGAGAAAACTGCGACGAAAAATTGTTAAGGACAGACACACGAACACACAGACAGGCACACACACAAGGGTAAAAGTGCATACCCCCCTCTCCTTCGGAGCGGGGTATAAAAATTGTTTTGCTTAAATGCAAAGATATGTATTTATAAAGTCAAGTCCGAGTCCTATTATTTTACATATTGATGACACGTACACTTTATTACTTTTCTTGATTCTTTGTCTTATACCCCATTCATACGACATGATTTGCATACCTCAGTATATTTTACTCATATGTAAATTTACTCACATGTGCAATTTTTGTCGTATGAACAGATTTGCTCACATGTAAATTCTGCACAGTTGAGAAAATTTACACCTGGTCAGGACTAGGTGCAAATTATAACTTTTGCATACATGTTGTCGCAAATTATTAGTTCTTGTGAGTAAATTTTGTCGTATGAACACGCAGCAAATTTACTTATGTATGTATTTTGTTTTGTTTATTGAATAAATCTACATTTTAAGTGTTGTTTGTTTCGGTTGTTTATACATTGTTAAGTGTATAATATCAGTCTGTCAACATGGCGGCTAGAAAGCAAAAGAAAAAAAAAAACCCTGGTTTTTTTAAGGGCCATCTTTGCTGTACATGTACTTCAAGGACAACTGAATGTAAAAATTAAGAGTTTTGATAAGGGTAGCGCTTAAAAGGATACGCCGGGTTGTACTAGCATAGTTCTTTCAAGAAATGGCTTTTTCAACTCTGAAAACAGGGATCCACACTATATCTCCAGTCCCCCCTGAGATAAACTTGAATTTGCAAAAACGTGCGCATCTTGCACCCTTTCTGGCAAACCTATGATAATGCCTCTAAATTATAAAATCAGAGTACTCAGAAGTACAGAGAGCCGGGCTCATTGACAGAGTAGAATGAATTTCTTACATGAATCACATTTATATTCTGATGAAAAATTATTTTAAAACTATCGATATAAATGATAAGACACTGACAGTGAGTTAGTTTTCCAATCCTAATACCACGGTCCGATTTTGTCAGAATCAGGTACTGTAGCTGAATGTAAACAAAGAGGCCAGTCTGATTTCCCTCTCCTGCTTTACCTCGTATGTGTAGAGAACTACGATAATACTGATTATGAAAAATCCTTACGCTAATGAACTATGTTCTTTGACTTAGGACTGAAGTTTTCAAAGTCATTATTACTAATGTTAACTTATATAGATAAAACTTAGTTTTATTTTTGTTGCTTTACATTATATAGCGTTTGTATTATCTCAAAAGCGGTTGAGAGTAAGAACTATATTCTTGCACGTAACTTTAAAATGGCGACTATGGGGTTGACTTCCTGCCCTGAACAGGATGACATAAGCCGGAAATTGCTCTTTGAGCAATAAGCCCGGCTAAAAAGCTGTGGTCGCACAAAAATGTGTCCTGCAGGATCAATCAGTAGTCCCCTTACTATTCAAGTATAGTACTGAGTAGTCTTCATGGGAATGCTCCGGAGCTGTGATAGGTACGTATAGGCATTGCATCAATCGGGCGGGCACCATTACAGAATGACTTTCTTCTACCTTTGTTTGATTTTAAACCAAGGCAAGCTACTGACATATAAATTGATGTTACGGGAATTTCAACAACACTGCTGAAAATCAGCATTTTTAAGTATTCCATAATTCATGGGGATTCGTTTTTATTTCCAATTTACATATTTGTTTGTTTTAATTTATTTTGAATCGATTGCCCATTTTATTCTCCTGGAATATATATGTAATATTCAGGTAGATACTTCATAATGAACTCGCAAACTTGATGTACTGTAGATTTCCAAACACCAGAAAGATTTCCAGTCGTCCTTTATTGTGCTGACGACGTCGACCAGTAGTCAGCCATCTTATTCTTAACACCCAACGGCTCTATAGTCTTAAGGACCGAGACCAAAGCATTATCCAACTTCAAACAATGATTTTAATAAATTTTTCTTTATTCGTGTGTAATCATTTCCTAATAGTTCGGTTTTATCCGTACCAAAAATTAAATGGATAGTATTTCCCCCAAGTTTCTTTGAGGAACATTTAAAAGTTAGTCTTATACCTAAATAGAAAGAAATAACCTTTTTCTATAAAAATCCACAATTTTGAATCTGTGTATCTCCTTATTTTACATGAAAATACAAGGATTTACTTACAGTACATAAATCTCGTCTGAACGCATAGCAGATTAACTTTTACTTACGTGTGTATATTTACTCATATGTAAATTTGCACATATACATGTAAGCAAATTTTCGTCGTATTAGTTGTAAGTTTCTTCGTTTTTGTCCCCCGCTTGAAAAGGGGGGATATTAATTAGGGTTTGTCCGTCCGTCCGTCATTCTGTCTGTCTGTAACGATTTCGTTTCCACACGATATCTCGAGAACCCTTTGAGCTATCGCAATGACATTTTGCATAGCAACTCCCTATAGACTAAAGAAGAACCCTATAGATTTTGAAGTCAAAAGGTCAAAGGTCAAGGTCATAAATTCGCAAATTATATCTGTATAACACTTTCGTTTCCGCGCGATATCTCGAGAACCCTTTGAGCTTTTGTGATGAAATTTTACATAACAACTCACTGTGACCTAAGGAAGACTCCTATTGAATTTTAGGTCAAAAGGTCAAAGTTCAAGGTCGTAAATTCATACATTCTGTCTGTGTGTAACACTATCCTTTCCGGGAGATATTTCTAAAGGATTTTGAGCTTTTTCAATGTGGTTTTATACCAAAACTCCCTAGGACCTCTCTCACTCCTCTCAAAGTGTCCCGCCCTGTTTGTTTTATTTGTATTTATTGTATTAAATGTCGCTATTTTTAGCACAGCGGCACGAGGAGAGTTATCACGTATAAAACAGGTTCTCGGCGGACTTTATCTATTAGAACTGTTTAATAAAGGTTAAATAAGACACCATGCATTGTGTAAAATTTTGAACGTGAATATATGTATGTGACTTCATCTTTGCATTGAATTTATAATTTTCCTCAATGTAAAGCAGTTCTGTGGTGTAGTGGTATGTCTCTCGCTTCTCATGCGAGAGGTCCCGGATTCGATTCCCCGACTATTCATTATTCTTTTTTTCCGAAATACCCTTTTTTTTAACTAAATGATAGTATTCTGCATGTGAATTGAAATATTCATGAGGTCTAGCTTATACAAACTCATAGAATCATCATTACAGTGTGATAAATATTTCAATTTTACAAATTCAATGAGGATGATCCGATGGTTTACTTTTTCCCTAAGCGGGGGACACAAATTCTCTGAATTAGCTTGTTCGAATTATAATAAATTTTCTCACGTTAGACAAGCCTCTTAGATAAACTAATACTGTTAGTTTATTATGTGAAGTATCAACTTCATCAAGGAAAAAAAAACAACTCTACCTGTTCCTTACCGATCATATAGACGCTTGTCTTTTAACTCAAACAAATAGAGTCGAAGTGTTTTGATAATCAAGTCAAATTACCTGGATGGAGGTAGTAACGGATGGAATGATGGAGGGGTACTGTCACAAGTTCACCGGGGACTACATAGCACTGCTCTTGTACTAGGAATTTAAAACGAAAGTAGGCGGTGCTACAGTATACGGAAGAGTATTAGTGTCACATAATATATTTTTGTGCCCCGCTTTCGCGAAATTTCATTCGTCTGTCCCTATGAAAGTCTGTCACAAAATCTTGAAGAATCTTTATCGTGCCAAATTTAATATGACATGCTTTACAGGTTTTGGAATTTCAGTTTTATCATTTCATTAAAGTAAGGTTTAAAATATAATGAAGTTTTTTCCGATAAAATCTTCTTCCCTGAACTCCTCGTACATTTAACCCAGTATCCATATCATCTTCTTTTGGAATATGATGGGTGGTGTCTTGAAGATAGATGTGCAATAAAATTTCGGAATTTGCATTTGAACCTCAGGTGGCAAACGGTGTTAAAGGTACTTGGACACAGATTTGAAGTCAATATTTTCTCTATAATATATTACGACATACATATTTTAATAGCATTTCACACAAAAATTAATTGAAAATCTACCTTTAATATCACAATATGACCAAAAAAAAAAACAGTAAGCAAAAGCCAAAAGTCAGATCGTGAAATTAAAGAGGAGA
The DNA here is from genome assembly GCA_003671525.1 of Saccostrea glomerata. NCBI lineage: Eukaryota > Metazoa > Mollusca > Bivalvia > Ostreida > Ostreidae > Saccostrea > Saccostrea glomerata. The sequence goes on from PRKT01000475.1 coordinate 370,214, forward strand.
GGAGTGGATCGTCACCCTTGGCTAGCAAAGATGGCCAAATGTATGCTGGTGTCCTGTAGTCTTTTTTCAAGTACAATATCCAAATATGAAACAGATATGTCAGCTAGACTCTGTGGTATCTTTTATCTAAGGCTCACCAGGTTAGATATCGTACCGACATCAGAATTGGAATTACAATTGTTAATTGATAATACGTCGTCGATATATCTAAATGTCGAGTTGACAGCTAAAGCGGATTTTTTCTTCTTTTCACGTATACGATTTTGAACATATTCTGCTCCATATGAATACAAAATAAGCCTGCTAATAACGGGGCAAAATTGGCACCTATGGGATTTCCAACTGATTGTTGGAAACCTTGCCTCCAAACACCACATAGATACTCAATGCATCTTTTTACTTTTCAACTTTAGAGTACTTGTGTGGACAATCAGAATGTTTTTAACGAAATAATTTTACAAATGACCAATGACAAGATAAGTAAATTTACGAGTTCCATCTTTATTCAAAAAGCATCTGTCAATGATATAAAAAATCCTGGAATTCAAAGGTGCATAGACAAATATTTGGAGTTAATATTTTATCAAATATTCTGTATGATATTACGACTTGGATAGTGCAAAAGCATTTCACAAGAAAATATTTTTTTTTTTATAAAAATCTTATTTCATTTTGAACTCATTGAAACTTCAATTTTTTGGTGAGGTTTGATTAACACGTCCTTGCACTTTCACAACTTATAATTTTATTCTTAATAATTAAGAAGAGTGGCAATTTTGTTGTGTATTAATGAAAAATACTTAAACTATAATATATAAAAAAAAGTAAAAACGTTCGGAAGGAAAACGCGATCACAGTATATTGTCAGTCCGTGCTCAGTGGTGTGTGCAGACTTTAAACAATTGAGCAAACCAAGTGAATCGTAAACGTTAACAATAACAGAGCTCGTGCCCTGTTTACAAAAACAGTTAATGTTTCACGGGTGTATTCAATTTGTTAAACTAATTTGTACAGAAGACTGAGCATGGACTGATGACGCTTGTGAGAATGTTTTACTTTCGAACATTCTACTCTGAACTTTCTGTATTATTGTTTCAATATTTGTCATTAATACACAACAAAAGAAAGGTGAAACTTGTGTGGAAGCACCTCAGGTAGTGTAAATTTAAGTTTGTTTAAATCGTGACCGCCGGGGTTAAGATGGGGCCTCAAATGTTAACATAGGAATACCTAGGAAATTTTTTTTCTCAAGAACAGCAAAGCCATGCTTGGTCATAATTATACGGAAGCATCCTATGGTAGTTTAGATTCAAATTTGTTCAAATCATGACCCAAAGTGATAGGGTGTGCCACCATGAGGGATCAAAGATTAACATAGGAATACATAGGACAAATCTAAAAAAAAAATCTTCTCAAGAACAGCAAAGCTATGACTGGTCATAGTTTTATATTGAAGCATCCTCTTGTAGGGTAGATTCAAGTTTCTTCAAATCAGGACCCCTGAATAACAAAGCCATGATTGATCCTCAATATAAAACCAACAGAAAGGTAATGTAGATTTAAACTTGATCAAATCATGACCAACCAGGAGAGCAGAGGAGCCATTGTAGTGGATCATAGTTATACAAAGTTATACAAAGGAATATAAAGGCTATATCAATCAAAATTTTTATCTTACAAACAGCAAAGTTACTACGTATCATATTAATTTAAAAGCATCCATGGGAAGTAAAGTAAAGTTTGTTCAAATACA
>PRKT01000475.1:381019-432907 GCA_003671525.1 Saccostrea glomerata
CCAGGATGCTTTCACATAAGTTTCAGCTTTTCTGGCCCAGTGGTTCTTGAGAAGAAGATTTTTTAATGACCCCACCCTATTTTTGTCTTTTCTTGATTATCTCCCCTTGTGAAGGGACTTGGCCCTTCATTTTAACAATTTAAATTCCCCTTCACCCAAGGATGCTTTGTACCTAGTTTGGTCAAAATTGGCCCAGTGGTTCTTGAGAAGAAGTCGAAAATGTGAAAAGTTTATGGACGGACAGACGGACGGACGGACGGACGACGGACACAATGTGATCAGAAAAGCTCACTTGAGCCTTCGGCTCAGGTGAGCTGAAAAAGGTTTTTTAATTCCTTGAACATTATCTAACAGATCTTGCACATTTACTATTAACAAACATCACTATAAAACAAGAAGCTCAGAAGCCACAACGCTAATAAAAATCACTTATGTCCTGCTATTCTAAATAAGATTTTGCCCTAGTAGCCCCACCTTATCTACAAGGGACATGATTCGACCAATTTAAAATATATATTACCTCATGAAGTCTTCACGTAATTTTTAGACTTTAAAATATTTTTTTCTTTTAGACATATTTAAATGTAAAAGTTTGAATCCCCATTGTTGTTCCACCCTACCCAAAGGAGGCATAATTTGAACAATTTAGAATCTTCATTGCCAAAAGAAGCTTCTACAAAAGTTTTCATATTTCTGGTCCCGTTTTTAGTGTGCATCCTTAGATATATCGTCCATGCAAGTTTGGAAAACAAACAGCTTATACTAGTTACTTGGAAATGAGACCTGCATCATAAACATTAACGTGTTCACTCATTCGGAAAGTATAGGTCAGATCCAACATCTGAAGCAAGCCTGGTAATGCATCCTTAGAGGTATCATTCATGCAAAGTTGAGTCAACATTGGGTTCATAGTCACCTGGAAATAGAACCCCCACCAAAAACTTTAAATGTTTACTCAACCGAAAAATATGTGAAATCCAACATTCGAAGCAAGCTTGGTAGTGTACATCTTTAGATGTACCATTCATGCAAGTTTAGTCAACATGGGGATTATAGTTCCTTGGGAATGAGGCCAGCACCAAAAACTTTAACCTGCACAGAAAAATTAAACCTGCTCCAAAAACATCAATCTGGTCATCCTTTGCTGAAATTGAAGCATCTGAAATCTTGGCTGGTAAATGAGCACACTAGAAGCATCCTTCATGCATATCTGACCCATGTAGGGCATAGAGTTACTTAAAAAGAAAACTGTACCAAAAACTTTAACCTGGGAAGCCAACACCGACGCCGAGGGTATCCCAAAAGCTCCCCCTCAAATTTTCGTTGAGGTGAGCTAAAAATGTAACTTTAGTGAAACCCTTGCAATTTAAAGGTGATAGCTGATAAATAACTACAATATTAATTGGAGTGTATCCATTTCATAGAAAAAAGAAAATTGTGCCCATACCCTTTGGGAGGAAAAATATCTATTGTTTGTGTTTGCGTTCTCTCTGTTTGTTCTAATTGTTCAAAAAACTCAGAAAGACTATTCAACTCTATGAAGCATTTGACCTTTACAGAGCATGCTTAAGCAATCAGTATAGTGTTTGCAGGAGTTAATTTTTAATAATATTAATTTTGTGTAAAAAAAAAAAGAAAGAAAGAAAGAAAAAAATAATTTAAAATAAATCATGCATCCCTCTAGTGAAATAATAGGTATTGTTGCAATTAGATTATCAAACATAATTTTTGTTTTATTATTATAAATACATAGTCACTGCATTGAAAAAACACCACATGACAGTATCTAGATTGTTCCACAAACTTGGGGCATCAGGAAGATGGATGGATTTGGTATAGACAAGGGACTGGATAGATACTATGCGATACTAAAGTCAATCGCTGTATATTAGTTGATTTCTAAATCAGAGATTTTAAATTGATTTCTAAATGGGGGTATTTAAATGTTCACCTTTAATTCCATAATTGCATAATACTGACGAGTAAAGAAGAACATTTCATAAAATAATGCATTAATTATGGGGTGTATACTGCCCAACCAATCACATGAACCCTTGATCCTAGGTCCACATATTTCATAGTTTTGGAAGATGCAGTCTTGATGTTCATTATGGTGCACAAATTTCTCTGCTAAATGCCAAGGAGCACAAAAATTTGAAAATTTTGTAACAGGCATACTTTCTTATCAAAACAACCTCTTTGTATAATAGACAGAAGCAGAAAAGAAGATTTGTAAAGAAATGCACTTCCACTATATAATCAATTGAGCCCCCTCTTGCAGAACCTCTGACCCTGAGGCCACAAACTTCACAATTTTGGAACAGGCACCTTTGGACATCATGCACCCGATTTATCAATGATTTTCGGAGAATTTATGCATTTGCACTATACTCCACCCTTTCTCCAGAATCCCTGACAGGGCCAATAAGTTATAAAATGTTGTCTAAGCGTAGATAAAATTTTTAATTATATCACTTATTTTGATGGTTTGATCATTACCCCCTAATGCCAAGGGGGGCAAGGACTATAAAATACTTAGTATATAATTTTTGTTCACCTTCATTCAATATGGTATAAGCATAAAAAAGATTGGTAATGGCTCAATGGTTTCAGAGAAGATGCTGAAAATATGCTGAAAATATCCAGGTTGTAATGGACAATATATGAATTTATGATTGCAATTATTATGAATCAGACACACAATTTCTCTGGATAAAGGATATGTTTTTGAACACAAGGCAAAAGGGCAAATGTGTTTGGTACCAGAGAATTCATGATTGCATTTATAATGAATCAGACTCACAATTTTTCTGAATATCAACACTGTCAAAAATCTTTCTTTGATTTTCTCTTTGTGTATTAATGTTTTCTTGTAATTGGTTTACTCTTTCTTCAAAGTTTTTTATTCTTTCTTCAAGATTATTCATATTGCCTTTAATCATACTTCCAAGTAGAGTCACATCTTGATTAAGTTGTTTTATTTTCTTCTCAATATTATGCAAGATACCTACTCCAGTCACACTATGAATATCCTCTCCTAATTGGCGAATTTCTTCTTTTAGTTCCTTGATTTTTGACTCCAGAATCTCCAAACGCCCTGGATTTTTCTGAAATTAAAAAAATAGGTAATCAAAGATTTCTAAGCTCACCTTGACAAATGTTTTCAGTTTAAATAATACAAATCTCATATTAAATATTCTTTATATTTAGTATCCTGATAACAATATTCATGTATTTCTGTTTGAGTTCATTGGGAGTTGACCTGTTCCAAAATCACTAATCAAGAAAATGTCTCTTCCTACATCCAATGCAAGTTTACAATTGTCAATCCCTATATGCAAGTGAAATCATAAAAGGCCATAAAATAACAAAGATACCCCAATAACATGAGCTTGGTCACTGATTTGTAAAACGTAGGTCAGATCCAGCAACCATATCAAGTATGGTAGTGTCCATCCCTAGATCCATGCAAGTTTGGTCAAGATAGGGATTCTAGTCATTTGGGAATGGACTTTCTCCAGAAACTTTAACTTTTCACTCATCTGAAAAATGTAGGTCAGATCCAGCAACCGAAGCAAGTCTGGTAGTGTCCATCCCTACATGCATCATCCATGCAAGTTTGGTCCAGGTAGTGCTATTAGTTACCTGTGAATGAACCTGCTCTAAAAACTATTAATTAACCTGGTCACTCATTGTCAGATCCAGCATCCGGAGCATGTCTGGTAGTGTTCATCCCTACATGCATCATCCATGCAAGTTTGGTCCAGGTAGGAACTAGAACTGTCCAATAGGGACAAATACCCCCCGCTGGGTTTTTCAGAGAAGGTGCCAATTCAAAAATACTTTATGGATCTAGAGGTGTTCACAATTTACTTAGAAAAATTTGCAGTGAAATATAATTGCTCATCATGTTTCTTAATGAATGAAACAAAGGTGCAACCAAATGAAACATCAATACTAATACATTGTAATTCCATTGTAACATTTTTTTTTTATTTTTATCATTGAATTTTTCTTCATTACTGCATTAAAGAAAATATATTGCAATTATGTTATGTCACTCTGCAAACTGATTGTTGAAAAAGAAACCATTATACAAAATCAAATTAATCTTGATATATCAATTTGAAATGCATTTTGAAAATAAAGAACTGGTCATCCAGTAATGAAGTGCTTTGACAGACAATAAATTACAATTAAGAGAATAAGAGAAGAGAGATCTTTAATTCTTGTGCCTTATTCCCTGGAGATAGATAACACACACGCTTGATAAGAGATATGCCTTAACAACTTCCAACACCAAACTCATTAATTTATCTTTAACTGGATGCATGTCCAGTCATTATTCCCAAGAGACAAATGAAATTACATTATCTTCTGTGCAATGTAAAAACTGTTTTTAACACTTGATGATGTTTCTTTTTTTAAGTTTTTATGAGTAGTTTTAAGCTGTAGTATTTTTGAACAGATATTCTAGATTCTATATCTCAAACCTTATACATGAGCCCAAAATGAACAAGTCAATTAAAATAAAAAATAAAACCTGTAAAATGCAAAAAAATTAACAAAAAGAGTTGAAAATTCCAGGTGCACACCTTCATATGGTGAATAATAAGTGTACAAATTTTCAGATTAATCCTTGCAATAGTTTCTGAGAAACGGTCCGGACAAAACCACAAAATAAAAATGAAAAAACACCTGTAAAATTCAAAATAATAATCGAATCAAGATGAAAATATCAGGTGCACAACTTCATATGGTGAATAATAAGTGTACAAATTTTCAGACAAATCCTTCCAATAGTTTCTGAGTAATGGTCCGGACAAAACCTCGTCTACAGACAGACAGACGGACAGACGGACATGGTGATTCCAATATACCCCCCTAAACTTCGTTTGCGGGGGGTATAATTATAGTTTCTTTGGAATTGGCCTGCTCAAAAAACTTTAAGGTCAAGATCTTGTAAATGTCTTTTTGATGCTAGATCCATAATGACGTCATAATCAGTTTCAACTTTCTTTTTCCCGTACTTTACGGCTCTAATACAGTTATGAAGAAAATATTTTCATTGAATTCAACTTGAAATCACATAAAAATAGTCCCGATACCTATATTTAATTTGATATTATTTTAAAAAGGAGGCCAAGAACTTACAAATTACTGTTTTCTGAAAGATTGTAGGCAATCTGGATACATGCTCTTTGTCTGATAAGGAAAAACTCCCATTTTCATGATTTTCTTAATTTTTCATTGGAAATGACAAGAATATGGTTTTTTCATCTTGTTAACCTACAAACTATGCCCCGAAATACAAGGCTAAAGTGATGAAGAATCATTAAAGGAATTTATCTCTTAAATTTGATAAATCTGTAGGCACCTTTCATTTACTAGATCTTGACCTTAAACTGGCCTTTATCTTGAAAATATAGGTCAGATCCAGCATCCAAAGCAAGTCTGATAGTGTACATCCCTAGATGCATCATCCATGCAAGTTTGGTCCAGGTAGGGCTTATAGTTACTTGGGAATGGTCCTGCTCCATCACTAGATGCATTGTACATGTAACAAACTAAATTTAATCCCTTAAGATACCCCTATTTTGTGGGGAGCCATTCTATTAGCTATTTCATCTACTTGAGAGCTCGTGTTCGGGTAGTATCCGAGAAGTAACAACCGAAAATATACCTGTTTGGCTTGTTGTGTTGAAAAAGCCGGGGCGGGTACTTGAAGTACTTCAGGTATTTGAAAATAAAATTTGTGAAATGTTTTTTCTTGTTGCAGTCTACATCTTAGTGTAGTTGTTTTACTATAATAAAACTAATTACATAAACAATAGCCAGTCGTGCAGTGTGAAAGGGAGAGGCTTGCATTGGTTATGCAGTTACAACTGCAAATGTGAGAAAGAGTAAGACAGAGTATGACAGCCACGACGGACACCTCGGGACCAAGCAATTTAAAGTAATGTATTTTTTTTCCCCCGCTTTCACGAAAGCAAGGGGACATTAAATCTCATCCGTCTGTCAGATTGTAGTCAGTCAGCTATGACTTTCATTTTTCACCTGTTTATTCCTTTAGACTAGATCTTTCTTTGGGTACCAGCAAATTTGACCTTTTGACCTTGACCTTTGAGTTTGACCAACTTTTACACAAAAAATTAAAACTTTTACTTTGGCCAAAACTTTTGAATGGTAAGAGCTAGGGCTTTCAAACTTCAGATATGCGAAAAGACCTTTCATTGGAAACCAATAACTTTGACCTTTTGATCTTGACCTCGAAGATTTCCGAAGTTATGAAAAAACTTTAACCTCAGCCAAAATTTTTGAAGGATAAGGGCTAAGACTTTTATACTTCACATATTTTATCCTTGTGATGAGACCTTCTATTCGATGCCAACAAATTGGACCTCTTAATCTTGATCTGGAGTTTGACCTGCTTTTTAAAAACTTAAACCTTGACACTAACTTTTAAACGGTTTGGGCAAGGGCTTTCATACTTCACAAATGTAAAACTTGTTGTATGACCTTTCATTGGTTATAAAAAAAAACTTTGACCCATTTGACCTTGACCTTTGACCTACTTTTAAAAAACTTTAACATTGTCGCTAACTTTTAAAAAATTCAGGCAAGGGCATTCATACTTCACCTATATGTATGTAATACTTGTGGCAAGACATTCCATCAAAATTGACCTTTTGACCTTGAACTTGGAGTTTGACCCACTTTTACACAAAAAATCCAAACTTTTACTTTGGGAATAACTTTTGACAATAAATACTAGGGCTTTTCTATTTTACATACGTACTTTTTTGCGACAAGACCTTTCACTGGATACCAATAACTTTAGTATTTGACGTTGACCTTGAAGATTTTCGTGCTAATGAAAAAATTTTAACTTTGGCCATTCCTTTGAACGGTAAGGGCTAGGGCTTTCACTTTCATTCTTCACAAATGTTATCCATGTGAAGAGACCTTTCATTGGATACCAACAACTTTGATCCTTTGACCTTGACCTTGGAGTTTGATCTACTTTTGAAAAACTTTAACCTTGGCCATAACTTTTGTACAGTTCGGGTAAGGGCTTTCATAGTTCATACATACTTGGTGCAAGACATTTTATTGCATATAAAAAAAACTTTGATTCTTTGATCTAGACCTTGGAGTTTGACCTATTTTTAAATATGTTTAACCTTCTCCATAACTTTAAAACGGTTCGGTAAGGGCTTCCATACTTCACATATGTAATACTAGTGGCAAGACCTTTCATTGGATATTAAGAACTTTGACCATTTGACCTTGGAGTTTGACCTACCTTTCAAAAACTTATTCTTGACCATAACTTTTTGAACAGGTGGTGCTAGGGCTTTCATATTTCAAAATCGTATTTCTTGTGAGATGGCCCTACTTTGGATACCAATATAATTAATTTGCATTTGAGAAAAGTTAATTCTTCACTATTTTGACATACGATGTCATCAGTGTTTCACTTCTTTATAACTTTTAATTGAGAAGAGATAAGGCTTTCATATTTGATATGTACATTACCTGTGACAAGATTTGACAGAATATGTCATGAAAAAATGACATCCCACCCACAAAGACACTGAAAGCAGGGGACCACAATTCTTTGAATTTTTCAAAGTTGTTTTTGTTGTAAAAATTTACTTTTGTTTATTAAATTTTGTTAAAATTATGTTGTAAATTTTTGTTTCCTTCATTTATGCAAGTTCTTAAAGTACATTATTCACATCTCAACATGCATCACCCTGGTGTGGTTTGGTCTAGGTAGGGATAATAGTTATTTTGTAATTGACCTGCTCCAAAACATTAACCTGGTCATTTATCTGGAAAATGTAGGTCAGATCCAGCATCAGAAGCAGGTAGGGTATTTAGCTACTTTGGCTTACCTGCACAAAAAAACTTTAACCAGTTTACCAACTGGAAAATGTAGGTCAAATTAACTATCCAAACCAAGCCTGATAGTGTCCATCCCTACATGCGTCACCCATGCAAGTTTGGTCAAAGTAGGGATTAATATTACTTGGGAATGAATCTGCATCAAAATTGTTAACCTGGTCACTCATTTGGAAAATGTAGGTCAGATCAAGCATCCGAAGCAAGTCTGGTAGTGTCCATCCCTGATGCATCACTCATGCAAGTTTGCTCAATGTAGGCCTTATAGTTACGAGGGCTGTTCAATAAATAATGTCCTCGGTGCTCAGAAAGAAGCTAAAGACGCTTTTCAATGACTTAGTCTTCATGATTTTACTAATTAATCTCTTTTAAGTAAAATACATGTCCGTAAGATTTTTTATCCAATTTCTGATTGTTTTTAGAACTCATTTTTGGGTATGACCCTTAGTATACTGGAAAATGGCAGATCCAATGATTTCCCGGACTTGTTTTTTCCCTCTGAAAGGTGTTTTTTTCCAAGTTTGGAAATAGAAACAAGCCAAAAGGTCAAAGATCTGGCGAATATTGTTAATGTGAAAAAAACATTAACTTTCTGTTTATTCCGAAAACCCCTTTACTCTTCAGGGCATGCGGGTTTGGACGCTGTCTTGAAGAAATTCAATGTAGCGGATTCCTGATTCTGGGTCCTTCTTCTAAGAAACCCTTTGATGTTTTTGCAAAAAAATTGCTTGCTAGACTCCTCCAGAAATTAAACTGTCTCTCCGAATACGAATTTCAAGAACAATACCACTAATTTTTAAGAAAATTACATATAAATCTGTCTTTGTGCTCTTGAATACCTGTGCTCTTGTCAGACCTTCGCTGTTTTTATCAAATACATCTTATGATAAATTTTGTTTTGAGGGTTTTAATCAATAGATTCATGTTCCAATATCTGTTTGAAAATAAAACAAACGTGGATAACAAAAATTATTGATATTTTGAAATAATTGTAAAGAATTTCGTATACGCTGTCGTTTTCACTCACTTTTCAAAATATAGGGTGACCTTTGAGTGCCAAGCTTTTTGACCGTCAAACGTTTCTTAAAAACAGTGAGAACTATCCCCGAAATGATGTCTATCGAATTTGCTATGTGTCTTAAAGTCAATCATACATCATCAAATATTACTTGTTGAAATTTGGCAACCAGTACTAGTACATAAGTTGTTATAAATTTTTGTTGGCAAGGAGGGTACCCATTTTTGATGCCCATTATATAATTTTTTATCATTGAAATCCACCTGCTCTTTTGTCTATAAAACAGGCATTAGTTGCTGTAAATGTCATACATTTCAGTGAATGTTTCTTTGGGATTTTTAACAAGTTTTACAGCAGCTATAATGAAGCTTTTATTTTCACTCTAGTTTACTGATTCTTTACCATTCGTTTATAATGCAGTGTCTCGAAAAGCCCTTGTTTCCCAGCTTCTCACGATGAAACTATGTGATGAAAACTGGTCACATAAACTGTTATAAATTCATGAAAGATTCAATAATGAGAGAAACTGAAGTTTAATGTCATATGATATCTGTAATGTATGTTATATAGTTCAGGACATTATTTATTGAACAGCCCTCGTATTTGGGAATGTACCTGCTCATAAAACTTTATTTTTTACTGATTAGCTATAGACAAAATTATAGAAAGTATATCCATATTCAATGTAAATTATACAGAAACTTTTTTTTGCTATTTATCTACATAAACTATGAAGAATTTGTCTCAAGGTTTGTTGATTGCTATGCTTAATTTTTCTCTATAATTATTATTAATTTAAATGGTATATACGAGGCTTGTTCGAAAAGTTCGTGGATGATGTTTACCTTCATTATATTACTCACAAGAAATTGAAATAAGCACAATATAATATGTTAAAATATTTGTTTTGTTGATGAGTGATGCTTCCATTTAACTTCATTTTAAAACTCGCGAAGCACACTTAACGGCAATGTAAAGTCAAAACATAGCGTCAAAAATTTCATTTAAAAAATACTATGCCTATACATTTTAACACAGTATAATTTAATGCCCTGTCAATTAATCCGTTTTCAGATACTTGACATTCATTTTTTTAGAATATTTTTCATTGTATAATTTCTTTTGTTAAGGTTTCAATTGCTTATATTACTCTGCTTTCACAGGATAAGCAACTCTGAAGCACCTATGTTTCCCTTGACATTCAAACGTTTTAAAGTTTTTGTTCAGATTTTTTCAAGTTTAACCGTTTCTTCACAGGTTGTCCTCATCCGATATGAAGTCACTTTCGCTCAAATACTGCTTGTATTATGTGTTTTAACATCTACAATTCGCTTGTGACATTTTTTGTTATTCCTAAAACATTTTTAGAGTTTATTCAGGATTTTTCATGAGTAAACACAAAATTGCATCTTTATCTGCTGCTCTGTGACGTTCTAAAACGTCATCGTTTTTGTCAATTTTAATGAGGACTATATATCTTCTTATAATAATTGATTTCTTTTCAATAAAGTAAAATATTAAGCCATGATTTGCAATACAAATCGATTAAAATATTCTTAATACGAATTTCTGATTTTCGTTTTTGCTCCATTTTATGTAGAATATGACTACAGGCATAATTATTTAGTGTATTGTTTGTAACTTACTAAATTTTGACCTGCTCCGCAATCTGAATTTTGCATCATTTAAATCAGGATACGTTTTGAATAAATCGTGATATTTTAAAACAAATTATACAAATCATTTGGATTTATTGTTGGAAATATTCTACTAAATTTGGATAACATATGATATCAAATAAAAAGATATTTTCAAACATCCCTCGTATATCATTTTTTCTGCATAAAAATGATAATTGATCATGAATATATTCTTATTCAATAAAATACTGTACCTGTTGCTTTGGGTCTGGGTTCTTGTCTGCAATGAAATCAATATCAGCAAAATTAAGTTTGTGATAAAATACATGCATGTACATGTACAGATGTATGTCTTTTCACATCTAAAGAAATGTATCATAATACAACAGATTTTCCTCGCATTGACCAAAAAACTCACCCTGAATCTGAATGTTCGTTTCTTATTTAAGGGAGATACAAGGGTTAATTATAAAAGAATCATACAATTCCTTTTTTCCCGATATTTCATACAATACTGGCATTGTTTAATATGATTTCCTCAAAAGCCAACTTTTGCTCAGAATCTGTACTCTAGATTAGCATCAGCACACACACCCCTCTCCCCTTCCCTCTCATGACAATGGCAATTTAGTTGGATATTTATTCCCCAGAAAGAGACAAAATCAATATTATATACATGTACTTAGTAAACAATTGGCAAAAAATACTAGTATTTAAAGAGGCTATGGAGTCAACAAATTAGCCGCCAGATATAACCTCATTTTTAGACATGATTTCTGAAGCTGGCAAACTATCATTTGACAAAGAAAAAATTCATAAATTTTAGTTTGAAAATTTGATCATTTTATTATATATTTATATGGAGCTCTTCTAAAGAGATAATTGTCTAAATGGCCACAACCACCCGGCCCCTCCTTTTGTTACCATGGCTACAGTTAAAAATTTATGCAATTGATTATATGTAAGTTGCATGATTTTTATAGAAACCAGTTTGACCAGATGCAGAGAATAATTAGACAAATGCTTCCAAACTGGTTGAGCAGTTACTGAGAAAAATAAGATTCAATGTTCTATTTTGAAAACTATATTAGATGTTGACTGACCAACTAGATGTTTTGATTATAATTTTTGTTAAGTTTCAAATCTACAGCAAGAGCACCTTTAGGGAAATTATAGAAGGGATACTTCTAACAATCAATCACCCCCTCGCCCTTTATATATAATCTTTTTATTGAGGAGAATTGGCTCTGTGGAAATTACATTACTAAGAAATAGCACATAGGAGGCCCCTTCCCTTCTGGAAAATTGCATCTGGTGTGGGATTTCTCTTGGAGAATTTCTACCTGTAGAGTGTATTTTCCATAGATGTTGAGATTATTCTTTACAGACAGTTTTCCAGATTTTTTTCTTCTTACTTTTAAGAATAGCATAGACAGCAATGTTTTTATAACCAGATTATCTAGAACTAATCTAAGTTTGGTTAAACGTAACATTCTATTTAATGGGGAAAAAAATTAAAACCATAACTGTGTTGCCTATGTCACAGTGACTAACTTCAAACTAAATCGATCTGTTTTTAATGAGTGTTGTCTATGTCACAATCATACCAATCTGTTACCATTCAATTAAAAATGTACCATTTAAAGGCATTTATTTTAAAACTTTCATGTATTTGATTTTTTTCTAACAATAAGCAAATTAAATATCAAGCTTTAAGATTATTGACACTTATGACATTTCAGTACCACTTTATCACTATTCAATTTGTGGAGATTCTTCCTTTGAGATCCCTTCATATTACAGGAATTTTATTGCCTATATAATTATTATAAAGAATTATTATAAAGAATAACTATGCTTCAAGAATATAACAGTGCTTCAATTTTAAGAAATTTAGACATTTGATAAAAATAATTTTAGTTAAATCAATTAAGGGAGCAGACTGGGGTTTTATTGTTTGAAAACTACCATTGAGAAACTTCATTTTTATACCATATATAACTTACATTGACTTCAGTGTACATGTCATGTTTGGGGAAAATCTACCGTCCAGATATTTTTAAGGGACTGTATCAACATATCTGACTCATTTTGGTTTTATATATTTGTCTTTGTCATAATGCTACAGATCCTGTAATGCAAAAAAGGTGCGATTCATGGCACAATATTTCTTGCACACTCTTGCGGAGAATTTCTCCACTTTCCAGCAGAGTTAGTTGATCATGTGTCCTTCATCCCCTTAACCAGGGCAAGACCATTAGATTCTCAGATATCAGCATAAATCTTCATGTAAATTAGCTATCTATTTAATTTAGGGATTGTTGAATTAGTCACAAAGCATTATGGAGTACAACAAGTATCAATACAAAGTCAGTCGTGTGGAAGAGAGAAGGGGGAACTTAAATTGTCCTTCAGAAATTCAGTTTCAATCCTTTTTTGATGTTAATGAAAGAAACAAAATTTTGTTTAAAGTTTGTGTAAAAGGGCGAAAATAAAGCGGGGTGAAAATAACCCAGGTGTATACAGTATTTTGTTTTCAATAGTACCTGTTACAGTGTTATCCCCACAGCCTTCGTTCGACAAATTTCCAGGAAAATTCCCACTCCATTTAACTTTTTCAGGATCTTTTTTCTTTAGGACGATTTTCCCCGTGGCTTCATTTGTATACTCTAGATCAGCATAATTAGAAGTAAATAATACACAAGAGAAGAATTTGCATGTTTTTATCTCAAGCAATTTAATTAATTTTCTCCAAACTATTTGCCCAAATGTTTAAATCAATACATGTATATGTATATTATATTAATTATTGTGTTATTTATGAAACTGAAAAAACAACAAGTTAACATCATGTTTAAATGAATTATAGTACATTGTAAACAAGAGGACCAGGGGCCACAGCGCTCACCTGAGTACATCAGCTAGGAAAAAAATCATATCATGATTTGGGCGAACTAGAATCTACACTGTCTGAGGATAATTCTACATAAATATTACTAATTATGGCTTTGAAGTATTGAAAAGAAGATTTTATAAGGGTTCCCTATATATTCCTATGAGAATTTTTGGTTGGCCATTTTGGCCCCACCCTACCCCTGGGGCTCATGATTTGAACAAACTTGAATCTACACTATCTGAGGATGATTCCACATGAGTTTCATCTTTCCTGGCCCAGTGGTTTTTGAGAAGAAGATTTTTAAAGATTTTTCCTATATATTCCTATGTTAAACTTTGATCGGCCATTTTGGCCCAACCCTACCCCTGGGGGTCATGATTTGAACAATTTAGAATTTACACTACCTAAGGATGATTCCACATGAGTTTCATCTTTCCTGATAAAGTGGTTCTTGAGAAGTAGATTTTTCAAGATTTTTCCGATATACTCCTATGTAAAACTTGGATCAGCCATTTTGGCCACACCCTACCCCCCGGGATCATGATTTGAACAAACTTGAATCTACACTATCTGAGGATGATTCCACATGAGTTTCATCTTTCCTGGCCCAGTGGTTCTTGAGAAGAAGATTTTTAAAGATTTTTCCTATATATTCCTATGTTAAACTTTGATCAACCATTTTGGCCCAACCCTACCCCTGGGGGTCATGATTTGATCAATTTAGAATTTGCACTACCTAAGGATGATTCCACATTAGTTTCATCTTTCCTGGCCCAGTGGTTCTTGAGAAGAAGATTTTTAAAGATTTTTCCTATATATTCTTATGTTAAACTTGGATCGGCCATTTTGGCCCCACCCTACCCCCGGGGGTCATGATTTGAACAACTTGTATCTAAACTACCTGAGGATGATTCCACATGAGTTTCATCTTTCCTGGCCCAGTGGTTCCTGAGAAGTAGATTTTTAAAGATTTTTTCTATATATTCCTATGTAAAACTCGGATCGGCCATTTTGGCCCCACCCTATCCCCGGAGGTCATGATTTGAACAAACTTGAATCTACACTACCTGAGGATGATTCCACATGAGTTTCATCTTTTGTTCTTGAGAAGAAGATTTTTTAAAAGTGCCATTTTTTTCTCAAATTCATAATTATCTCCCCTTTGGAAAGGGCGTGGCCCTTCATTTGAACAAACTTGGTTCCCCTTTACCTAAGGAAACTTTGTAGCAAGTTTGGTTGAAATTGGCCCAGTGGTTCTTGAGAAGAAGACAAAAATGTGAAAAGTTAACAATGACAACAACGACGACAACAACGACAGACAACGGACAAATTTTGATCAGAAAAGCTCACTTGAGCCTGTGGCTCAGGTGAGCTAAAAATAACCATTTTCTTGTTTTTAAAATTGTTAATTACCTTTTTGATAGTTTTCTTGTTCATCCTCTCGTTTATCTTCCTCGACAATAAAAGCAACAACTTCATTTGAAAAACCAGACATATCGTAGCTTTCTTCATTTGATGCTGGCAATGAATTTTTCATTTCAGCCATTCCTGTTCAATTTCAAAAAATGAACTTATCATCAAAATCATCCATATGTGCCTTTATGAAAATCTTGATGAATGTAAGGTAACTCTATATTTCAAAGAACATATGATAATTAATTTTTAAACCAAAGTTACTTGATGATGTATCAAAACTTGAACTTTCAAGGGAAAAGACATAAGTTTTATAGTGTGAAAAATGAGAAACTTTTATTTTAAATTCTTAAAGTTACTTGCCTTAAGTTCAGTTTATATTAATTTTAAATTATCAAAAGGCGAACTTGTGATGACAAAATTTAAGAATTTTCAGAGTAAAAAGACTTCACATTGTAAAAAAAAATACATGTAGGTGAGAAGGGAATTTTGATTATTTTGATTTTTTTTTGAATTGTGTTATGAGTATACATACACTTGATTTTACTATAAACATCCTATGACTCATACATTATTATGGACAAATTCAAACTTTAACTTGCACCTTCTATTTCAATTTTTTAATTACCTGATAAACAACTTTCCTTGCCTTTAGGATTTTTTTCATCTAATTTTTCCATGTTGCCTTGCTGTGCTTTCAATTTAAAAGAAAAATATTTTTAATTTCAAATACAAGGTATAGTAATTTCATGGAAATTTCTTCCTCAAACTACTGTTACATTTTACACAGCAGCCTAATCATCTTTTGATAAAATTCTGTGCACATGGTGCAGCAGTGTATGGGAAATTACGCTGACAAACTGTTCATCTCTATATTCAAGATACATGGCCAAAAATCTAAGTTGAAAAGTGCCGAAATTCCCAGAAACAATAAAGGAATCGGAATTTCCTTGCAAAATGCACATCTACACATTGTGTCCAAAATAATTGCACCCTGTGGGGATCCAGGTTAGAATAGGTCCTCAGTATCCCCTTGCTTGTTGTAAAAGGCAACTAAAGGGGGCGGTCCTTCGGATGAGACCGTATAAACCGAGGCTCCGTGTCACAGCAGGTGTACATGTGGCACGATAAAGGTCCCTCCCTGCTCAAAGACCGTAAGCTTCGAGCATAGGCCTAAATATGATGCCCTTCACCGGCAATGGTGACGTCTCCATATCAGTGAAATATTCTGGAGACGGACATTAAACAGTATACAATCAATCAATCAGTCTAAATATGTGCAAAGTCTGACCAAATTTTTTGCAGCGGTTTATGAGGAGTTGCGCTGACAAACTGCTTATCTCTATATTCAAGGTATGGCCAAAAATTTAAGTTGAAAAGTGCCGAAATTTCCCCAAAAAATAAAAGAATCAGAATTTTCTGGTAATGTGCTCATCTACATATTGTGTCCTAAATATGTGCAAAGTTTGACGAAGGTTCATTTTCTATAAGGCCATTTTCCGGCCTACGATAAAATTACTTTAAAATGTGATTTTATTTAACTATAATCATTCTAGTTTATGATTTTGATGTTTGTTTTTCAACATCGATCATCTAAGTCACGTGATCTAGAGATAAAAAATGGCTGTCAGTTAAAGAAAAATTGAGGGTACGTCTATTTAAATCCAAGTTTCTATGCATATTTCTTAATGTAAATAATCAAAAATTGTTTTTTTATGTCGGGAATATATCAGACCTAAGTAATAAATTCGAAGATTTTTTTAATTTAAGGTTCAAGATATTTTAATGACAAGAATTCCGATGCATCCACATTTTGGATATTTTGAACGCTGATCTTTACGAAATTCACACTGTTTGGTGCTGAAAAAAGTTTAATTTGCAATTTATTGAAAATTCTTATATCAGATATAATTTAATTATAATTGTATATCATTTCTATAGATGTGGTACTTATTTTACGCATAAAATAACCATGTTAAAAATGGGGTTTGTAAGTTTCTATTGAACTCTAAAAGTTATGTATCAAATGTTGAAAGCACTGAATGGATTTTGATTGCGATTAAATAAAACTGAAGTAGTAATTAAGAAAGAAAATCAACTATTGCAAAAAAAAAGGATTAACAGCATGAGAATATCAATGCAAGTACATGTTGACTATCCATATACATGTAAACATGCAGTCAATTCATTTAACTCAGAGCGGTTGCATCAAAATATACATCTCTAAGTAAAATGAAATAGCGTCGTAAAATGGCTTTGCTTTTATTTAATTACTCGTGTTGCACGATATAAATTCAATTAAAAATGTCATCTAAAGTTTATGTATTTACATATGTATAAAACTTGAGACACCCCCCCCCCCCCCCCCCCCCGTGTCTAACGGCACAACATAAAATGGAGCAGAATATTAACAGTTCCTTCAACTATGCATATCAGATTCTGAAGTTTTTGGTACATACTAGTACAGTACTGTATACGGAATTAAGAGTACTACAACAACCCAGGTACAAAATGGACCCTAAGGGTTTGATGCTCCTTTCCCACTCATGAAACCTGTAGGTTAAATTCAGTCTCTTTCCCAGTTCAGCATCAAAAACTTGTTTAACACGGATAGTAACAGTTCCCTACCTAAGCCTTTAGCATTTAAAGTTAATGTCATCTGTCTTTTGGATATTATATCTTCTTTTTTTTTTTTTAAAAAGGGTCCCGTCCGGCGTTGGGCGTTGGTTAGTAATGCAACTATGCATAAACGCTTGACCTTAAGTGGATGATTTCTTTATCTGGTTGAAAATCCTTAAATGGGGTAAAGCAACATTCATTATCAATTACATATAACATCTATGAATCCCTCTCCTCTTTACCAGTTTATTTTCTAAGACAGGACTTATGTTATCGTAACTTACATGTATATCGATGCTATCAAAGAAGTGTGATGAATAGATTGAGTCCTCTCAATACTAAAGCCTAGTTAACAAAATATGAATCCCTTGATACTCGTACTGAAGTGTCCATATAAAAATTATATATGTACCCATAGGAAAAGAGTCTATAACACAAATAATAATAAATGCATGTTCCCGCTTCAACAAAGATTGCTTTCATCATTTCTAAAACAAATACAGTACTCATAAGGAAAAACAAAGAATATATGCAGTCCTCATAACAAAATTCAAGGAAGTAGCTTATATAGATATACTAAACTATCATTATAAATATAAAAGATAACTCATATTCATATTCTATAAAAAGTTTTTATTTCTTAATCTTTATCAGACATTTCAATGAAACGTTTTCACTTGAAATTTCATGACATCCAGTCCTTACGGTCCTTTGATTTTTAGATTTTTAAGTAAAAAGATTACATTTTTTTTTTTAGTAAATATGCATGACTGATATAAATCTTAGTTATTCAACAGAAAATTGTACTCTAACCAAAAGTTTATTAAAAGAAATAATTTACATAAGCTGATATCCTTTATTGTGAGTAGTTAGCTTTTTCTGCAAATATCGTAAAAAGGAAGTGAAAAGTTTTTATTTAGATGTCATTACCACATTTAACCGAATTCATAATTAGGGAGTCACTTTTTATATTTATTAGAAATTTACAGGCAAATTTTGGTGTTGGTTAAA
This sequence comes from Saccostrea glomerata, assembly GCA_003671525.1. Lineage (NCBI taxonomy): Eukaryota > Metazoa > Mollusca > Bivalvia > Ostreida > Ostreidae > Saccostrea > Saccostrea glomerata. The sequence continues at coordinate 399,525 of PRKT01000475.1, forward strand.
GGTGGTTATGACATGCTTAGGAGTTATCTAGCACAGCCACCCTCTTGAGTTTTCCCATTACTCTAATGCTAATACGGACCGATAGTACCTTACTTTATGACCCTTCACCATTAAAAATACTAATGTATCATTAACCATCCAATATTCATCATTAAATTGAAACATAAGCCTAGTGATTCATGCAATTTTTAAGGTAAAAAATACTATCTGAAAATTTGAAGTCATTGTAGGCCGCAAAACGGCCTTATAGAGAATGATCCTTTTTGACAGAGGTTTATGAGGAGTTTTGCTGACAGACACCACTTTTTAAAAACATTTTCGTATTGACACTAAGTGCCACATGGGAACTCGGTTTATAAATACGGTATCATCTAAAGGACTGCTCTATACATTCCGCAGTGAGATTTAAATCAGCGATATAAGGATCAACTCCTTACTCTATGACTCGAGAGTTGTCGCTTTAAGTCCTGTGCCACGCAGGAAACTAACTGGTTTGCAAACGTCACAAACTGATTCATACAGACTGGTAATACAAGCTTACTTTAATATTTTTTTAAGAAAATATTCTTAAATTTTCTGAAAACACAAATATTTAAGTTTAATGAAGACAATCTATATCCTAAGTTAATGATGGAAAATGGCCAAATCAGCAAATCTACCTTAAAAATGTGAACATATTCGATGAACAACTATCACATATGTCTGATAAGTTTTTGGCTTGGGTGATAAAAAATTATACCTGCTCCAGAGAGTGTAAATTGACAATCACAACAAAAAGCAATATTGAATACTGGTATATAATCAGCTCGTTATTGGGTTCTCAAACCCATGATGTGTGTATTGATATACTGTAAACTTAAATTGTAAAAAAAAACATACTTTTATCTGATTCTTGTATGGGCATTCCAAACTCCTCATCATCTTCAACCTCATATTTCAACTCTACAAAGTAGAAAGTCAACCATACAAGTATGTTATATGCATATAGTTAAAGCAATATGAGCTGCATTTTTGAAAATTTTATTTTGCTGGCAAAATGTGTTATTATAATTGATTTGCATGTTATTTAAACCCTTATGATCAATAAGACCAAGATAAAGTTTAAAAATGTTTCAGAAAAAATATTTCTGTACGATCGAATATACAGTATTACATACGTATATAAGATGTCATTATTGTACAGGACGACAATAATGCAATTTTGCTTCAATCAACACTTATAAAAAGTTCTTCCATCGCAAATAAAAACAACGGAAGTTCATAAATCTTCTATTTTTCTGTCATTTAAATAGTTAATTGCAAATTTGCAACAAAAATTTTTGATGTCAAACATGCAGCTCATATTGCTTTAATAGCTTATAATATTTTCATAATGAAGATGCTGAAATTTATTATAATTTATGTCATTCTATGAAGAAGAAAAAAATGTATAAGCCTAAAGGCTAAAACCAGTCACATTACTCCTCATGAATTAAAAACATTTTTTACAGATTTCTTTTCTCTAATAAAAGATCATAATATGAAACAAATTAAAAGGCCCATGTGCCATAATGCTTGTCTAAATGGCTTTGACATTGCGGTTCTTCACCATATTTTACTACGTTTAAATAACGTTTGTGACCCCACCTTACACTACGGGATCATGATTTAACCAATTTAGAATATACACTACCCGAAGATGATTTCGTATATTAGTTTCATCTTTTCTCGAGATGGTTCTTGAGAATATTGAATAATGAATTATGCATTTCTATGAAAAACATTATCAATATGAAGACCACCTTTTACCAATATTATCTAAATGTAATGAAGTGTAGTCATATCCCAAAAAAAATCATTCAGAAGTTGTTTTCCTGCACTTGATAAAGGGTGGTCCTAGGCAACAATTTGTCATTGTTCAGGGGGATACCTCAATATTAACTATATACTCAATATAAACTGCATAATAATTTATATCTATCAAATTATGGTACTATTAATTAAGGTCTTCCGTTTCAGACGGAAGACCTTATAGTGATTCTACTGTTTTTTCTTATTATTTTTTTCCCCAAATCTTGTCGGCAGGATTTCTCAGAGATGGCTGGACAAATTTTCCTGAAATTTTCAGGGATGATAGAGAATGATAATACCCCGAGACTTCTTTTTTTATTTTTTTCAAAATTCACTTCCGGTCGTCAGATATGTCCGATTTCCGCTTTTTTCATAAATATTTAATCCGAGTGAGATCTCAGAAACGGTAAGAGATTAAGGCACCAAACTTACAGGGATGATAGATCTTGATAAGAAGGCAAATCCATTTGGGTTAAGATCGTCCGCCATCATTTCCGGTCGTCACAGGAAGTGTTCATAAATATAAAAAAATTCAATTTTTATTTTTTGAAACTTTTTTTGAATCACGTTATAGCATCTTACTAGTAGTATTGAAATATATCAGTCCCACCGGAAACAAAAACGGCAACTTCCGGTTATAAGAGAAAAAATATATAAATTGAGTAATTTTCTTTCCCATAAATATTCTTTATAGATAAAGTATTTGGAATGATTTTTGGATATGTTATTCAGACTGCAAATGTCTACAGTAACGTCAAGTGTCTTTTTAAAATTCACTTCCGGTCGCGTGATTCCCTGTCCTCAAAATGAGAACTTATCATAGAGAGATCTCATAAACGGTAAGAGATGAAGACACAAAACTTATAGGAGTGGTAGATCTTGATGAGTAGGCAAAACCAGTTTGGAAAAGATTGTCCGCCGTCACTTCCGGTTGTCACAGGAAGTGGTCAAAGAAATCGAAAAATTCAACTTTTCTTCATTTAAACTTTTTTGCATAACATTATAGCATCTTATTTGTAGGTTTGAAATATCTCAGTACCACCGGAAACCAAAAAAGACAACTTCCGGTTCTAAGAGAAAAATACATAATTTGAGTATTTTTCTTTCCCATAAATATTTTTTGTAGATATATTATATGTAATGATTTAAGGATATGTTATGCAGACTGCAACTGTCTACAGTAACTTCAAATATCTTTGTAAAATTTTACTTCCGGTTGCGTGATTTCTTGTCCTCAAAATGAGAAGTTATCATAGCTAGATCTCGTAAACAGTAAAAGACTAAGACTCCAAACTTATAGGAGTGATAGATCTTGATGAGTAGGCAAAATCATCTGGGTTAACATAATCCGCCATCTCTTCCGCTTGTCACAGGAAGTAAACAAATTAATCAAAAATTTTGATTTTTTTTTACGGAATCTTTCTCAGTTATATATTAAAGCATCTTATTTGTTGTTTTGAAATATGACAGTACTACTGGAAACAAAAACGACTACTGCCGATTATGAGAGATAACACTGCATAAATTTAGTATCGTACTATCCCATAAATATATTTTTTTATAAAAAGAACAATTGAAATGATTTTAGGGCATGTAATTCAGACTGAAATGTCTAGAGTAAACTCAAATATCTTTTCAAAAATTTACTTCCGGTCATGTGATTGTTTTCCTTAAAATGAGAAGATAAAATTACGAGATCTCTAAAACTGTCACAGATCAAGACACTAAACTTATATGAATAATAAACCATCAAGATTGGGCAACAGATATTGGGTAAAATGCGTTCGCCGTCACTTCCTGTCGTCACAGAAAGTGATAAAAAGTTGAAAATGATTTTTGTAAATTTTTTTAAGACTATAATTGTCTAAAGTAACGTCGATAATCAAATCTTGGTAAGTAACACCTCCGGTCGTTTGTTTTCCTGAAATCATTTGAAATATTATATGCCTTTTATACATAGATAAAAGCTCATTCATGCAGATAAATAGAGGAGAACGGAAGACCTTCTTTGTTGCTGTTAGTAGCAACAAGAGTTTCTAGTATTTAAATATCATTTTTGTATTATTTAATTAGTTTAAGGTAGTATAAACTTGAATTGTATCAAATGACAAAAATTAGGTCAAACAATGTATTGAATAAATCACTACTACAGTAGGTAAAAATGACTATCAAATGTGCTATGGCTCTTTTACTGATAATGTTTGATAATTACTGATACGGTGCTGTTCTTGCTGATAATTACTGATATTTACTGTTATTATTACTGATGTTGCTGATAATTTTAGTTGTTTCTGATAAATACTGATAATTACTTTCGTCTTTACTGTTGAGTCTGATAATTAAATACTGTTGATATGATATGTCGTTGCTGAGATTTACTGATAATTACTTTGGCCACTTTTTAAGCTGGGAAGGGGCTAAAATAGAATTGAGGGTTATAAAAAAACTAGTCTACTTTCTTTTAATTAAATAATCATGACGACATTTTCATATGACAACAATTACATTGATCTCAATTCATTATTACAATACGGTTGTGAAAATGTTGACAAATTATAATAATTATTTAAATGAAATCTCTTCAGCGTATAGTAGGCAAATGTTTTCTACAAAGCTTTAAAAATAGTATAATTTATTTTTAAGCATGATGAATGGAATTGTTTTAACTCGGTCAACTGGTAAAGAGAGGGCAAATTGTTCTTTTTACAAATGGTCTTGCATAGAGCTTTTTTTATTTTATTTATTTTTTTTCATTTTGTGAGAGTTTAGTTTTCTAGTCTCTTTTTGTCAAAATATTTGAAAAATTTTCTCGAAAATGATAAATTTTATGTTTTTTTTTTTATTAGGTTAGAGATAAAAACATGAGCGAATAATTATATTTAATATCAAGGCACAGCTTTTTATTTATTTCGAATTTTATTTATATTTTTACCGGTATTAGTTTTTTTAACGTAATGTACGTAGGCTTTTATAGATCTTCCCAGAATTTAACTCTTCATCGTGTACATGTACAAGGTACACAATGCGCAATCGGAAGATGGGGCTTATTAAAATGTAGATCCCTAGTGTATTAAGTCCAAAGATACAACATGATGTGTTTATGTAATTTTTGATGTTGCAGGTTTATTAAATTCCATGACACAAATTCATCTGAAGAAACTTGAATCCCCTTCACCTACGGATACTTTGTGGCAAGTTTGGTTGGAATTGGCCAAGTGGTTCCTCAGAAGAAGTCGAAAATGTGAACATTTTATAGATGGACGGACAGATAGATAGACGGACGGACGACGGACAAAACATGATCAGAAGATAAATATGGGAAAAGTTTACGACGACAAGAACAACGACAAAGGACAAATTTTGACCACAAAAGCTCACTTGAGCCATCGGCTAAGGTGAGCTAAAAAGCTAAAAGATGGACTGATGGACAGGCATGAACGATATTATACACATATCACATGACCTCGAGGGTGACATTATATATATATATATATATTACATGACTTCGAGGGCAGTATACCAGAATATTTGCCCCTTAAACCAAAATCGATCATCGAACATATTTATTGAATACTATGCACACATGTACGTTAAATATACATGTAATTCCGAAATATCCCATCTTATTTCATGGCAGACGTTGCCTGACTTTTTAATTCTTAAATTTTTTGGCGGAACTGTTAACGTTTGCTTTACAAATGCCTCTGTGGATTTCGAACCTGACATATTTAATATGCATAATAATGGCATGCGAAGGAACATAACTGTGTTTGAGAGGGCAATATAACTGTTTCTGGTGAAATATAACTATATCCGGCATTATTCAGCAGTTTTTCAGGGCATATAGATAAAAACATTATATTTGTGATATAATGGGAAAACTTCTTCAAAAATGGTATATAACATTATACTCCCGTCTTAAGATATTCGTATAAGAACAAAAATGACATACACAGCTGACACAATATAATCAAAAAAGCTCCATTGAGCCTTTAATGACCCAAGCGAGCAAACAAACATTACAAACAATATTTACCGTTTATTTTCTCCTCGATCGGAGCAAGTGTAGTTTCAATCTTTTCTATTTCCTCCTCTATTTTGTTGCGTTTTGTCATGGGATTTGAAGATCTATTTTCAATAAGTGTCATTTCAACTTCCATGTTGGATATATCTTTTTCTGCATAATATATTCTGCCTTTTCCACAAAGTTTTGTCATGACACGCATAAGTCCATCCACTCTCAATTGTAAATCTCTTATTCGCTTCTGAAAATTTGAAGCCTTGAGGAAAAAAAAATTAAATCAAAAAGTTTATCAAATACTTTTTATGTGGCACATGATCATTGTCATCAATAGTATACACAGTGGTAAACATTTATTCATCATGTAAAAACTGATTAAAAAAAAACCTTTAATTTTTCCAGTTTTTATTATTGCAAAAGGAGAAGAACTTTGTGCATACAGACACAAAATTTCATGCTAATTATTAAGGCTTTTCTTTTTTTGTTACTCTTAAACCCGAAAGATGTATGCAACATTTATTTCTTTTTTTAAATTTAAGAAGAAATACGAAGAAAATATATAAAAACTAAGTAATGTGAGCAATGAGCTCACTAAACGATACACCTGCCTCCCATATAAATATAATGGGAAACCTTAAATAATCGTCACTGACAAACCATACTGATATTCTTAATATTGCGCAAGCGGGTCTTACTGCGAACAACTGACCAATCGTCGAATGGAATACCAATATTTTCATGTTCACTTTTTACTTCGAACACGTGGCCGGTTCAAGTCAATCTATGATTGATATTAAATGAACTGCAAAAGAGGTCATTCTTATGAAAAATAAATTAAGATTAGAAAGTATGAGAGATGTAACGGCGTTCGTTATTTATTAGTACTAAAAGTACACAAAATTTTAACTAGTTCAAGCAAATTTCAAAACACCAGTGATTCAAGATTAAGGAAAACAAGGAGCATCTCTTAGGCATTCATTTATGGAAGTCAAGAACGATAACTACAGTTACTAATATACTTCATATAAACGTAAATATAAACGTAAATATTTTTATGCCCAATCAGGAAAAAGCGTTTTTACACACCCCAAACCAAATTTCGGAGGTACAAAATAGAACAAGTGCCTTTGGTTTTTTCATCAAAAACATTTTTTTTCAATAAAAATATTTTTAAAAGTAAGATGTAAAGTTTGTCAAAATAAGAATTCCTCACATATTTACCCCGTGAACGACATTGACATTTTAATGTTGAAAAAGAAAAAAAAAATAAGTGCATGCATATGTACCAATGTTCCCATTCCACACACATGTTCATCGTACTGACTAGTTTTGACCAGAAGTCTCTGTTGAGACTGTTGCTCTACTAGTTTGTACTTATAACAAAGGGAGAAAAGTAGTAGTTGGACTTGAAACTTTGCAATAGCATATATACATCAATGATTCTTGATGAAGTCTATTTTTGTGGCAAGATTGCAATAAGACTACAACTGTAGAAGTAAAATTTTGAAAGGAATTTTACAGAAATTTCTATTTTAGTAACCATGGCAATACCGATTAAATCAGAAGCCAACTTAAAGAATAGTATATTTTAGTGTATTCTATTTGTGTGCCAAGGAATATAGAAATCAGACCAAAATCGAGTAACATTTTGAAAGTAGTTCACAAAAATTTCCATTTTTAATAACCACGACAACACTGTTCATCAAGAATAACGTATCTTAGAGTAGTCTACTTGTGTGCCAAGTTATATTGAAATCAGACAGAACCTATTAGAAGAGTAGCATTTTGACAGTATTTCACAGAAATGTCTATTTTAAGAAACCATGACAACACCGCTCTTCAAAATAAAAAACCGATATAAAAAGAATTATGCATCTTAGTCTACTTCTACTTGAATGCCAAGTTATATTGAAATCAGACCAAAACTGTAGGAGGAGAAGTGGAATTTAAAAAAAATTGTTTATAGACAGACAGATAGACAGACGAAGGGTACCTTACTATCGCATAAGCTCTTCTGGTATCTGACCAGTAGAGCTAAAAATATGGGGGTTTTTTCAGTGTGGGCTGAGTACCATATATAATTATATATTCAGGGAAGGAGTAAAATATTGAGGAAAGGGAGTAAATAAGAATGTTCTTTTATCAACATAACCACGCATACCAGAAACTGGATGAATTTGTTATACATGTACAATTTTAAAGTCAACAATGAAAACTGTTATATCTCCAATATTAACATCTTCATGCCGGGCATTGGACACTGAAAATCTTACTCAAGCCGGGGTATTCATATCAAACTTCTTTCCTCAAGTTAACCTTTGGGATTGCTACTGCACATAGTGACATAGTTTTTACAAGCTTACAATTCTTGTAGTATCCTTAGTTACTGACATTGCAGTTCTCATTCTCATTAATTTTTGTCAGTTAAATCTATGTTGGTTCCTAACATACTAATCTGAAGCCAATAAATATAGTCCTAGTTCCCATGCAGGTATGTCTGTCCAAAGAGAAATTTTAATATCTGGCTGTAGAAAAGAAATGTCACAAAGAACAGTTATTAAATTTTGAACGAATTCAAAGAGAAATTGAAGTATATTTCAACAGATATTATAGGGTGGTGAAAACTGAAAACATAACTTTTCTGTTGACCATGTTTCCACCTGCTACAGTCACGCCTTAGACAAATTTCTGTGAATAATTAACCTTACCTCGCTGTAGTCTGACTAAATCTTGCCAGAGCTACTTTGGACTCACTGGAAATTATATAATTTGAGGAACACGGAAATATAAAAGGTGTCGTACACATTAGCAGGGATGTACTAGGAATGCCCCTGTTCTCAAAACTTGTCCATGAAATGTAGGACAATTTAGCATCCAAAGCATATGTCTGGTCGTGTGCATCAGGAGATGAATCAACCAATCGAGTTTGGTACAAAAAGGCTATTAACAGTTCCTTGGCAAAGGACTTGCTCATTAAACTTTTCCCTGGACAACAACTCTAACGTCAAAAACAGGGATATAGAATAATTTGAACTTCGTTAAGAAGAGCTAGAATGTGTTCAGATACTTTGTACAAAGCTTGATTTGAATGATGAGCTAATTATTAAACTACAAAGATATGAAACTTTTCAGTTATTGACTGAGGATGATGGCAAAATGTGATCTGTAGTATCAAGCGTCCTTCAGGCAATAATTTTTCCAAGGTATAATGAATCAAACATTTCATGAATCTCATTTAATAACTGTTTAATATCCACACTTCATAAATCACTATTAGAGTGCATAAATAAGATAAATACTAGATACACCATCCATGCAAGTGCAAGTTGGGTCACAGTAGGGCTAATAGTTACTTGGGAATGGACCGGATCCAAAACATTTAACATGGTCACTCATCTGAGAAATGTAGATTATATCTAACACGCAAAGCAACTCTGGTAGTACCCATTCCAAGACGTATCACCGTGCAAGTTTGGTCCATGTTTAAACTTATGGTTACTTGGGAATGGACAAGCTCCAAAAACTTTAACTTGGTCATTTATCTGAAAAAAAAATGTGGGTCAAAGCCAGTATCTAAAGAAACTCTGAAAATATTCATCCCTAGACATATCATCCATGCACATTTGGTACAGATAGGGCTTTTAGTTACTTTGGGAAGAACTTGCTCCTAAAACTGGAATTGGCACACCAACACTTACGGTGATGCCAAGGCTGACATCAGGGGTAAAGTATAAGCTCATCTTGACTTCATCGAGGTGAGCTAAAATGATAGTTTTAACACTGTTCAATAAAACTTAAAGAAATAAACTTACCAGAACAACTTGTGTGCATTATCTTAAATTGGTGCTTTCATTAAAAGAGCTCTAATTATCTCTGATGTAAGCAGTTCAATAATCATATAAACCTATCTTACAGATGATAAGAGTACATTTGTAGAAATTACCGACAGCAGACAATAAGAATTAAAACATAATTATGTTTTATGAGCTATGGATTCTTCAGTATTGCTAGAATACTTCCATTTTTGTTGAGATAATCTTACACCTCATCACGAAACTAAAATAGTGTATGGTCTTCACCTCTCATTTATATCAAATGAAACTTGATTTATTTCAAATGGACACCGTCTTTAATACACCAATTGGATTCATTCAAATTGAAAAAATATATATACTTACTTCTTTTTCTGAAAGAGAAAAAACAAATTATTAAATTCCATAATTTTGCAATTTTACATCACTGAAGAAAGAAATTGTGTTAGTGTACACTTATTAATTTTTTTTATTCCACATAAATTTTTAAAACATATGTTTATCTTTTTATTTTAGGATGGTCTAAGAGATTTACTAGCATACATTGAACAGCACAAAACTTTTGTACAATATATGTTTGTCAATATATAACAAATTCTAAATATAAAATCATTTTACCTAAATGTACAAAATTCTACTTCTATTATATATTTCAATTTTAAACTTGGTTTTCATGAAGTAGACCATCCTACTCATGATTTAAACAATCTAAATCTACCACATAAGTTTCAGCTTTTCTGACGCAGTAATTCTTGAGACGATTTTTTAAAATTAATTCTTTATATCTCAATAAAAAAAACTTGTTTTCCCTTTTTGTGGCCCTACCTCATCCCTGGGGGCCATGGTTTGAACAAGGATGTTTTGTCGGACATTGGAAAAGTTACCTGAGATTCTTACGCAAATGAACGCGCGAACTTTCTCTATAGTAACTGTTGCGGCTTCAGAGCATCACTCATTGATAATTGTCATCAGAATTCAACATTTAACACTAAGTATCTTTGAATATATATGTAAAGATATTTTCAAGATTAGCTTCAATTTTGTTTATTTACAAACAAATATATTTTCGGGTTTTGAAACTAAGTAGATCATGATCTAGCATCGTTTTAGATACTAGTAACTCAAGTCCCTCTATGGCTTGAGTAAAAATTATTTTTAAAATATCGTATTTATTCTTTTCATTGGTTTATCAATGAAAAAATTAGAACAATTATAAAAATTATTTTGATGTTGAGGTGGAGCAGCAAGCATGCATATACAGGGCTCAAGCTCTGTAATTGTTAATTTTTATGTTTCACTGACTGCGATTAAATTGTTAAACTATGCACATATAACTGAGCATGGACTGACAATACTGGTGAGTTGGTTTTGGTTCCTCACATTTCTACTCTGTATTCCCGGAATATAGTCAAATATCTTTTTACAAATACACAACGAAACAACGAAAGCCCCACCTTAACAAACTGTCCCTGGGGAAAGAATTTTGCCCATACAAATTTGGTAATGGGCTCAACCAATATTAAATTTATGCCAACAGTTAACTGCTTGTTGTCCAGGGTTTTAGAGATAAGGCAGGGATCATGTAAATAAAATTCACAATTTCAAGAGAAGCTGCAAATGTTCAATTGCTAACATATGACTCGATCACCACAACAAAGAAGATAGCAAAAGATCACCTGAGTGACTCTGGTGACCTAAAATAGGGAAATCTTGATCCATTTGCTCAAAGTTTGATCCGTCAATGACAAATGGACAGCTAAACAGGCAGATGAAGAAATTGGAAGTTCATACTTTAATATAATCATAAAAAAATGTGAAGAATGGATACATATGAACACATACTTTTCCCCTTCTCTTCTACAACATCTTTTCTCCTACATCCACATGCTGGATTTGGATTTTCATGTTTACCTGTGCAAGAAATGGAAATAGAAATTATAACTGAAATATAATCTAGCTGGCTCATATTATTGAATTAAGGATCCTTCACACACATCAAACTTCAATTCTTGACATTTTTTGAACAAGGAAATTAACCTCTAAAACAGGCTAGAAACTGAGGGGGAGGGGGAAAATGCAGCTTTTTTTTTAATTTCATTTCATAAATTTCAAGATTTTTTTTCAGTTAAGTTTTGAAAATAAGCAAAAAAATTTGATTTTTCTGGCATAGTCATGCATGGTCATGCTTTATACAAACTTGAATCTACACTACCCAGTGATGTTTTTATATAACTATAACAATCTATTGTAGCCTCGTCCTACCCAACGGGGTTGTTATAAGAAAAAAAATAAATCAACACTTCCTTAGGATGATTCCATAAAAGTTTATTTTTTCTATTCCAGTGGTTCTTAAGCCTTTGGCTCAGGTAAGCTAAAAAGTTTGGTAACAAATGGATGGTCTCACAAGGAATACATCTTTGAAATAAAATGCCATGGTACTAACTCTTCATAAGTAATTGCCAGGGTTAAAATTTTGGAAAGTGGATTAAACTCCAACGTAAAGGACAAGTGTTTTTAAAACCAAGAAAAAGGTTTAATCACAATGAACACAGATGCTAAAAGCCTAGTACCAACTATTTAAAAAATATTATTATATAAAATCACAAGACCAAGGGGTCATATATGTTGTCCAATAAAAATATCTTTGTTACAGTGAATAAACATGTGAAATATTAAAGCTATTGTTCAAACCAATCAAAAATTATGGATTAGGTTATAAATTTTTTTGCAGATAAACAGACAAGGCAAATATATGCTGAATCTTAAATTAAATGGGCATAAAAAGAACGGAACTATCATAATGTTATGAGACTGTTGAAAAACAAAGTTACAGACAGGGAAATCTGAGCAAACATTTGGATCCTCCAAAGTTATACCTTCATCTTTTTCTTCAGTTTGTGGAGTTTCCATCTTACTTTCCTTCTGTGGTAACTCTGATGTTGTCTCTAAGCCTCTTTCAACAGGATCTCTTTTATCCTCAGTGGAGTCACTTCCCATAGGCTCCTTTGCATCTGCAAGTTGCCAGACAGTAGTTTTATCTGAAGTCTGGTTGGCATTATTTGAGGAGGTATCTAACCCTTTATTATCCGAGGTTCCACCTTTTGCGGAATCATCCTTTTGGGAAAGACTTTTCATGCATGATTTATTTTTATAATCAACTTCAACAGGAGATTTTTCATCTGTTTGTTGAAGGGTAGTTTCCTTTTCTAAATAAAATTTAACAAGGTTTTAATGATTGACTGTTTGATAAGATGATTAAAATACTTCAAATGTAGTTTTACTCTATGAGGCCAAAGAATAGATCCATCAATCATACCTGATTCTGGAGACACATCTTTTTCATAAGTTCCCCCCTCATTAATATTCTTTTTGTCACATTCATTATCTTTGTTACCTACCCGGAGTATATCAAATAAAGAGATCTTTTATTAGAATAAGGTGACATTAATATTTTTTCACATAAGTTACAATTGCTGATTTGGTTTATTTAAAAGTAAGATTCTTTTTAAAAAAAATCTCACTTTCTTAATGAGGATCTGCAATAAGGATCATCATTATTCAATATTTGATACATTGTACAAGATCACTCAAGATTTTAAGTCCAATTCGGGCCTCCATTGGAGCAAAAAAGATTTATATACATAATACAAAAAAGGAGGATGAGCCAAATGATAAAACAAACTTGATCTTACATATAATGAGAGCATTGCATGATATTTTATGGCCATTGCAAAATGCATCCACAAGAGATATTCTGAATTATATATATATACATATATATGCATATCAAGGAATCAAAAAATTATATACTGGCATAAATATAGATCCCAAATATATTGATTTTTTTCAGCCAAGGTAGGTTATTAAGGATCTAGCAAGTGATCTTAGAATGCCAGGGTCTTCATAAATATTGAGCATTGAGCAAATGTGATTGATTATAATAAGATAGAGACTGAAAATTTTTATATTTTATTATTATAAATATGCACGAGTTCAAATCTTTGAATGCTAAAATGAGGATATACAAGGAATAAATGGACATCATTCTGAATTTCATTGTGATCAAATAGGGAACAGATTCATTCATCTTTAGGTAATTTTTTATATCATCCAATTTAAAACTGTTAACTGATATTCCTAACTTTGTTATAACTAATCTATGTTAATAGTTTTTTTTAAATATCTAGATAGTGTTCAAAATAAAAATTAGTCTTGAGACAGTTGTGGGTAGCTTATTTACCACCTTTATGTATATTTCTGTCTTTTCCCATGTAGTTTTATAAAAGTTAAGTAAAATTCTTTACAAATCTATTTTAAACTGTGGGAGTGACATTTCTAACACATCACTAGATTAAATATCAAGATGGTATTAAAGTATGAATACAAGAATACTGTGAAATAACACTAGAATTAAGTGAGCTAAAAAGATGGTATCAAATGGATGGTTTTGTCACAAGGAATACACCTTTGAAACTAGGTGTCATTGAAATGGTTGCCATCTTAAAGGGCCACGCTTTCAGTAACAAACATAAAAATGTAAAGGAAGAAGAAAGATTTTAAACAGAGAGGCTATTTTTTACCCTTGGCCTAGAAACTTTTTTCAAGATCACTGCACATCCATTGACCAGTGTCACTCTGTGAGTGAATTATGAGCCATATTGGACCAAGGGTAGAGAAGATATGCTACAGGCAAGGATTCTACTTGGACCTTAACCAAAGACCTAGAAACATGTTTCAATGTCTTTGCATTTTCTTTACCCAAAGTGAGTGAAGTATGATCCAGATTGGGGAAAGGAGAGAAAAGATATGCTCCGTCAATTTGTAAAGTTTGAGGCTGACTTGACCTATTGGAAAGAATTTATGAACCAAAGACTTTAACCAGAGAGGCTATGTATGAACTTGACCCTTGACTAAAAATTCATTCAATGTCACTGCACATTCATTGACCAGTGGCACGGTGTGAATAAAGTATGAGCTATTTCGACCAAGGGGAGAGGAGATATGCTATGGACAAGGATTTTTCATATAGGTCTGCTATGACCTTTACCTTAGACCTAGAAACAGGATTCAAGGTCACTGCTCACCATTTTTAGCCAAAGGAACTCTGTAGTTGAAGTATGAGCCAGATTGGAACAAGAGAGGAAATATTCTCTGGACAAGAATTTAAAAGAAAGGCTCTTTTTGACTTTATTCTTTGGCCTAAAAACTTTGTTCAAGATTACTGCACATTCATTGACCAGCGGTACCCATGAGTAAAGTATGAGCCATATTGGACCAAGGGGAGAGAAGATATGCAAGAGATGAGGATTTTTCATATAATTCTATGACCTTAACCTTAGATCTAGAAACATGATTCAAGGTCACACCTTCTTTTCCAAAGGCACTCTGTGGATGAAGTTTTAGTAGATTGGGCCAAGGAGAGATAAAATTTATGATTGGGACAAGAATTTAAACAAATGTGATCGGGACAAGAATTTAAAGAAAGAGGCTATTTTTGACATTCATCTTGACCTAGAAATTTTGTTCATTCATAGACCAGTGGCACTCTGTTAGTGAAGTATGAGCCACATTGGACAAAGGGGAGAAAAGATATGCTCTGGAAAAGGAATTTTCATATTTTGCTATAACCTCTTCCTCGGCCCTAGGAACATGGTTCAAGGTCAATAAACACACTTTACCCAAAGACAATCAGTGTCTGAAGTACGAGTCAGATTGGGAAAAGGTGAAAGAAGATATGCTTTGGACAAGAGATTGTGGATGGATACAAAGAAGGACAATTATTTTGGTATTCTTACTAAAGTATTGTAACAGTGAATAAACATGAAAGCCATTGTTCAAACCAATCAAAGTTTTTGGGTTAGGTTATAAAATTTTGAGTAGACAAGCAGACGGGATAAATTTGTGCTGGATCTTAAATTAAAGGGACATAAATATTATGAGATTGTTGATAAAAAAGATTACAGACAGGGAAATTTGTATAAAAAGTTGGATCCTTTGAAGTTGTACCTTCATCCACTGAGCCTCCGGCTATGGTAACTTTTTCTTCAGTTTGTGGAGTTTCCATCTTACTTTCCTTCTGTGGTAACTCTGATGTTTTCTCTAAGCCTCCTTCAACAGTATCTCTTTTATCCTCAGTGGAGTCACTTTTCATAGGCTCCTTTGCATCTCTAAGTTGCAAGGCAGTAGTTTTATATGAAGTCTGATTGGCATTATTTGATGAGGTATCTAACCCTTTATTATCGGAGGTTCCACTTTCTGTGAAATCATCCTTTTGGGAAAGACTTTTGATGCTGGATTTATATTCCAAATCAACTTTAACTGGAGATTTTTCATCTGTTTGGTGAAAAGTAGTTTCCTTCTCTAAATTTAAATTTCTTAAGATTTTAATGATTGACTGTTTGATAAGATGATTAAAATACTTCATATGTAGTTTTAATCTATGAGGTCAAAGAACAGTTTTGAATAGATCATTCAATCATACCTGATTCTGGAGACACATCTTTTTCATACGTTTCCCCCTCATTAATTTTCCTTTTGTCACATTCATTATCTTTGTTACAAGTACCTATATCAAATAAATAAACCTTTTATTAGATGACATTTATCATGTTTAAATAAGAGGTCCAAGGGCCTTAACGGTCACTTGAGTATAATACAACAATTAAATTAGAGGATCCATAGAGTATAAGAAAAGTAACTGAAAGGTGAAGCTTTGTAACCCAAAAGCAAGAAAAATAGGATGATCAGGTCATCAGGATCAACAAAATAAATAGTCTAGTATTCATTAACGGTTCCATAATTAGGTTCTAATATGTTCACTATTTATAACTATAATAATACAGGATATTAACAAAATACAGGTGTCTCTACACTATTTTTATCCCTTTTTGAAATATCATACATTGGTGTCTTTGGATCTTTGATGAACATTTTTTACTTTTCCCTCATTTTTATTTATCAGCTATTACTTACAAGTCTTCCTGATCCTTACAACTGTGAAAGTTCTTTTTGTATAACAAAATAAAATTTTTGCATAATTTTCTTATTCTATTAAACTTTCAAGTACATTATTTACAGTGAGTTTTTTAAGAGTTTTACCCTTTGTGCCTCCAATATGCCCAAGTGCAGAGAAGATTTATACAGCAGTAATGCATATAAAGTGCATATTCAACAAAGTCCTACCCTTACATCAGAACCTAAGACACACAGGCATGGAATTTACAAATTTAAAAAGATATCCTCTTCATAATAACTGTGCACTTAGTTGAAGATTTTCAATCTATATTGGTATAAAAAACAAGAACTTTGGATGCATTTCATTTCTCTGTACCCTAGCTGTTTAAACATTTCCTAGGTCTCTACCCTTTTTTCAGGGACAAAACTTTATAGAATGTGGCAAAAAGAAACCCCTCCCCAACCTGTGAATACAGCTAAAATCCAGTGAATATGTATCTAGTGTTATGAACTGTTTGCATTTAAATGGATCATATAGGGGCTATCTACAGACTGTATAATAAATCAAAGTATTTAAAGTTGTACAAATGGTGTCATTTAAAGTATTAGATGTTATTAATCTTATTTTCCCATAGAAAGATATATTCTTGAGTAACGTATTATTAAGGTATTTAAAGCTCAATAAACCTATAAAATAATACATTTCTACAAAACTTAAGAGAAATTGTTCAAATTTATAGATTTTGACCTATTTAATCAATTTCAGGACTCATCATATTGTTGCATTTTTTTCTGATATGGGTGTCTAATTCTAAGGAGCACAAGAATACTTAACATAGAAAAAACTTGGTATAGCCTCAATTAAACTATCTTTCTCAATTTAACTGATTTCAATCTAAGCAGCAAGCTTTTTTACAACAAAACTGTACCATTTTTACAGGGAAACCTAAATATATTTCAAATAAACTAACTTTTTTAAATAACGATAGTTCAAAGTAAGTGAGTTTGAGTCTATTTCAGTAACTTTCAATAATAAATCATACATACCAGTGTTTCCTTCAATGTTTTCTTCTGATAACAATAAAATCTTCTCATCAGCTGAAATGCATGTTATAAAAATTGTGAACTTATACAATAAACATTTTACTACATATATGGAGTTGGTGCTTTCAAAATTGATAAGAAACAAAAAACAAGAGACCCATGGATCACAATGCTCACCTGAGCACCTTTGACCCTACTGCTCTTCACCAGATCCCCCCTTTTAATATGCATTGTGGTCCCATACTACCCCTTAGGGTCACAATTTGAACAATATAGAATTTTCAATTTCCCAGAACTCTTTCAAATAAGTTCTCAGCTTTAGAGGTCCAATGGTTCATGAAAAGAAGATTCTTAAATATTATTCCTATATATTTCTATGTTAAAATGTGGATTCTCTATTGTGGCCCCACCCTACCCTTGGGGCCATAATTTGTACAATTTAGAATTTACACTACCCCAGGAAGCTTCCAAAGAAGTTTCATTTTATCTGGACCTGTGGTTCATGAAAAGATTTTTGAGTATTATTACTATATTTTTCTCAATGTAAACATGGTAAAACTTGGACACCCCACCCTAGCCTCTGGGGCCACGATTATAATAATTTAGAACCTACACTATCCCAGGATATTTCATCCCCTCTGCTCCAGTAAAGTTTTTAAAAGAAGATTAATATGAATTTTCTTATATCATTTAATGTAAAATTTAGATTCTCTATTGTGGCCTCACCTTACCCCTGAGACCATGATTTGAATAATTTTGAATTTACACTATCCCAGGATGCTTTCAAATAAGTTTCAGCTTTTCTGGGCCAGTGATTGTTGAGAAGAAGATTTTTTAATGAAGCCACCCTATTTTTGTAATTTCTTGATTATCTAAATTCCTATGTAAAACATCTTACCCCCTTTGTGGCCCAATCCTACCAATGGGAGTCATGATTTGTGTAAACTGAAATCTAATAGTCCATATCTGAGGGTCTTTCCTTATCAATATGACTAATGATGGATTAGCTGTTCTTGAGAAGAGAAGAAGATTTGTGGGAAGATTTTTTCCTAAATATGCCAATGTGAAACTTAAACCCCTCATTGTTGTCCCATCCTACCCCTGGGGTCATGATTTGAACAAAATTAAATCTTCTCTTTTTGAGGATGCTTTCTGATGCCTCAATATAAGTATGATTAAAAGCAAAACCTTGCTGTTGTTGAGAAGAAGAATGTTAAAGATTTTCCCAGTAATAAACTTTTATTGCCTATAGTGGCCCCAGATTCAAGTTTGTGCAAATCATGACACATGGCGATTGGGTGGAGCCACTCACCATACAATACCTTAATTTTACAAAGGAATATATTGGGAAAAATCTGGCCTGGGGGCCATAAAACTTAGACGAGCTCACTTTTGATCTCAATCTCCCTTTTCTACTATATATTCCTTAGAGAAAAAGTGAGACTGAGATCAAAAGTGAGCTCGTCTAAGTTTTATGGCCCCCAGGCCTGCTGATAAAGAACAGAGGGACCAAAGTTATTTAGGAGAGTGTTGTGGCCCATGATTCTCTTTTTATGTAACCTTTCAAGGCACTGTTTTAGTAATAATTTGATTTGTCAACAAGTTCAAGTGACTCAAGGGATCCAGATTTGTATCCTGATCTCGTCTATCACATTTCCCCTCTTTTCTGTAACATAAGCTATGTTATGTTTCAAATATATTTACCCTTCTCAGAATCCTCATTTTCTTTTCCATCTTTTCCAACTTGTGTATCCTTTCTACATCCTACAAAACAAAAACAAGAGGCCTATGGGTTACATCACCCACCTTAGCACATTGACTAGGAAGAAACAGAAATCAGTTCAGTATTAAACTCTGATCACTCACTGTGGCCCCACACAACTTACCCTTAATTTGAATAAGATGCTTCTATTATAATATGTCTACCCATGGCTTGCTGTTCTTGAGAAGCAGATTTTTTGAAGATGAGTTCTATAAATTTCCATGCAAACTTTGACCCTCTGTTGTTCCACCATACCTAAGGGGTGGGGTCATAGTTTGAACAAACTTAATTCTACAGTACCCATGGTTGCTTTTGTATAAATATAATTAATAATGGCTTAGTTGTTATTGAGAGGAATATTTTAAAGATATTTCCTATGTGATAATATGTATGATCAGGTACTTAACTTGATATATAGGTTTTCCTTTTATTCTGTCTGATGGTAAATCACAGTGCTTATAAAAAACCTACAGAGGGGACTGGGTAAAGTACTATTTGCACACTTTTTCCTCTAGATTTTTAGTGATAGATAAAAAGCAGTTGACTAAATTTCCCCTAGATTAACTACACTCAAAACTTAACATCAATTCTCTTGAATACTTGGACTCCTGAGAATCACTTGAGCTTTCAGTTCAGGTGAGCTAAAAGTCAAATCAAAGCCTTACCTTGGAAGATATGCTGGTGGAGACATAATGCTGAAAAAGAAGAGTAAAAGTCAAGAATAGATCAGTAAATAAATAGAATTTAATTTATTCTAATTATTTTTTTTTCAGATTTTCTTTTACTTTTTGTCACCCAAGCCACAGCAATAATGTATACCACTATCAGTAAGAATACAGGTATAACAATAAGGGGTAAAACCCATTTCCATGTGCTAAATGAAAAAAAGATTTTTAAAAAATCTTTAAAAAAGAGTTTTTTATAGACATTTTAAAAATATTGCAAATATGATTTTGAAATACAATATTTCAATGCTTCACAAACAAAAATGAAAAGTAAAAATGTAATTAAGGTTTACTTGTTACTCTTCTCTGTTCCTTTAGAGATTCCATCAGCAGATACATGTATATTTTGAACGGTGGTGACACTTGTTGGTTTTAATACATCAGAAGAAGAAATAGTTGTTGGAATGCTTGTATCATTATAACATGCTGAATCTGAAATTAATTAATATCTTCTTACAATTTCAAAATCAATGAAAGTAAAGGGACCCTTTTTAATTGATATTTTTCTTCAGACTGTAGAATGCTTTTAAGTTTATTATTCAAAAGCAACATGACATTTTTATGCCCCCAGATCAAAAGATCTTGGGGTATATTGTTTTTGTCCTGTCTGTCTATTTGTCAACTTTAACCTAGGATATAACTATTGAGTGGGTGGGGCTATGGCTTTCATATTTCACAGGTGTATTCCTTGTGAAAAGACCTTTCAATGGGTACCACCAAATTTGACCTCTTGACCTTGCATTTTGACCAGCCAGACACATCTTTACAAAAAAAAAAAATACAGTACCATACTTTAACCTTGCCGATAACTTTTGTACAATTGGAGCTAGTGCTTTCATCCCTCACAAGTGTATTCAATGTGACAAGACCTTTCAGCTGGTATAATTTTTTTGACCTTGACTGTATTCTAAGAGTTTGACCCACTTTTTAAAAACTTTAACCTTGGTCATAACTTTTGAACAGTTAAAAATAAGGCTTTCATATCTCACAGGTGTATTCTTTGAAATAAGACCTTCCTTTGGGTAACCAAACTTTTGACCTTTTTATCTTGGAGTTTGACATGCATTTGAGAGAATTCAACCCTTGCCATAAGCTGCCATACATGTACTTGGGCATCAGTGTTTCACAAACACATCTTGTTTGAGCTTAAATTATTAAAAAATATTTCATTTTCAAAACCTGATGATTCTTGGAATCCTGTACGAAATGTTCCGCCCGGAATATAGGGGGAATTGAGGCGTACTTGGAGAAGGAATTCCGGGCGTCAGTTTGTCTCTCTACATATATGGTGATACACAGGTTCCGGGCGTAAACCAAGAGGAAAGTGGCAGGAATTTGAGGCGAAAAATGCAAATGAGCTACGCCCGGAAAAATAAATGACGCCCGGAAAAAAAAATTACGCCTGGAAACTAAAATGACGCCTGGAATAGAATTACGCCTGGAATGTCCTTATTATTATATAATACTATGTGACCTAAAAACCTATATATTTACCATGTTAACAAAGAAAAACATTTATATTATGATTTACGATGTTAAAGCTAAAAATTTAGCTTTTTGAACTGTAAGAAAACATAATGACAGGTCATTAACATAGTATAGAAATCTAACTTATAAATTTTGTGTAAGGGACACTAAAACACCACCATGATTGTGTACAGTGTATTTAGAATTAAACAAACTTTTTACAATATGGGTTCATTTTATCACTTCAATAATCATTCTGAAACATTTTAGTTACCCAATACAGTTCTTCATTTACTCAGTAGTTTACAGTTCAAGATTCACTGCAGCCTCTATCAGACTGTTATTTCTCAGAATGTGTGCAAGGAACATATTTAAATGTAATTTTAGGGTCAACAAGTTATAACTCAATATCATTGTACATTATCATAATCAAATTTACTCAAATAGGTACCAGATATCAATAATCACACCTACCAGCAGATACTGTGTCATCCAGAAGAAGTGTAAAAGCCTTAACATTGATATATCTGCATTTCCTGTTTCACTCACACTAAACTCCCTCCTTCATGCTCAAATTCAAACTTAACCTCCTATCTGAAATGACCCTTAATTGATAATTAAATTGACCAATCAGAGGCTTTTACTTCTCCTGAAAGTCCAGGCGTAATTTCTGTTTTCTATTTTCCTGCCATTTTACGCCCGGAAAATCTGAACTTGCCAATTGACGCCCGGAAATTAGAAATGACGCCTGTAAGACGTCTCTTCTACTGAGGCGTAACTTTTCGAAAATTCCGTCTCCGCCTCAAGTACGCCCGGAATTTGCCAATTCCTGCTCAATTCCACCCAAATTCCAGGCGGAATCCGCCCTTAAAATTCATACAGGCTATTCTGAGAACAAGTGTTTCTGTAATTCTGACTGACCATAGCAAACAAAGCAAAAGTTGGAAAAATCACAAAATTACATATTAAACATTTTGTGGTAGCTCAGATTAAAAGCAAAAGCTTTATGGTACTTACAGTTATACGCATCTTTGGAACTATAAAATGGGGGACACATGCTGCTACTGCTGCAATCTCTCTTATAATCATCTCTCACATATGGTGGATCTTGATAAAAATGTGGACAGAATCCTAGGAAAGAAAAGTGTCCATTTTAAAACTCATACACATAGATGAACAGTTTAATTTGCTAATTACCCTGGTAAAGTTTACATATGCTAGTAATTAATGCATTTGGTTAGTTGATTATAAATAATTGAGGATCAAATTACTTATGTTCATATATAATTGTAACAACTAGAAAACTGACCAGTCAGCAAGGGCCCTGCTAAAGGGTAGAAATGAAGGGTGCAGCTCACTGAATGAAAGTTTAACTTGATTACATTTTTTAGAAAAAAATATATAAATGAAGTTAAGGTTATAAGTAGCAACTGTATTTTTAAATTTCCAAGATAATTCCTGAATGTCCAAAAACCTGTAAATAGTAACCTTGTATTTACATAAAACAGGGAAAACCTCATGTCTTATTAAAAAAAAAACTAAATTAAATGTGTATTTAAAAAATTTTAAGCAGGTGTTTTATAAAATGCAAGCCTTCAGTGAATACATTCAAATATCACCCAGGGTTGACCTCAACTTCAAAACAAACATCAGTTGCAGACAAAGGTGTTCATTAATCTTCATGTGACAAAGATAAGCCTCTAAATTTTCTGCAGCTAGATAATTAATCCCAAGGGATTAATTGTACTGCTCTCTCATCCTTTCCTTCTAAATTTACAATATCAAAGAACTTTTTTAGCTCTGACAGAATGGGGTTATTATATGATTACCTGTTAAAATTAACAACGTAAAGGGAGCAAAAAAAAAAAGATAAAATAAATAAATAATTTTAAAAAATAAAATAATAATAATAAAACCAGAAGTCTCTGTCGAGACTGAAGCTCTACTGGTTTGTACTTATAGCGAAGGAAGAGAAAAGTACTTAGGCAGTTGGAAATTGAAACTTTTCAACAGCAATAAATAGAATAATGATCCTTGATTAAGGTCATAGGCAACGTAGTTTGAACTTTACTGGGTTCTTCCCTGGAGTTGAAGAGTTCCACTAAATGAAGGACCTGCGTGCAATATTATTAATGTCTAT
Organism: Saccostrea glomerata; assembly: GCA_003671525.1. Classification (NCBI taxonomy): domain Eukaryota; kingdom Metazoa; phylum Mollusca; class Bivalvia; order Ostreida; family Ostreidae; genus Saccostrea; species Saccostrea glomerata. Next base: position 423,280 of record PRKT01000475.1, read on the forward strand.
ATATGGATTTGTACACCTCTTCTAAAACAATTTTTGATGAAAAAAAATCTGGAATTTATGTTTTGTAATTTTTGTACATTTGTCTTTGATTGATGCAAAAATTTAAAAAATTTGATATCTTTTCAAAACCCCTGGTAACGCATGCTTATTTTTTGTCTAAGAACATGTAATGGTATTATAAATTAGAATTTAGAATATCTTGAAAAATTATCAGGAGGTAAGGTACGTTGCGTATGTCCTTAAGTCTCTCTATGTTCTTAGTGTAGTCTACTTTCATGCCATATTATATTATAATCAGACTAAAACTGTATTTGGAGTAGCATTTTGAGAGTATTTAACAGAAATTTCTATTTTTAGTAACCATGGCAACACCATTCATTGAAGTGAAAAACTGATGTATAGAATTATGTACCTTAGTGTAGTCTACTTGTGTGCCAAGTTATATTGAAATAAGACCAAAACTGTAGGAGGAGTAGCATTTTGAAAGAATTTCACAGAAATTTCTATTTTTAGTAACCATGGCAACACCGTTCATCAAAATCAAAAAATGATACACAGAATTATGTACCTTAGTGTAGTCTACTTGTGTGCTAAGTTATATTGAAATAAGACCAAAACTGTAGGAGGAGTAGCATTTTGAAAGAATTTTACAGAAATTTCTATTTTTAGTAACCATGGCAACACCGTTCATCAAAATCAAAAACCGTTAAACAGAATTATGTACCTTAGTGTAGTCTACTTGTGTGCCAAGTTATACTGAAATCAGACCAAAACTGTAGGAGGAGTAGCATTTTGAAAGAATTTCACAGAAATTTCTATTTTTAGTAACCATGGCAACACTGTTCATCAAAATCAAAAACTGATACATAGAATTATGTATCTTAGTGTAGTCTACTTGTGTGCCAAGTTATATTGAAATAAGACCAAAACTGTAGGAGGAGTAGCATTTTGAAAGAATTTCACAGAAATTTCTATTTTTAGTAACCACTGCAACACCGTTCATCAAAAATCAAAAATCGATACACAGAATTATGTATCTTAGTGTAGTCTACTTGTGTGCCAAGTTATATTGAAATCAGACCAAAACTGTAGGAGGAGTAGCAGTTTGAAAAATTGTTTACAGACACACAGATGGACAGACAGACAGACGGACGACGGACGCATTACTATCGCATAAGCTCTTCTAAAAATGATATCTAAATATATATCTTGGAATTCAATAAAATTATCATAAATCATTGTGTACAGTATTTTAACCAAAATAAAGTATGAACATTATTTTAAATCCATATATCAGAGACTGTATACATCATTCAAAATTGACCTTAACTTCAAAACAAAGTTCATTTGCAGACAGAGGCGGTACAGTTATTAATCTCAATGTGACAGATAAAGATAGTGCTTAGGATTTTCTTCATGTGGAAGGTTAATTAATCCCAAAGGACAAATTGCACAGCCTTCCCAGTTTACAATGGTAGCATTCTCAGCTGCAGTTATCTCTCTTTGCCCATTCATTCTTATACATAGTAAGGAATCTACCCCACCACCCCAGCTCCAAACCAGAAGACATAGAGAACCAAACTTAGCATCAAAATATGTATTTTTGCCCACTGAACTACCATACCAAATTTGAACTTGATTGGGCAAGCATAAAAAAAGTTATTAGAAAAAAACATAAAATTTGTGGACGGAAGAATGACAGACGGACAGACAGAGTGATTACTATAGGGCACCCACAAATCCTTGCGGGGCCCTAATTATAAAAATGTTGGTTGACAATTGCAGTATAAAGTCAGACTTTCAAGATACAAATCAGAGATATTAAATTTCTTAAAACATATAAATTAATAGAAAGTATTCATGAAATAATGCATGCATATGCTCCCAGTACCAACCTAAGTCTCCAATATCAGCCCAAAAGCCAGTTTAGCAAATGAAAAGTTGACCACACTGGCAATGTGAGCTTAAATCTGTTTGTTCCATATAAGATATTAAAAAGCAAGTGCTACATTTGAATTCCTTGGAATACTCTAGTTATATATACACTGTAATTATCCCCTTGCAACAGAGTTGGAGGAGATTTAGTAATGCAGTCATATAAATTATGTTCTTTGGTAAGCCAATAAGTGATGTGTGACATGGAATTGATGAAATTTGCAGTGGGATTAATTGCTGTCTTGATTTAAAAATATGCTCTTTGCAAGGGGATGCTCTGCTTTGCGGTGCCCTTGTTGCATTATGGAACTTCATAAAGTCCACATGTACAGCATTATTAAATGTGGTTCATTTTCTAGTTTTGCTTTTCAATAATTGTCTTTTTTTAAAAATCAAATATATGATTTATTATTCATGTTATTTTTGAAAATGCCTTTCACCTGTCAATAAACAGATATATAGTTATGACAAAATTTTCTTTGCTATATATTACATAAAATACAGGCACACATTCATTTACTTGTACATGTAAAAGCAAAACATGCAAATGATATTCCATATACATAATATTATATATTCATATTAAATTACCCTTCAAATTTCTAGGAACTGTGCATACTTCCACCATTTTTTTAGTAACTGCATGTCGTAAGCAGTGGTATGTGACATTTTCACACTTTTTATTCATCTTTATCTTGCTGCAGTCTATTCTCTTTGCTGCAGCCTGCCATTCTTCTTTATTGAGTGGACAAGAAGAAACATTTCTCACTGTATTTAATGTCTCATTACAGTGCTCACCCAAGGTAAACTACAAAGTATAAGTTATTTTGCTTGAAGACTTTTATATATACAATTATAAAACAATACACATACTTAAGGAATGTTATGTTTTTAAGTTTTGTGTGTCAATGAGTTATTGGTGTGTTAGTAACACAGACTTGTCAGCAGGTGCCATTCTAGCGCTTCATGAAAAATAATGACTATGTGCAAGTCCGTGTGATTTACACACCGATAATTCACACTAAACTTAAAAACATCCCTTTCATTTACATTTTACTAGTTTAAAAATTAAAGCACTCAAAGTATACTCAATATTTGAATTTCTGTCTGCCTTCCGTTAGTGTTGTCATGAGGGGGCTTTAGTTGTCTCAGTTTTGATCCTAATTGTCTCTGTATCCTTATTATGACATCATTCGGAATGAGTGTCAAAGTGTATATTTCTAAGCGTGAGTATACACAAAATGCATTTTAAATCAAAAAATGGTTTAGTAGAAAAACACAGCAAATGTAAATATATACAAATAAACATATTATACATAAGTGAACCTAAATTGGTAAAAATATTAAATCTATAAACTACTTAAACTGATCTACATGACTTGTACTTTTGTGACTGAGCACTTAAGATACACATGCACTCCCAAAAATAATGACTCATTCTGTCAAGCTGTACACATGGAAACTGAATATATAACATTAAAAATATACTTATATCACTTTATGATTCACCTTAGCTCCTTCACATAGAAAAGTGAAAATATTTTTGGGTTTATTGATGTATTATATATATACAGTGTTAAGACAAGAAACATTGCAAGAAATTCACAAAAAGTGAAGAATGAAATGATGATTCAATCATTCCATCAGTTTGTAATGGGATAGGGGAAAATGTATGGCTTGACTGGGAATCAGATTCTAAAGTCTGTTCCATCTTATTTCCTTTTACATGTTTTGTTTTACATATGGCGCAATGTCAATACCCAGAAGTGACAGGTAAAAGACCTGCCAAGGAAGAGCCTCTGTTGATGTTTTCAGAGGTTTGGGGGGAATGTACACTTTAAGGAGGGAGGATTGTGGCAGTGAGATTGCTGGTGGCCAGATAGCTCAGTTGGTAAAGCACCTGATAGGAGATTCAGGGGCCCAAACTGAGGATTAAATCCCAGTCTGGTCTGTCACATTTTTCTCCTCTCCTGCTATTACACTCTATATACATATGAAAAGATAATGACTGATGAGCCATTTCCTGGGGATGTCATATGGGGGACCTTTTGGGGCCAGAGACCTTCAAGGAGGGAGGGATGGTGGTCACATATGGGTTGTATATTCACTCAGGTTGCCAGATTGCTCAGTTGGTACCCGAGTACCTGGTTTAGCTTGGTTCAAATTCCATATTCTTGTCCTTTGCATCTTCTTCCTTTCTCCTAACAAATTTCTGTCTAAATAAGATATCAATGATATATATTCCCTAGACAATATAATGTCCTAATGCCCCATGCAGGATCATGAAACAAACTTAGACTTCAGTCAAAAAGTCAATCTCCTGTAAAATATTTATTATTTATTGAATAAATCTCTAAATATTGCAAATAACACCGCTTTTGTAAAATAATATTCAGCTAAAACAGTTTGATTTCAACAACATTTTAGTACAACAGGAAATTTTTTAATTAAGCTTAAGTGTAATAAATTGTCAAATTGATAAGTCAGGTTTAAAGTTTAGAATTTATTGTAATTCCAGAATTATGAATTTCACAAATATAATTTAGAACAAATTTCGTAGATGGAACAAACTGAATTTTACAAAGAATTTCTTAAAAGTGTCTCACTTACAAACTCACTCACATCTAATCTTTGACAACTCCGCCCACTTTCGTACTGACCAGCCAATTAAATTAAGGATAGAAAATTGCAAGAACAGGGGAATTCGTATGACATTAATTTACAACACTGAAATTAGGTAGAGCTAAGCATAACAAATTCAAAGAACACGATCCTAAGATCTAACCATAAAGTTGATAACAAGTATGAGTAAATGACATTGATATATCGTGAGACAGGAAAGAGATGTCAAGAATTAGATATTGGTAACAGGCGCGGATCCAGGATTTGGAGTTAGGGGGGGCGCGCGCCGGGTGCGCCCCCCCTTAAATCCGCCACTGGGTAACATGTGCAAATTGCATTCACTAAACATCAAATGAAAACAATTAACTTTCAACTACAGATGTCAAACAAGACCGAAAAGTAATAATCAATTATATAAAAATACATTCATAATTAATAATTTGTCATTTAGAAACCCTTATAACCCATAATCATAACATAAGATGATTAGGCCTACTACAGTCTTTTACTTTGGTGCCCGAGCCTGTGCAACACACCTAACCCTGTCACAATACCTAACATGATCAGATCATTCAACCTTTCTACACAATATCTTTATGTATACCTTTAAAATAAGGACAATCCAAAAAACAGAGTAATGCCAATCCATCAGATAGCAGTCCAATTCCTATATGAGCACCTTTAGACTGTTAGAATTATTCCATGAACACGATGAAGGTGAACACAATCAGGCTGGTATAAACAACGAATATTAGCCTAGTTATGCCTAATTGTATCATAGATCTAAATTTTTACTCTTGACTTCTCCATGTTGATAGTTTTCTACTCAATCTGGATTTTACTTTCGTTTTGAAGTTGAACAGTTTGCAGAGTTTTCGTTCTTTTTAAAAATACCAGTAATCGATCGCGTCATAATTTAATATTTGTACAAAATACTGCAGAAAAAATAACAATTCTGGCATTACGTAGGCCTAGTTAGCTATGAGAATTTTAAAAAAAAAGGGGGGGGGCAGAAGTTAGAACTGTTTTTCATAAATGATAAAAACGCAACATGTTGAATTATTTGAAGTGTGCTAATATATCGACCATATTATCGCATCACAGGCACTGTCTTGTTTCGGTAATAAGTTTTTAACCCATAGGCCTATATAGTATAATAATAGTTATCATATATTATACTATGGGTTAAAAATTTATTAATGAAACAACGTGCCTGTGCATCGCACTTTGAAAAAAATGTGTACATTCTTGCCAATTTTATGATTAATTTTAAATTGAACCTGGTTATAAAAGGGAGATGAACCTTTTAGAAATAATAAAGAAATGAATTTTTTAATGGCATGATTTCGTTTTTTTTTCTAATTCCTTTTAAGTCCGGTAGATGTAGGGCAGTAATGGATCCAGAGGGGGAGGGGTTACAGGGGTGCAACCCACCCCCATTCCCACCCCTTTTGGATTTGCAAAAAGGGAAAGAAACAGAAGAAAGTCCCAAAGAACTATATGCGGTATATTGCATATATTTGCCCCCATAAAAGTCAAATTTTGAAAACTTCCTGAAATGTGCTGAATTCAATAAATTGTATGAGAAATATAAATTAACAGAAAATATTATAGTGTCAAAGCAGTATATTTACATTACATATATTTTTTGCGTATAAAATGAATGGAAATCTATTGCATTCAAAACACCATAACACAGACAGGGTACCAAGAGGTTAAAACATGCGTTTTAGTTTGACGTCATAATCGTTGAACGCCGAGGAAGTGCAACGTCACAAGCGATACAAAATTTCAACAATTTTAGCTTTAAAATTTATAGAGCGCAAGTTTTTTCAGGAACAATATTGACATATTTCATTGATATTATCATTCTACACATTATATCAAAATATTGATCCTGAACACACATGCGCTCGGTGACTTTTACCCAAAATATCGACGAAATATGTACATTTTTTTGTAAAATTCATAAAAAACTGAAATTTACGTCATGTTTGTGACGTCATTACGTACATATGGCGTCATTACTTATGAAAATATTCAGTGCGCTGAAGTCAGCATATACTCCCCTGTTTAAGAACTTAGTTAAATATATCTCCATCAAAGTTTGATTTGGGGGGCAAATATTGGTTATTACCGAATAAAGTTCTTTTCTGTTTGTGATTTCACTACAGAACATATGCAGTGAGAGGCTTATGTTGTAATGTATAAAGAAATTTGGTTGTGAATACACAAAATGAAACCCCATCCCCTTTACAAAATAGGATTTTCGGGTACGAAGATATATTTTCCTTTCCTTTTCAAAAATTTTTCAGGTAATTCATACAAGTACGTATACCTTTAAGTTTTCCTAGGTTGATCAACCTCCTACTTTTAGAAACCATATACTTCACCCGGTATCCTATTGAATTATTTAACTATACATGTATGTGTAAAACGTTCATTATTATAACTCTTTTCCCCTTCAACCCCCTTTGAAAAATCCTTCACCCCCCCCCCTTTTGAAAAATTTCTAGATCCGCGCCTGTAAGGGGGAGGGGTGTAACTGATATATTTGAAGCATCGCAGTTATTCACCCCCCTCCCCCATTCAATTACCCCATTCCCCACTATCAATTTGCTATCGCGTTCGACAACGCCTATATAATATAGGAAAGATTAGGAGTTGGGCTTAGTGGCTTACCTGTCCTGTCCTCGTTCTCGTAAATCAATTCCTAAGTTTTACTAAAGATATCAAACAAATTAAGGTGTTTCCACCCTCACAATTTTTATAGTTCAAAGTACAATTATTTTCATTCAATATACTTTAAATTTTCCAATTATTGCAAAAAATGTATAGGTCACCATGTTATTTAAGATGGGAGACGTAAATATACAGAAGTGTATATATGTCAACACAAGTAACAGCTTTTTAAAAAGCTTGCCTGACTAAATCCAATATCTGCATGAGGAGTGATAAACCCTTTGAGCAATACTTTGGTTTTTGAGAAACTTGTGTAAAAGAAATCTTGATTTTATTATTGGACTAGTCCATTTATGGAACAAACCAACCACGGGATCGGGAAACAAATTCGAAAAATCATTTCTTTTTTAATGTTGCATGTCTGTATACTGATATATCATACGATATGCTGTTTAAAAGAATGAGATAAAACATTTGTAGACAGAATTTCTGAAACATCAGAAGGAGGTTAAAAGGATAAACTCTAATTCTATGGAAGTTAAATCACCCATTCATACAATAGAACAATCCAAGGAAAAGGCGCGAAGAAAGCAGTGACATTTGGCGCGAAAAGAGCGATTCACCCCTTTAAGAGAATAAAAATGGACTGATCCAGTAGTATAGAAATGCAGAAAAAAAGATACACGGACATGTTGAAAAGGTGAATCACATAGATTAATCGTTCCATGCAAAAAGATTAAAGGAAGTAAACACTACAGTATGTTGCATCAGTAATATCATTCTTTTTTCTGAAAACCGTTTCTTTTAACGTGCAGGTAAAGAATTTCAATGTAAATCAGCTTGCACAAAATCTAGCTCTCTAGGTATGATCTATTAATTTCGGATTTTAAAAGCAAATATCAATCCTTATACAGCATGACGCCGTGACGTCAGGCAATAAAAAATCGCACATTTTTTGTTAATAGTATTATGAAAAATATGTAAAAACTGGTTAAAATGCATAATTCTGATGCTGAATGTTCCTAGATACTTACCACTTATAAGATACTTTTGTGAATATCAGGGAAACTATTTTACATTATAAGTACAATAAAGCAAATGTCTGAGTGAAGAGACCTTAGAAGGAGTTATTGCCCTTGTCAACATTTTTTAAAAGATTGAATAATTGATTAAATAAAGAAAATATGCATTTAAAAATTCTTTTACTTAACAATATTTATCATTACACCTATTGTAAAGCATTCCTCCAAAAGATATCGTTCTATTAGGCATAAATTTAAACTAATTACAGTTTTTTGCAAAAACCTATGACATCATAGGAGGGTGGAATTACCTTAATGTTCAGAGCTAATGTTCAGACCTAAAAGTCCAGAATTTTTTGCTTTATATACATTTTGTGCAAAGTGCGGTAAGTGCACAGGTACTTGTGGACAGGAACCACCACCCCCGATATTCAACCTCGCGGCTTATTGGACATTTTTTTCATAAATTATATTTATTACACTTATTTATCATGTGTTTTACCTTTCTCCCGTATAATGTATAGTGGGTTTTCTTAGTGGAGCGATTGTTAGGGGTTTTGACGATTTTTTTTCATATTGTACACATGATAAATAAGTGTAATAAATATAATTTATGAAAAAAATGTCCAATAAGCCCTGGGGTTGAATATCGGGGGAAGGGGGGGGGGGGTCCTGTCCACAAGTACCTGTGGATAAGTGTACGTCTTCATGGTAAAAAAAAAATTGCTTAACGCACTGTGAAAAAAATTCTCTCTCAGGAAAATACATACGGATGAAACTAGCAAAAATACTTCATGGATACTGGTGTCTTTGTATATATTTGGATTACCAGACACAACATCCCTGTGGACTTTGGAGCTATAATCCCTTTAGCATCTCATGCATCTTAACCCCCTAAATGTTGATTTAAAAAGACGGGGAGTAACTCTAACTTCATTTTTAAATCGTGAAGTGTATTTTCGATCACATGCATCAATAAATTAATAAATAACATCCAAATAGGTCGAAAATACAACACATTAGGATACATCAGGTAATTTAGCTGCTAGCTGCCATGTCTATAAGATTGCAGGGAATCGAAAAGCAAAGAAAAAAATTATACAGGAAAAACTTATATGCAAAAAATGAGTGTGGCGAGGGACAGAGAGTTTTTCCCGCCCCTTCCCTTCATTTGGATATCCCTAATACCATCTTCCTCTGTTTAATCTCGCTAAGTTAATCTCGGCAAGTTAATACATGTACATTTATCTATGCAAGGCATTAAAGATCTTCGAGTAGGTTTTTCCACCAGAGTTGATTTCCAAGCATTGTGATTCAAAGATATATAAAAATTAATGTATATAAAAGAATGTTGGGTTTTTTCAGAT
>PRKT01000476.1:0-22132 GCA_003671525.1 Saccostrea glomerata
TTCATATGGAGAATGACATGTAATATAGCAGATATAATCATATCAACAATATAGAAGTAAATGACACAAATCAGCAAACGACACACAATTACATTATTAAATCATTTCTAAGCACGAGGGCTTTATAGATAAACTTCCCTAAATTACATAATTCTTTTACATTATTCACACTTAGCAGCTGTATTAATTTGTACATAGATGGCCTATACCAATAATATTTTTTTCAAAAACTTTGATCGCAATGTTGAATAAATTGGGCATACAAGGAACAAAATTCGATGAAAACGTCAAGTACAGAGAATTGATTTAATTGTAGCATTGTAATAAGGTATAAATGTACAAATATATTTTTTGTTGCAGAGAATATAGCATATTAAGGAAGAATATATCGTCTTTATATGGAAATAAAACAATTCAACAGGAAAGAAAAGATAGCCGATTTGATTTAAGCTGGTAAAAATAAAAGATGGGACTGGAGCAAAGATGCATAAAATGTCTGTATTGTAAGTATTTCTATTGTTCTATAAAGATTTTACGCTTCCCTGTAAGTTACAGGATATATTGCTTATAGAATGTAGAAATTAAAATTTATCAATTTTTAAAATTCTGCAAATGAATCAATTTACGTGTATGTACGAGGGTTGATCCAAAAGTTCGTGGAATTTCTTTCTAAAATTTTATCGTGATTTGATGAAATTAAGCAACAGGCATATTCAAAAAATAGAGTCATAATGCAACAATACTGGAAAGTTTCGCCACTTTCCAATTACCAATAAGGTCACACGAGCTTTCTGAAAATGGATAGTTGGGAAACCCGGGGGAGACTTCAACGTAACGTCAAGTTAGATATGTCACGTCACGTTATAGAAGCATCTCGCCCAAATGTCCAATTATAATACGTAATTCTACAAAATGCTGCCCTTTTCTCCATTTTTTTTCTCTCAAGAAAAGCCTGGGCATCCTCTTGCACCAACTTATCTTCATTTTTTACTCATATTTCAAAAAAAGCTACCCATCTTTCCATATAATGTTCAACTTCAGTAGCAATGTCAAGAACAGTGCCACAGCCAACATCATCCATTAACGCTTTTAAATTGTCTAGGGGGATACGTACGTAAAAGCATGCATAGTAGGCCTACTTAGCTCCTGACCTATCGACCTGCCTAATTTACTTTCCGATGGAATTACCAAGAAATCAGCTCCGCTAACTTCCAAAGACTTATAACAGAGAAAAAAAATCAGAAATGGAAATATAAGGATTTATTTCCTCTACATTGATCTGAAAATAAATTGAGAAGTTCCGATTTGAAACAAATAGTTTTGGAAAGCTAGTACAACTGCTACTTAACATTATGCAAATATATAATTCGGGGTGGGGTGGTAGGTAGAGGTGCCGGGACCAATCCCTTCTATATTTTTCTCTGAACAAAATTTTTTACATTTTTAAGCTGTACGTTCTCCCTGATAATCATACTTTCTTTTGAAATCTATCATATAAAAGAGTGACATTATTTTCTTCGTGTCAACTAGATTTTAAACATTTCGAATTAAAACGACAGATAAGGTTTATTTACATTGTAACTCTGCCTCTCTCTTGGTAATTGGTTAGGCCTTTAACAAATACCAACAAATAATGAGTTGTATCATTTGATCATTGCATCATATAATAAAACAATTATTGCTGTTTTTCAGTCGGTACGATGATTCAGCCAGCTTCAAAGTACAATATTCACCTCGTCCTCCGGGTGCGGTGAATTTCTTACTCCTCCGGTGGCTAAATCCTCGCATTGACCTAAAAAATAGCAATAACACTATACTGTTTCATAGTTTAATAGAGAGAGTTAGTTTAAGCATATTTTCACCAAGAGATTTGTTTCAAATTCAAATTAATATTTTCAATATCTTAAAAAACGTTTGCTGCCCACAAGCTTTAATGTTAAATTCAAGGACAGTAATCAAAATTTGGTTAATTCCTTTAGTGGATCATTTTTGTTTAATAAAACCGTCAACTTGCTACCATGATAAAACATCGGACTATTCGTTAATTAGGTACAAAATATGACCCAAAAAAGGTGTACTGAGAAAACCCTGAGTCGTAGTGAGCCTGCTACATGTACGAGGTAGTCGTGATTAATACTGAGGTTTCAACTGTGGACACTGTGTACCAGTGATACATTTATTCTGAAATCAGAATACGGTATTCCACGGCAGGCCTAAAGAGTCCACAATTGTTTTATTATATAGTCCGAATTTGAAAAAAAAATAAGACATTGACGGCTGTATGACGACACCATTTTCATTTACGAACATTCTTCGTTGAAAATAAAAAAAAATATCCAGGTTACTGTTTGTAACTTTCGTCTTTTCCTTTTCGGCATTTGCAACCGTTGTTAACAACGTTGTTTATACCGTTGATTGTGACGTCATAATGTAGCTGCGCGCATATTGACCGTCCGATAGATATGACCTCAAAACCAATGAACATGTTGTGTTATGAACTGTTAGCCCTTGCATAGATTACGTATGGTGTATAAATAAACTATATTAAAAACTTTTATTGGTTAAGAAAAACACGATATATTTACTAAATTTTTTTTTTAACCGAAACAAGGCACAAACATAGATTAAGACATCCATATTTCTTAGAAAACAAAATATAAATTCTATCTGGTGGTGGTGCATACAAATACGTGGAACGAGGGGTGATCACAAAGTTCGCGAACTATCTCTATATTTACAAAACCGCAATTTAGATCAGAGTAAACTTATATTTGGCACACATAGAGTCATACACATGTTCTATAAATAGCATATGTAATTGCCCCGTGTTTGTGACGTCATAATGTGAAAATGACGTCATAAGGTAGATCACTTGCGACAAAAAATGGTTGAATCAGTCGTATTCGAGAAACGAACGGCTGTAAAGTTAAACGTAATCTTAGAAATTCCTTTGTAGAGGTTTATAATAATTTGTTCACGGTTTATGAACACAAAAGACTTGCCATAAGTTTTGTCATTATTTGGATTGATAGTTTATGTGAAGGAAGGGAGATGTTTAAAAATTATGTTTGTTCTGTTGCCCGGTGAAAGCAAACTGGGAGAGAGACGTGTCCCTTGTTTAGCAACGCTAAAAGAGCATGTCACGTGATCGCCTATATCACGTGATCCGCTCATAGGCAGAATGGTTGCAGATTCGCATTGAAATAGGAGAGGGCTACTTTGGATTATTTTCAACACTGAAACCCCATATCTCGGAAGCTATTCAATTACTTCGCGAACTTTTTGATCACCCCTCGTATAGTGCACTTTTACGATATAACATAAAATTGGAGCATTTACAAACAAATAAATATATATTTTATGATACATACTAAATATAACTATAAAAATATACATTTTATCAGTTCCTTACAGAAATTGTCATACCTATTCTAACCAAAATCAATGAAATTTACTGATTATACTTTTGATATCGCTCTTTACATTTTCTCGGTTATCCTATTTTTCAAAGATTCTAACTCTAAGCTATATTTTTTGAAGACATCTAATGTGCCTTGAGTTAAGTACGATAAACTTCTCTGTGCTTAAGGTATTTCCGCCCGGGTTTTGACAAATTCTGTCATTAATTTAAATTTTTACCCTTTTTTTACATCTTTTGCACAAATGCCCTTCAAAAGTTGAAAGAAGTAGTTTTTGAACCAGTTTTAACATAATTTGTGCCTTAATGTTCATCAAGATTGATAAATTTAATTTTTAAAAGTTTATACTAGTATTTACTTCTGATTATTCGTGTCCCTCATGTTAAGGTATATGGCAATCAGTACATACTGGGCCATAATTAATAAGTTAATTGAATCCATGTTCAGTGACAATAAATGCAGTTTTTCTGATATGAATTCATAAAACTGTGAGAGGGAAAATACCTAAGAGTCTCTTGGTTCAGATCCAGATTTTCAAGATTTCTAACTAATATAATAAGTACATATTTATCTTTTTTTTAAAAACAATATACGTTTTTTACAAACCATAATATGAGCAGTCTCCTTTAAACTTATTCACTTCGGTTTTAACGGTCAATACAATAACCTTGTCTGCAGATACAATTTATCATTAAGTCAAATGCTGAACGATATTTTTCATCGTATTTTTAGGCAATTTTTTAAACACTGAATTGTCAACGGATTTTATCGTTATTTCCCGATCATTAAAAGGAGCACACGGCGGGTGTCCAGTTGGAAGGAGATGCTCACTTCTCTAAGGCACCTCATCCTATCTCTGATGTTTCGGAGGTCTTTGTTTCCTCTGCTCCTGTTTTGTATTGATAAAAGGACTTTTAAGCTTGAATACTATTTTTTATTCCCACATGTTTCTTTCTGTTGAGTTTATTGATAGAATCAGAGCATATATTAACAGATTAATTAGTATATTATCTACATGTAGAGGTAATTACAAGTATTTTTTTTTCAAAACGTCGGTTTCCAGAAATCCCTAAACTATTGCACCAAGTAAATCGTTTAATATTAACTGTGACTTTTATTTTAACTTGTCAGTGGCCAAAAATATTTGGGAAATGGAGATTTACTTCTTAGTCATTAACATTCACTAGTTCATTTAAGAAATAAACAACGTTATTTAGTGAACATGGCGTTATGAATAGCAATTGCTCTGCTGGCATATTCCATGATGCGCGCTAGCGCATCATGGAAAATATGCCAGCAGAGCTATTGCTATTCATAATGCCATGTTCACTGAATAATCGTTGTTTATTACTTATATTTGCATTCTTTGATTTATTAAAAAATATCAGAGGAAATCCTGACTTACATAAGGACGCGGCTTCTTGTCTTCAGTAATGAAAAACATACGGCTTTAAAATCAGTACACCTGATCAATGATACTTTTACCTAATAAATCACATACAATTATAAAGTATTTCCCTCTCAAACACAGTTATCTGGATACAAGCAGCGCCGTCAACACATTCTCTTAATTTTTGTTTTGATACAGTTGTGACGTCATCGATCAACGTTATTGAAACCCCTCTAACAAAAATCAACGATTTAACACTATGATGAAAAATGATAATGCTTTTATAATGATTATTACTCCAGAATTCTTTTCTATTTTTTTTTAGTACTTCTATTTATTTTTAATAGCTGAAATTATTCTTGAAGTCGATATACTAGTTATAACAAGTTTTCTGAATGTTATTACCCAAGTGTGAAGAGTTAGCGTTCTTTGAACAAATATGCATGATACAAAAAATAAAAATATGGCAGTTTTCTACAATTTTTAAAAAGTTTTATTATACAATTAGATACATTGACCAAAATTAAATTTTCAAAGAATTAAATCAGCAATTCTAATTATTCTAAATTTCTTTTTTCTCAGAGAATATTATCAAAAACTTATTTTTATTCCTTTAACGAAAAGTTTCATATATATACTTCTCAACACGTTTTATGAGTGTAGAAGAGATTGTTCTGCAGGAATTTGATAGAGCAATTGCTCTCATAGCAGAAGCAATTGCATCTATAGGCCTATAAACGCAATTGAGGACCACATGTTCATAGTGGGAGAGAGCAGTGGATATGCAAATATATTTTTATGTTTGTGTCATGTTGTAAATTTGTAAAATAACAGTGGTAAATTTTGTACTTACTGCCACCCGGTAAATTCAAAATTGACAACATGACATTTGAATCGTTTGAAAACTTGTACACATCTAACAAATTATCAGAACAAACTTGCCTTTTCTGCAACAATTGATGACGTAAACATTTGTTTAATTTTAAGAGAAGAAAATAATGGCATGCTCTCCATACATCTCAACAAAAGAGACAACACATGCTGCACGTGTTTCCAGATTATTGTTGGATCCCTGTACTGACCTATTCAGGGACATTCTGAGAAATCATATTCCAGAATTTGTGTTTTCTGGTACCCTTCAACAGTGGAAAAGTACTTTATTCCCGATCTTAAACAAAACTCAAAGAGAGAAATTGTATCCCAGATCAGGAAATAATTTTACGGGATCATATTATGAGTTTGATTTATCGTTATTGTACATTTTACTAAGAAATATATCAGGAATAACGCCTCATCAGAAAGGATGGGGTAAACCACCTAATTTGTCTGATCGATCCCTTTCTGCTAACATAGACAGGATCAGAGAGATCAGAAACAAATATTGTGGACATGCAATAACGGTCTCTCTCTCGGATTCTGAATTTCGGAAACTGTGGCAAGACCTAACAGTTATAATCAGTGAAATGGAGGCAAACCTTCCTGGAGGTTGTACGACATACACTGATGCTGCAAAGACCATTAAAACAGTAACAATGGATCCTGAACAAGAAAAGATGTTCCTGGATATGATCGATCACCAAAATCAAACTACAGAGGATTTGAAAAAAGTCATGTCAGGTTGGTTTCAGAAATGGGACATCCAATCAAAAAAATCATAAGTATTGCTCAATTAACAATAAAACATAAACAAACCAAAAGTAATTTTTATATTTACTTTTTAGGGATGACTACAAACCTTAGTATGTTAGAGCTGCAGAGAGTGGTAGCTGATGTGGATTTAACGGAACTGGAAACCAACCAAAGGAGAGATAGAACCGAGTTAGAGGAAGTGAAGTATGAGGTAGAAAAACAGAGAACTCAACTTGATGACCTATCACGGATTCATGCAACATTGGGTAAAATTTTAAAGTAAAAATCGGATATAGCGAAGTCCTGGGGACCTGTGAATTTAATTCGTTAAATCTGTAATTCGTTATATCCGTAAAACGAATTCGTGGTATAACTATATATAGCGAATTCGCAAATTTTCCTCCAAGAATTTTTACTGAATATATTAGGGAAGTAATTATTAAAAAACATGCCTTGGGTAACTAAGGTTCTATTATGAATTGAAATTTATATACACTTAGTGAAAATAAAGTAAGTTGAAAATAACAAATTTTGAGATCTTTGAAAATTCGTTATACATGTAAAAGATGTAAATTGCATTATTCTTAACATCTACAGGACTCAACTTCAGTTCGCTATATCCGTAAATTCGCTATATCAGAGTTCGTTATAACCATAAAGTTTTACAAAGAATTGTTAAGAATTTTTCTTGAGACCCCGAAAAATTTCGCTATATCTGTGAATTCGCTATATCTATGTTTGTACTAAACAAGTTTTACTGTGATATGTTTAAGTAAATGTAGAATGATAAATATCTTTTTGAGACAAATTGTATACATTTTCCTATGACATATTAACTAGATTTTCAGGTAATTTTTGAATTCTTTTTGAACAGAACAGTTTTGTAATTCAAAGAGAAAGAAATATGGTAAGTGAAATTGGCAAAAGGATATGCGATATGGAATAATAATAATGACCTTCTTTCCCATAATCAAATAACTGAGTCGACAAACTGAAACGGGATACAAAGCGCAGCCCACTTTTTAAACAGAACAAAATTTAAATTTTAAAAGTTTGTTCTAGCTCTGTGCAAATATGTATTTTTACATAGCTCCAAAACTATTTGGTTTATAACGTTAAAACTTTTAAAGCTTACAAATTTATTTTAGATTAATAGATAGAAAGTATCAATTAAATAAAAAAAAATATATCTTTAAAAAATGAGATAAAAATATATCAAAAAATTTGCACATAAAAAAATATGTGCAAATTAATTATGTACTTTTAGTAAAAAAAACAACAACCCATTATTGCATAAATAATCTCTGTTTATAAATGGGCAAGGTGGACGTGAATTGTCTCTGAAAGGCTGTTGTTGAAAGTATGACAAGCATAAAGACAAGGCCCATATAAATCCACCATTTACAGTGTATTTTCGGTTTCAGATCTTAACATTTGGGGACAACATGAACAGGGAAACAACTATCCAGAGGCTATCGAATTCCAACTTGCTCTTTATTAGTAAGCATAACTTGTATCTGCCATGATGGCTTCCACTAAAAGTTCGGAAATAATTAGGTTTTTTTTTTCATTACATTCATTTTTTAAAAGAATTTTTTTCGATGAACATTTCTGAAAAGAATTTGCTACCAAACGATATTTTCTATCTGTTAGTCAGTGATATATCTATAAACTGTTTAAGTTTTAACTTTACAAACCGCATAGTTTTGGAGCTACATGTGTAATAGAATTAAATTATTGGAAATTTGACCTTTGGTTAAACCGTTTGACCATATTCAAAGCGTAAATAAATCACACTCGAAAAAAGTACGTATTAATCTTGTTTATACAAAAATTAAAGATCAAATAAATCTATAACATTTCCAAGGGTAAAACTAATAAGAAAAGAGTATGATTCAAAATGTGCCCTAGTAATTTTTTTAGACACTTTTAATCCGACGGCCAGATATTTTCGTTAAAAGTAAATTCTCTTCCGAAAAAGCATGATCATATTAAGATTGATGATGAGTTTCATGATATTTTTGAAATCACACAACAGAAAGCAAATAGGCAAGGTTAAAATATACATTGTATATCAAATTATCTAATATTCATATCAAATTAAGGGAAATTTGAACAACTTCAACAAATCAACAAAAAGTTCTGCATTATTGAAAATTCTCTGCAAATGTTTTGTAACACAGATGGAAATAAATGATTTTTTTAATCGTAATAATACATTTTGTACTATTTATTATCCATGTATGATATTTATTTCTATGTTTTCTCTTTTCCTACCTCTTCTCTATGATAATACATATTCATTAATGGCAATAAAGTCATTGTCATTCACTGTGAATCCCTTTCATCAAAATATCTTAAAATAATGTAATATAAAATTTGTGCTTGAAATGACGTAATTTGTTTACGTCAAACTAATATCACTTTACGAAACCCACTGACCCAGATATAACATTTTTAAAAAGCATTCTGTCTAGGAATTCCATCTTGATAAATTCAAAATAAAACTTGACATATTTATTCAATATATCCTTGGAGGTCCATGAGTAGATACTTGTACCCTCAGCTGATTAATTGAATGTAAAAATCTATTTTTATGGAGAAAAACAAAATGTAAAAATATTTCAGTATGCCCTATAACAAAAATATTTCTTATCTTCTTCCTCCTTATTGTACGCGTGCGCAGACTGAATAAGTTACCATAGTACCCATGGTCTCAAGTACCAAGGAATGAATGTAAGTAGACAAAAAATTGTATGAAATCTTTAAAAAGTTGTCAGAACATATTTCTCACCTTTGCATGCTCCTGTTGAATGTTGTTTACACATCTGAGCTCAAAATACGAGCTGGTACATACACGAAACAGCAAAACGTTAGATTCAGCATGTGTTTTTGTGGCACTTATATTGTGCAGTCTTTTCTTTTAATTGATTCAGTTTAATTGGCATATCTTTGCTATATACTCATAATTCTCATATGTTTTTCTCTGTATCCTACTGATATTTTTCTCTGTATCCTATTGATGTTTTTCTCTGTATCCTACTGATATTTTAAAAGAAGCACATAATTTTGACTCATTGTGTAGCAATAATACTCTGAGCATTCACTTTAGTAGCAAAAAAATTGGAAGACATAAATACCATATTCAGATGATAGTGGAATATTACATGTACTACATAAATAAGAAAGGTTGACGAGAGTAATGTTGAATTCATATTGTTCAATAATCAACGCCTGCTGATCTGTAAGACTTTTACTGTATTAAAAAATTCAATATTATGCAAAAATGTCACCTTTGTTCTGCACGTTTTTATTAATGTAGATATTCTTTGGGATAAAATTTAGTTGTCTTTATTTATATCAAATTAAATTCGTTGGGATTTAATTTTGTTTTATCATCATCTGTGAAATGTTGTCAAAATGATTTATTGCGTTTATAATACGTTCATAGCGAACGAGGAATAATAATAATAACAATAATAATGCTTTATTTAGAGAAGGTAACCCGATTAGTACAAGGTACTATTCTTCCCCGGGGCCTTCTAAATTCAAACAACATTTTACATAAAATGATACAATCAAAGATAAAACATGTAAAGTTCATTAATTCATGAGTAGTTAAAGAAGTCAATAATAATTGTTCAGGAGAGGTTTTAAAACAATGGTAATAATTATACATCATGTACAAAGGATATATACAAACATTTAATTACAGACGTTGGCTAATTATAATTTTTTCTACATTTCGTCTAAAAATAGCTAAAGATGGTAACAATTTTACATATAATGGCAGGTTATTCCATAAATTTATACCTGAATATTGAATAGAATTTGTAAATAAAATTGTTCGATTTTTTGGTAATCGAAGATTGTTTAATTCTGAACGTAAGAAATAAGAATCATGGCTATAAAAAACAAAAAGGTCCTGAAGATATTCAGGGCTCATACCATAAAAAGTTTTTGTACAATAAAATATATTTGTGTAGCGTGACTAATTCAAACACAGTTAGCCATCCCAGTTTTTTAAACAATGGTTTTGATGGCTCGTCAGGTGCTGCATCAAGAATAATTCTAGAAGCCCGTTTCTGAAGTTTTTGAATTCTTTCAATGCTAGTTTTAGATGCATTACCCCAAATGGTAAGACAATAGTTTATTGAAGGCAAAATATATGCATTATAAAATGTTTTCTGGTATATAACGGAAGAAATTTCTTAATATTACGAAGTGTAAATAACTTGTATGTTAAGGATTTACAAACTGAGTCTACATGAGAATTATACTGAAGATTTTGATCTATCTGAACACCTAAGAGTTTTTCAACTTCAACATTTTCAAGCTTTTCTCCAGAAATTTCTGTACGAAGTTCTGGAATATCTAATTTTGACCTCTTTTGTTGTGTGCACATTAGCATAGATTTTGATTTGTTCGTGTTCAGAATCATTTGGTTCTGCAAACACCAGTTTTCAATTTCGCATAAATCATAATTCAAATGTGTTTCAATATAACGTACATTGCTATCAGATAAATGCAGAGTTGCAACATCTGCAAACATATCAATATTACAGTAATTAACACATAAGGGAAGGTCATTTATGAGGGTTGATCCAAAGTTCGTGGAATTTCTTCATATTTTATTTATTTTTCAGTGGAATTCGTTGAAAATTACAAATGAAAATATAGACACTTGATGAATATTTAAACTCAAAAAACATTTTAAATATCTTTGATAGTAACTTTGTGGCAGTTGCCATAGAAACGGTTGTTTGGGAATGCGGGGGAGACATTAACGCGTTTATTATCATTTGAATTCTTTATTCGTGAAATAAGAATCAAACCTCCCTGTGGTATATAAAACGAAAACTATGTCATTATTACGATTGCTTGATCTTTCATAAACATTTGTGTGAGAGTTTTACTGATTTTACTGGATATTAAGTTTATAAGTAGATGGTTTATTGTTCATCTTTAAGTTGTTAGATAACGTCAAATTTCGGTCTCGTCACACGTTTTGTAAAAATCACTTTATCTTAAACGTGTATATTATTGACAAAGGCGTGGGAAAAATGCATTTAGTTACTGTTTTCCAGTGGCATAAGAAGTTTAAGAAAAATAGAACTTCCATGGAAGTTGATTAAAGATGTGGTCGCTTTTTAGAGGCTCTATTTAAAGTAGGTATCCCCCTAGACAGATTAAAAGTGTTAATTGACGTTGTCGGCTCTCGTACTGTTCTTGACATTGCTACTGAAATTGGAACATCATATAGAAAGATGGGTAGTTTTTTGAAATATGAGTACAAAATGAAGATAAGTTGGTGCAAGAGGATACCCTGGCTTTTTTAGAGAAAAGAATGGAGAAAGGGGCAGAATTTTGTAGAATTACGTATTTTAATTGGACCTTTGGGCGAGATGCTTCTATAACGTGACGTGACATATCTAACTTGACGTTACGTTGAAGTCTCCCCCGGGTTTCCCAACTATCCATTTTCAGAAAGCTCGTGTGACCTTATTGGTAATTGGAAAGTGGTGAAATTTTCCAATATTGTTGCAATATGACTCTATTTTATGAATATGCCTGTTGATTGATTTCATCAAATCACGATAAAATTTTAGAAAGAAATTCCACGAACTTTTGGATCAACCCTCGTATATACAATAAAAATAAGAGTGGGCCTAATATAGATCTCTGGGGCCCCCCTGCTGTGATAGGTAAGATATCGGAAGAATATGCACCAATTGTAACACTTTGAGTTCTTTCATTTAAATATGACTGAAACCATTTAACTGTAAGTGAGTCAAAGCTATAGTACCTCAATTTCTCAATTAAGATATCATGGCTGACTAAATCGAATGCTTTACTGAAATCTAGAAATGCTATGCCAGTGAGATTTCCATGGTCCATTGCATGCAACCAGCTGTCAGTAAGTTTGGTTAGTGCCGTTTGGCAAGAATGGAATTCCCTAAAACCACTCTGTGAGCTTGTAATAAGATCAAAAGCTCTGGTGAATTCACGTACTTGTTTAGCAACATGTTTTTCAAAAATTTTTGATAATGTCGGTAAGATAGATATTGGCCTGTAATTACTTGTATCATTTTTACAAGTCTGTGTACAAGTAGGATAGAAAGCGAGCGTACGGAATTGCATGTCTCAATGTCTTTATATATCCCCTATTACAAAATTCAGTTTAACTGAGTAACGTAGTGTGCTGAGTAATTTTAATAATTGAATTCCTCACACTTCAGTCGAATTTTCCATTATTCTGAATATGAATCTTCAATGGATTTATGTTTTTGTTGAAGTGGGTAAAAAGCTCTAAAATAAATGAACCCTCATCTCCTGGACTACCTTTCCCAAGTCAAACAATTCATAGGCGTCAGAACCGGGGGGGGGGGGTCCCCCACATTTTGCAAATATATACATGATATAGGCATTGAAAACGGAATTTACCTTTTTATCGGTGTAGCACCCCCTCCCCCAACTTTCAAATAGCATTCCTACTTTCAATTTGCTTCAGACGCCTATGCAATTGATACCGTTTTATGTTAAACACAAAGAATGTTTGACGGCAAAGCATATATACAGCATGTTAAGTAAACGCCTATGGTTTGCAAGGAATGAAGAAAATAGAAATTTAATTCGTGTCCATAAACATGTGGGTAGCCAATATACAATGTAACACTATGTAAATCCAAAAATAAAAAGCTATAGTAAGAGGAAACCTGAGCCCAAATTTGAGACACATTCTGCCTTGCACCGTTTAAGGTCATGCAAAATCTAGGAAACATTTGAAGTCAGTTCACAGTCGCCTTTGTCAACCCATTCTGAGGCTATCTCATGTCTTTCCCCGCATTTAGAAACCATCTGCAGAGCTATTTATGATTTTTTTTTTATCAGAGATATGCTAGAAAAAAATCATCATGATAAGAAGATATTCTTTTTAAAACGATAATTTATAGATTCATCAGCAGGTCGTACACATGATATAATCTGGGGTATTGTTAAAAAAGATATAAAGAACAACAAAAAAAAATCGTTTTTCTAGACTTGCAAGTATCCGATATTGATTTTGGCAGAAATAATTTTTTTTGCTAGTTATCACAGATTTTTTGTAGACACATCAAGAGAAGATGGAGAAATCAACCGCGTCGTTGGAAAGTCAGCATTTGAGGATGATGAATGGTACACTGATGTGGAAGATGCGTCACAAAGTGATGAAGAAGAGAACTCTGCTCTTGAAAAAATAACAATGAAGGATCATTTTGTTCAGATTGTTAAAAAGACAGCAAGGAACACCAAAAACATGATAGAAGTTGTTAAAGACAAACCATTTGTTAAGGAATTGGATAACATGTTTGAAAAGAAAGCACAAAGTGCGAAAAAAATTGTCACCACCATTGTAGAAAAACCACTGATTGAAAATTTGGATAACCTATTTAACAAGACAGCACGGACTGCCGCAAAGGGTGCTAAAACATTGAGTGACTTATTAAAGGACTTTAGCCAGAGTGATAAAGAAGGAACGTCCAGTGATTGAGAAAGGGGCCGATTTGCAAAAAGATTCCATTTTTCTGGAAACACCTTGGGGTTCCTGCGAACGCGACATCATTGTTATCCTCCACCGAAAACACTGGCAATGTTATAGCATAACCGTATGAGATTTTGGACTTTGATATACCATGTTAGAGAACAAAAGCAAAAAACATGTCCTGAATTCATTAGTTAAGGATGGGTGCGAACAAAGAAAAAAAACGTAGCAAAAGAAACATTAGTAATAATTTCATATTCTCTGAGGAAACAGGGCTATTTTTGGACTGTTAAACTTTGCAGCCTGGCCTGTTAATTTCCTTAATGCCACACTTTAAATTCTCTTTCACAAATTTTACAGATATATATTATCGCAAAAAGTATAATCGTCGTTCATTAGATTTCCTTTTGTATATTTAGAAATATCAAAATATGCCTCGTAGTTTTGTATCGGTATGAAAACCGGTATATTACTCCGATCAGGTCTTATTGTTTAGCTTGCAGAATCAATTATCTACTTGAGGAGGCTATGAACACTAACTGAAACTGCCTAACATATCATATAAACGTGTGTCTACTTTTTGAAAAGAATTATTTTACAATTTTGAAGGAACTTTAGACAATTAGGACCAACAATTGCAAATATTGAGGGAAAAGCTTGATTGTGAATGAGAATTTCAAAACAATTAGTTGATTGTACGTAGATTAGTGAAAAAGTTAGAAGGTCTGATGAGGTTTCAGGTGCATGATTGCAGGTGTTGTAGCCCTGGTTCCCAGAATTGCCAGTTTAGCAGGTTAGAGAAAAAGAAAGCGAGCAAACATGAATTTATGATATATTTATTAGTATATCAGTTTTTGAGTATGTCAGTTTGTTTATTGTGCATTAGATATTTCTGAAAGAAAAAAAAAATAGCATTAGGTTGATTTCATTGGGTTAATCATTTTTTTTATTTTGATTGAGAAACAAGGCATTAGTTATGGTCATACCCTGAGGACATATGACTGAAAATGAGTTTGAAAGTTCATAAGTGTAGAAGAATTTAATTTATAATCGTGAATTGTGCATATTACTATAATTGTACTGTGTGCGTGTTGTTGATATGTAAATACATTTGTGAGTGCCAGTAACAGAGAAGACCCCCTTACATTATTAATAAAACTGTTATAAAACAACAACAGAGGGTTATTTACAGTCCTGAATTGATATATATCTTAGTGGTTTGACATTTGTCATTGAAAATCAAGAGGGGGGAGAATTCGGATTTCTTGTTTTTAAAATAACTTTATGAAAACCTGTTTTTGATTGTATTTCTTCATATTTTTTTTTTAGCTGAACAAAATCCTTTAGTCATAAAGAAAATGATGGAATTAACAAAGTTTAGCACAGTATTTCAAATAACCTGCTAGTATAATGGTATGCTTAAATGTCATTTTTGAGATAAAAAAAATTGTACTGTGTGCGTGTTGTTAATATGTAAATACATTTGTGAGTGCCAGTAACAGAGAAGACCCCCTTACATTATTGACAATACTAAAACAACAACAGAGGGTTATTTACAGTCCTGAATTGATAGCATATCTTAGTGGTTTGACATTTGTCATTGAAAATCAAGAGGGGGAGAATTCGGATTTCTTGTTTTTAAAATAACTTTATGATGACCTGTTTTTGATTGTATTTCTTCATATTTTTTTTCAGCTGAACAAAATCATTTAGACATAAAGAAAATGATGGAATTATTAAAGTTTAGCACAGTATTTCAAATAACCAGCTAGTATAATGGTATGCTTAAATGTCATAATGTCACATTGAGATAAAAAGATTTGGACAAATACTTATTCTTTTTTTTTTGGAAAAATATAAATATTTCAATGTTTGAATTTCTGTAATCTTTAAGGATATTAATAAAAATCATATTAAGCGAATACATTTTTCTTATTTACATTAAGAAAAAAGGTCTACATGAAACGTATGCCTAAAAGGTACCCTAAATAGTTTGATCCGCCGATATTGTTTGATTTTCATGACATACATTCCTATACATCAATGAAATAGTGACCTACATTTTATTATCGTCATTTAACCGTATTTGACCACGACTACAAGAGTCACGAAGTCGCCATATCAAGAATAAGGTGAATTTTTATTCTTAGCTACAAATACATCAGTGCTTGTCAATACTTTTTTCCTTGATAAACTTTCAAAGTTTTTTTAAAAAAAAAATTTTTTCTCGCTCTATTTTGGTTCTATTAGCATTAAAAAAAAGCCGACTGGTTTCTGACTGCTGATAAGAAGCAACTAATGACTTAACGCCTTCTGAATGATAGACTAATAAGTTGAATAAATGTTACATACATTAACATATATAATATACAGAGAGTTATAACATCATAATACATAAATTCTTAAATTCACAGCTTGTACACAGACTTTTTTCAGATTATTTCTTTAGTACTTAAGCACTTAAACAAACTAAAGAGCTTTTGTCACAGGGTCTTATACCAGTATAATAAAACTTGTAAATAAACATCATTCTAAATTCCAAATTAAACATTAAATGGACATTATTAATAATCTGAAGCCTGGCCTCTGTATCATTTTGTATCAATTTATGTAAGAAAGAAATGTTGAGCCTGTAGAGACGAGACTTATCTTTAAGTTTTGATAAAAATACTCCTTGCGGAACGTTATGGAGAAAATAATCATCCTTGTAAAATATGCAGTGTCATATGTTTAATTATCTTTAATTTTCTAAATACATATGTATTTGAGTTAAGTCTTAACAGTTTTTTGTAGGCTATTTCTGACAACTCATCTTTTATACTTATTTACAATCTAATCACAATACTGTACATGTATTATATTAAGCGCGTACGATATTTGGTGGAAATTGATTTTTGAATGAGTTTGAATGAGTTAGCGTAAAATTTGATTCACAATGTTTTTATTTCTGTATATGTGAGCAGGACATTTAGCGTTGTACTTGAATTAGCCGAAGTTCCTTTCCGCCAAAAGCGCTAAAAAGAATACACAGCCAAATTGAATACGTTTACTGTACGCAATTGTGTTATCGTGATATTCTTTTGCATATTCTTATACTGCTTAAATCCCTTCAAGGATTTTTTTCAACTGCATTCCACTTTTCACGTTTTCTCCTTGTATATTGCTTTTATACGTATATATCTATATTTGTTCTACAGAAAGTAAAATGATTTTTTCAATGTACATGTATGATGCTTATTTAGAAACCCAATAATTAACTTCATAAATCGTTTAAAGTATAAAAGGCATATGATGTTTTTAAATGTATTTATTTGAAAAAAAATTGAATACTCTATATCTTTGACATGAAAGTATTACATTCTACCCGATCATCTAGAAAATGTAATGGATGCCTTTAGGAATTTTTGAAAAAAAAAATGATTGTAAAATACTAGTTTCATTCAAAATTTCTTTTTTTTAAAATTCTATCAAATAATTTCCAGTTTTTATTATCTTTCAGCTATTTTATAAAATGAGATGAAATATAAATGATGGAGATAACGGACAGTGTTCAAGCTCAAAAGTCCATTAAATATTATATATTTATTGCATGGTAGTGAGGGAGACATGAAGATCGAATATGATATTTCATGGGCGAAGAAATTGTCATATCTCCAGGACATTCATGCTATAAATTGTTTATTATTCTAAATCAAATCAATGCAGGAAAGATAAAGAAGGATCCAAGGAATAAAGTAAACATTGATAGGAACAATATGAAACATCTCTAAGTTAAACTCTAGCAGCGGCGCTTCAAAAACAATTTGTGTGACAAGTCCATGCATGTAATTTACACATATTAGTCGCTTATTGAAACGTCACAATCGTGCAAAACGACTTGAAATACGACGTTTTGTAGCACGGCAATCAAGACGGTCATGTGACTGACTCACCAAATCAAATTCTTTTTTTGCTAGTGATTAAATATACAAGGTATAATAAAACAAAATAGGAGCTGAGCAGACAAGGACCTCCAAAACATTAGACGTGGGATCAGATGACATGGAGGAGTGAGCATCCACTGCCGACCAGTCACCCCCCCCTTGTGTTCCTTGTCATGATCAGATTATAATGGAAAAATCTCTCCACAGTTCAGTGTGTTTATAATGGCCTGGATGTGAGATTAAAATCGCCTTTTTTACAATAAAAAAAAAACCAAAGTACATATTTCACACACACATTAAACTCAAATTTGTTAAGATCCACAACACACCCTAATCTGTTGTAAAAAAAGAAATATCAGTGTGGAAGATAAACTTGTATTCATTTTTTTTTTATCTCAGATGTTGACAGGTTTTGTAGTTGTCCTTTTCTTAAAAGGTAAGAATTTAGATACTTTCGATCAAAATGATCTTTAATGTTTTTGCGAAGTGTTCAAGAAATTTTTCTTAACATAAATTGTAATATTAAATGAAAGTCAATTTTATCGCAATATCTAGCATTTAATTACACTGACTGTATACATAATTTAATTTACAATGTAGCGCTAATCATTACAGGTATAACGTCACAGTCGGTATGCCAAGATGGTTGTTGCGAATCCGATCCTAGATGTACAAATTTCGATTTCATAATGACAGCTTGTCTCGATTCCGAGCAATCAAAAATCTGCCCTGTAACATGTAAAACATGTTCAGTATCCCAAACGTCTACCTCACCTCCTACATCACTTCCTCCGATGACGTCACTATCTCCTTGTCGTGATACAGATCCGAAGTGTTTCGAGTTTGACTTCATAGTATCAGCTTGCCTAGACCCAACACAGGCAACGCTTTGTCCACAGATGTGTGGTTTATGTTCTGTAACAACAACGCCTTTGCCAACTATCCCCTTACCCATAACAACAACCCCAACGACGACAACAACAACAGCAAATGTTTGTGAGGACACTGATCCACGCTGTGTGGAATTTGAATTTATTATAACCGCCTGCCTTGATAGTGAAATGTCAAAAACTTGTCCGAAAATGTGTGGCCTCTGTTCAGCGGAGACAGCAACACAGGCACCAACAACCACAACAATATTGACACCTACAGAGGCGACAACAACAACATTGGCACCTACAACTACCACGGCGTGTGTAGACACCGACCCACGCTGTGTTGAGTTTGATTTTATTATCACTGCTTGTGTTGACCCGGTCCAGTCAAAACTTTGTCCTCGCATGTGCCAACTTTGTTGAATATGTAGTCATAATTATTATATTAAAGACAATTTTAGTATAAGAACGCGTGACAAAATAAAAGTGCTTTTATATGAATTTTATTTTGTTTGCCTACAAGACAGGAACAATGAATCTTAAAACCATTTTTGCAGAGACTACTAAGATTATATAATACGTGGGAAAAACATTTATAAACTATTTAATTGACTATATGTATGCCAAATATCATTTAAGGTAAGATTCTTCTCTGGTTTTTGACTAGATGACACATTCAAAATATATTTGCTTATATATCTTATATATTGAGATGGAAGGAATTTAAAAGACCATAGTTTTCTTTCCTCATCTCAATTATACAACTTTAAATAGAAATGGTAGACTGCGTTTGAAAACTAGCAGGGACTATATTTGTGGCGTATGAAAATATCTTCTTTTCTGCCTCTTAAAATTAAAATAGATCATTGAATTTAGTTATAATTTTTACACGGAGAGAATTTTCAAATGTAAGTTAAATAAATAACGAGGGACTAAACTTTCAAAATATATCATATGAATATGATTTTTCAAACAAACAAGAACTTTGTTAGCTTTTAAACGCTTCCTATCAAAGTGCAGATTTGAGCCAGAAATCCATAAAAAGTATTTTTTCTCTCTTAGTAAACAATCAAAACGATTTGTTTTTGTATCATTTTGTACATTTATAAGACTACTTTATTATATGTGAAGATAAGAAAAAGTTAAATATATGAAGCATATGAAAATAACTAATATATCCTTAAGAATTAAGAAAAACAGACAAAAATTCGGATTAGCCAATATCCAGTTAAGTTAAAATATTTATGTAAATTTGGTAATATCATGCTATAGACCCGATATAGCAATATGTTTTTATGCAAAAAAAAAAAACAATCATTAAACTTTGGAAATAGAAGTAGGTATCACATGACTGGCAACAGTTATTTTTTATTCTTAATGTCAAGGAAAAAGATAATGACCTTGACCCGACCTTGCCTCTAATATAAAACGGTCAAATTTAATTTCACTGATACTATCACTTACTGATATTGTCTTCTTGATTCTGTGAAAATTTCACTAATTTTCAAATATTTGAAATATGAGAAGAATCCTACCTTAAGGAATGTTTTCAAGTTTTGTGTGAGTTATTGGTGTGTGAATCACACATACTTGTCTCGTAGGCATATTTCATGAAGTGCGCAAAATATGCATACGTGCAAGTCTGTGTGATTTACACACCAATAATTCACACTAAACTGAATAACAGTCCTTATCGTGACATTTAACATGTTCGAAAGCAACTAAAATATGCTATAACTACATATTTGAATTTCTCGCTGCCCTATATCGTTGCATTTTTACTAACGTCGCTGCAGCCTTATTGTGACGTGACGTTAACGCACGTTTCTCCGTGTATATTTCTACACGTGAGTATACATGAAAATGGTTTTCAAATCAATGTCACAGTTGGCTTTGTAGAAAAACACAGCGAATGTAAATATTCTAATTTAAATCATGGTTTGTAGAAATAAAGATACATGTAATTTGCAAACTTTTTTTTTTACAACGAATAATATGTTTTACGGTCTGACCGTTGGGGCGAGCGCAGTTGAATTATCAAAAACACTTGAAAAGGACTTTAAAAATGGCGCTCGGCCAGGCAAGACGTGCTGTTTAGCGAGTGGTCGAAATCATGCCGGACTCTTAATTAATACTAATTCTAAACCGTTCCTGGATGTGAAAATTGTGTGATACCATTCTCAGTAATATATCCATGCAAATTATATCGTGAATTGTAAGTGAATGTGAATGCGATTGAGTATTGAAGATCATATAGGTAAAGTGTGCATTTAAAAAACCCGCACCAGTGCCTGTTGTGAAAACTGTTCACGGTCACTTCACACAGTAAAATGTCGACCCCTAGTGTATCTACTCGAGGGAATAAGAAAGGAGAGAAAAATGAAAAATCAAACAATGAAAATCAAGAGGAAAGCACTTTGACATACGTAAGTAAACAGCTAACCCAGATTTCAAAAGATCTCGTGGAATTAAAAACTGAAATTAAAAAAACCGTCAAAGCTGATAAGTTAGAAACGCTTGTAACCACAATTGTGAAAAAAATTATAGAACAAAACAATAAAGAAAGAGATGAGAGTGTAAAAGCAGAAGTAGAAAAACAGTGCCAGGCATTAAAAGTCGAGTTTCAAAAGAAAATAGATAAGGCAGCGGGAGATATTGAAAAACTTGAATCAAGGGCAGAAGTACTAGCCGAGAAATTAGCGGAGAGCAATAAAGAAATCAGAGAATTAAAACAGAGGGTGCAGATAAATGAAAAAATTTCGGGTGAAGCTTTATCTCTGAGTAATACAAATGAACAATACTCACGAAAATATAATTTTAAGATCATGGGAGTTATGGAGATGGAGAAAGAAAACACTCAGAGGGTTGTAAAAGTGTTTATTCAGGAGAACGCAGGTGTACAACTCCAAGATCGCGAAATAATAGCAGCGCATCGTATTCCAGGGGAGAAAGGAAAGCCAAGGCCCATTATTGTTAAAGTGATCAACTCAGATGCCAAGGCCAGAGTCATGAGGAAGCGTTCAGATATAAAGAAGCTAGGAAACGGTTTGAAATTGGTGGACGATGTGACAAAAGCAAACGGGGAACTTATCAGTAAACTTCTAAGTCGAGAAGACATCGAATCTGCATGGTACTTTAACGGTTCCATTTATGCAAAAATCGAGGGAAGCGAAAAAAGAAAGAAATTTGACATAGCAGATGATCTAGACGACAAGATCGACAAAATTAGTAAGTGATTTTCTTTTCGGGAAAAAATGTTCCGCCATCGTTTACTTCGTTAATAACTGTCACACCATACATTTCCGATTTGAGTCTGCTAGTTTGGATCCACGGCTGACTTTAGTGTCAATTTAAAGTCTATTTTTCAGATTTTA
>PRKT01000476.1:26531-51425 GCA_003671525.1 Saccostrea glomerata
ATCTGTTTCAAGTTATGTACACTTTTATCATTTTCATCGCTTAGCTGACAATTAAAGTCACCACAAAGAATAATGTTGTCATTTAGACAGTTTTTAGAGATAAAACTTTTCAAGTTTTTAAAAAAATCAAGCCTTTTATTCAGGTTATTTTGAGCATAGATGTTTATGATCGAAAATGTTTTACCATTTATCTCAACATTTAGTAGAATTTTTCTTCCGTCAATGGTCCTTTTAACATTGATAACATCAATATTTAGGTTTTCCCGAAATAAAATAGTTACACCTTTACTAAATACAGAATCGCTAAAACAATGATATGCTTTTCCTTTCCAACCGAGATTATACTTATGTTCATATTTTTCAACAAAATGCGTTTCTTGCAAAAGTATAATATCTAACTTTTTTTCAAACAGCCATGAGTATAATTTCTTTCTCTTTTCATCAGTATTTAAACCTCTTACATTTACTGTAATAAAGTTTAACTTTTCCATAATCGATTCTTTCTACATATTTCATCACAAAACATAAAATATACCATTTGAGAAAAAAAAGAAATATATACCGCAAAAATCTAAAGGAAGTCCAAGATAAGTCCGTTCGAATGAGTGGATCCAGTATCTGTCCTGATGCCGACTACGAAAGTTATCCATTCGCCGATTCACCAGGGTCGGATTCGGATTCCGAGGACGATTCACCGTCTGATGCAGATTCAACCTCTGCTGCGTTACGCATAGATTGGATCATCTCGGCTATGTTTTTCTGTGTGGTATGCTTCTTTTGCTGTCTAGAACTCTGTTTCGGCTGACTCCATTGGTCGCTCTTTTTACGTTTTCGGATTTTTTGGGCCACTTTACCGATGATTTTTCCAAGAAGATTCTGCCCAGGCCAATCAGAAGCTCTAGTGTTTTCTGTACCGGATTTGTCGAGTCCAGTTCCCCACTTGTCGTTGAACGTGGATTCAGCAAACACTGTGTTTTTCTTAACGGCTCTCAGCTTCTCTTTGAACAACTGGACTTGAGCACATTTGTTTTCTATAATTTCTGTCATAACAGATTCACATGATACATTCCACTGATCGTTTACTTTTACTTTATCACCAAACAGTTTGGCGGACAAGGCATCAGTTGCCCCTTGAATAAATTTGGCTGCATCCAAGTCTCCGCATCTTAGAGCTTTTGCATATTGAAATGCGTGCTCTGCCGATTTATGGTGCATTCCAAAAATATTTAGGTCGCATGGAAAAAAGTTTGACAAAATGTTATTTTCACCGTTAAAGGCTACAACATTCTCTTGAATTTCATATGAAGCGCACTTTGGATCGCCAGGTTTGTGTCCTGGGTTCTTACAAACCTTACATCGGGGTTCATTTTTGCAGCTGTGTCTTGTATGCCCTGTATCCCAGCATTGAGTGCATGTGATATTGCGCTGAGATTTAGGTTGGCCATAGTGAAACAAAAGGCAGCGTAGACCAGCGCAGTAATTAACCCAAGGCAAAGCTTTATCCTTTTCAAGGGGTTCGATGTACATGAATCTATTTCCATTAAGGACGCTGGTCATTTTGTTAGTCACAGGGTGTCTTATTTTTTCATACATTATTTTGCTTTTCAGATTGACTCCAAGCTTGTCTAAAAGCTCAGTAACCGCAGATTCATCTACAGATAACGGTAATCCGCCGATGCGCACTTTTAGTGTACTTACAGTTGGGTCATGATTACCTGAAGTGTATGGATTTGTATCAAAAAAGGATACTGATATATTTTGTAGTGAAATGCCCTCCGTAAGGACTTTTTCTCTGCTTTTCTGGTCTTTTAGATAGACTCGCCATAAGTTCCGGTCCAACTGTATACAGTGGAGGGAATTTCCAATTACTTCAATGACACGCTCCATGAGCATGAAGTCCGTTACCCGATTATTGTCGCAACACTGTACGTCAGAGTCTTTCAGGTATAACGGTTTGATCGTACGGTCAGGTTGATCCGCTTGATCAGCCATGACGAAGTTTAAACACAGGTGCACAAGAAAGAACTCAGATGAATACCAGTGAAAATCGCTCACCGGTATTTAAAGTACATGAACAAAAGTATATGGATGTTTAAAGTTGAAATTTTCAAAGTATCAATATATACACATATAATACGTACACCGGGAACAATCCTAACACATACCCGTGAAAAAAGACTGCTCCAGAATCCGAAAAAACGGCATCTAATGTCAAAAACACAGGAGCTCGGAAAGAGACGTCTACCCTGCTCTGTGTCACGTGACAACATTCAACAATCTGCATGGTACTTTAACGGTTCCATTTATGCAAAAATCGAGGGAAGCGAAAAAAGAACGAAATTTGACATAGCAGATGATCTAGACGACAAGATCGACAAAATTAGTAAGTGATTTTCTTTTCGGGAAAAAATGTTCCGCCATCGTTTACTTCGTTAATAATTGTCACACCATAAACTTCCGGTTTGACTCTGCTAGTTTGGATCCACGGCTGACTTTAGTGTCAATTTAAAGTCTATTTTTTAGATTTTACGGTTTCTTTTTTTTTTTTTTTTTTTTTTTTTTTTTTTTTTTTTTCATTTGTTTACCTGTTCAGTTTTCGTATGAAAGGCCAGTATGAATGTGATGTACTTAGCATTATTTTTACAGCGATATGGGTTCAATAAAAATAGCAACAGTCAATTGTCAAGGGTTAAATACACAATCAAAAAGAAAAGATGTACTAAACTTTTATAAAACAAAAGATTATTCTATAGTTTGTTTTCAGGATACCCATTTTACAACTGACTTAGAATCATGTGTAGAGACTCAGTGGGGTTTTAAATGTGTGTTTAATTCATATTTGTCAAACTCTAGAGGGGTAGCCATTTTTTTCAATAATAATTTTGAACTAAAGCTCCACAGGGAGAAAAAAGATAATGAGGGTAATATTTTAGCACTTGACATAAGTGTTGATGATAACAGAATTACTATTATTAATATTTATGGCCCAAATTACGATAGCCCTGAATTTTATGAAAAAGTTAGGGACTATTTCTTAGAATTTGATAATGATTATTTTATCCTGTGTGGAGATTTTAATCTGGCATTGAATCCCAACATAGACACATTTAATTATGCAAATGTAAATAACCCCAAAGCCAGAGAAAAACTTATTGAAATAATGAATGATTTGAATTTAGTTGACTATTATAGAATACTTAACCCAGATAAAAAAGTTTATACATGGAGAAGAAAAAATCCAGTTAAGCAGGGTCGTCTTGACTACATCCTTATATCAGAAAACCTATCAAATATTGTTGAACATTTTGATATAAAACCTGGGTATAGATCTGATCATTCTTCAGTTACAATTGAGTTAAAGTTTAATTTATTTGAACGAGGACGTGGACTATGGAAATTTAACAATAATCTTTTACATGATAAAGAGTATGTTGAAAAGGTGAAACAAAAAATTCAATTAGTTAAAAACCAGTATTCTCAGGACCTAAATGGAGTAGAAGTAGAGACTTCAGTTGATGACTCTGTATTTTTTGACATACTACTAATGGAAATCAGGGGGTTAACTATATCATATTCAACTTTCAAAAAAAGAGAAAAAGATAAATTAGAAAAATCATTAATTAAGGAAATAGAGGATTTGGAAAACAAAAGTACAATTCCTGATTTCTCTGTACTGGAAGAAAAAAAATCTACTCTTGAAAATTTAAGAAAAGAAAAACTAAAAGGTAATATGATCAGATCTAGAGCCAAGTGGGTGGAAGAAGGGGAAAAGCCAACAAAATATTTCTGTCATCTTGAGTCGAGAAATTTCCTGAACAAAACAATAAAAAAGGTAGAAACTCTAGACAAAGGTATTATATATAAACAATCTGATATTCTAAACGAAGTCAAAAATTATTATGAAACTTTATATAAAAACGCAGATTCTGAATTGATAGACGTAGATCTCTCTAATACCATTCAATACCACAATGTTCCAAAATTAGACATAGAAACAACATTAATCCTAGATAAAGATATAGAAGAAGAGGAGGTTTTTCTGGTACTGAAAAATATGAATAATAATAAATCACCCGGAAGTGATGGATTCACAACTGAATTCTTTAAGTTTTTCTGGAATGATCTTAAAATGTTTATCTTAAAAGCAATAAATCAAATATTTCTTCAGAAACAGCTTCCAATATCCCAGAGACTTGGTATAATATCTTGTTTGCCAAAAGGAGACAAGCCAAGACATCTCTTAAAAAACTGGAGACCAATAACTCTGTTAAACGTATTCTATAAGTTAATATCTGGTTGTATTAGTTATAGAATAAAATCTACACTCGATCTTCTAATTTCAGAAACACAAACAGGATTTATGAAAGGGAGATATATTGGGGAAAACACACGATTTATTTATGATCTTATGTCTTATACTGAAATTAATAATATACCTGGATTGTTGGTTCTCATTGACTTTGAGAAGGCCTTTGATTCCATTTCCTGGTCTTTTGTTTACAGGGTTTTACACTTTTTTGTTTTGGTAAAAATATAATTAAATGGATTAAAATTTTAAACACAAATTTTGAAGCTTCTATACTCCAAAGCGGTTTTCTTTCTAAGCAATTTCCAGTCCAGCGTGGATGTCGCCAGGGAGACCCTGTTTCTCCATACATTTTTCTTCTCTGTGCAGAAATTTTAGCTATTCTTATTAAACAAAACCATGATATAAAGGGTATTGTTGTAAATGATAAGGAACATAAATTATCTCAATTTGCTGATGACACTTCTCTTGCCCTTGATGGTTCTGCGGGTTCTCTGTATGCTGCGCTTGATACATTAGAATTATATGCAAAATTTTCAGGTTTGAAAATAAACAGTACGAAAAATAAAATTATTTGGATAGGCTCAAAAAAATTTTCGGCTGAGGTTTTCCACCATTCAAGATGGAAGCTAGATTGGGGGGCAACAAATTTCTCCTTGTTAGGAATAAATTTCTCTGTCGACCTAGAAAAAATTGTTGATATAAATTTCAAAGTTCAATTGCCAAAAATCACTTCAATGATTCAGCAATGGAAAAGACGTATTCTAACTCCCATTGGACGGGTAACGGTTGCAAAAACTTTAATTGTACCAAAATTAAACCATCTATTTATTTCATTACCAAATCCAAATGAAGAAATTTTAGACAATTTAACACAGCAGTTGTTTAGATTTGTATGAGGGTCAAAAAGTGATAAAATAAAACGTGTTGTTGCTACACAGCACCAGACATTGGGTTGCCTTAACATGGTACATCTTAAAAATTTTATACTTTCTCTAAAATGTTCTTGGATTCAAAGAATTATTAAAGGAAGTCATTCATGGTTGAGTATTTTTGAAATAGTTTATGGACAAGATGTTGTGAAAAGATTTTGAATATGGGTGATGATTTTGTGTTGAAAATGTTGAAATGTACAAAAAACAAATTTTGGAATGATGTCTTAGAGTCTTGGTTATCCATCATCGCTGATAATTGTTTTGACAAGCCAAATCTTACACAGTCTTAAATTTTATCAACCCCCAGTTTGGCTAAACTCTTGTATCAAAGTGAATAAAAAGAGTATTTTTTATAAAGAATGGTACAAAAATGGTGTGAAAATTATTGATGATTTTTTTAGATGTCAATGGGTCATTTTTATCTAGAGAAAATTTTGTGGAAAAATATAGCATTCATTATGTATGTTTTATGCAGTATAACAGCATTATAAGTGCTATTTCAAAGTTTTTAAAAGATACAAAATTTTCTAGGGTAGGCTTCTCAAAGCTACAGCGTCCATTTTTGCCATTGTTATACAAAAGATTAATATTGATTGATAAATGTTCAAAAGATATTTATAAAAGTATTAACACAAAGAATGTAAAGCCAACTGGTTTTTCAAAATGGAATTCAGAAATGCTTCTAAAAGGATTTCAAGAAATGGAGTTGAGAGATGTTTTTAATGTGTGCTTTAAGGTGTCTTCAAATTCAGCTGTCCAGTGGTTACAATTTAGAATCTTGCATAGAATACTACCTGTAAATTACTACCTTAAAAAATTAAAATAAAAGAAAATGATATTTGTACATTCTGTAACAATGAATGTGAAACCATATTGCACAGTCTGTTTATATGTAAAGATGTAATGCATATTTGGAATGATCTTAGTCTACATATTTACAATTATACATCAAAACGTGTAGGTTTTAATATTCAAAATGTAATCTTTGGAGAGTTACCTTTGTCAAATTCAAACTATGTCATAAATTTTGTAATTTTATATGCTAAACAGTACATTTTTCACTGCATAAAAAATGCAAAGAAGCCTAATTTAAATGGGCTGATTGCCCATTTAAAAATGTATAATAAGGTTGAAAAGTACATATCTGTTAAAAATCTAACTGCAGAAAATTTTGAGTCTGCATGGTCACATTGGAAAATTATGTTGGAAATGTAATCCTCTGGAAAAAAAAACATATTTAGATCAAATGTAGCATACTTTTTCCCCCCTTTTTTATCCATATAAAGTGGGTAAAAATTTGCAAAAATTGATGTACTGTTGGTGTGAGTGAAGTGCGAAAGTGGGTGGATGTGAAAAATTTTCTGTGCAATTTTGATAAATGTATTTGATGTTTAAATTGAAAGCATGGAAATAAAAAAAATAATAAAAAAAAAAATAAATAAAAAACACTTGAAAAAAAATGATCAGCCACTTTAAACACCAAGCCGCATGAGACTTCTCGACTAACTAAGACGTCACAAGACGTCACGGAGCTCGTCGGAGCTTACGGAGACAGCTGAGGGTCTGGTTCGAACGATAGACCTAGTGCAATTTTGGTCGAAAACCATTGCAGAGTTATTTTCTGTTTCTTTTAAAGATTTAAAGATTTCTACAAACTTGAACTGAAGCCATTTATGTTTAACGTTATTATTTATTTATTTATCCGCGCAAAGGACATTGGGTAGTAAAGGAATTATAGGAATGCGTTTGCTATAACTTAAAGTGTCTATTTACCATGTCATTCTTGTTATTGTAAAAAAAAAACCTTCCAGACGTGATTCACGAAATTCTCCTGCAAAAGTTGGCTTTTGATCGGACTAGTACTTCATACTTGTTTACATTGTTGCCATTCACACCACAAAGAAATGCTCATGACCTCTCTCACTACAATCTATTATAGCTATATTTTTATATTTCGTCACGGTCAACGGAGCAAGGTGCTTATTGCTGTGTCCTGAAAGATAGTACTTCAAATTTAATATCGTACGAACAAGTACATCTATGCACCATTGTAATCTTCTTTGACTCCAAGTTAAAGTCGAAGCAAAGTTTTAAGGTCCATACAAGGGTTAATTACCTCCTAAACATTCGGACAGATAAGAATAATGAAAATAATTGTCATTTTGTAACTGAAGAAACCTTCGAGGGTTTCTTAACGCTACACAAACAACACTCAGATCATTTCTCTATTTTACACAAAGAAATGTTATATTTTAGATGGAACATACAAGTCATCCGGAACAATGTTTTTGTTACACTGAGGACGGGAACAACAAAATGAGCACGAAAATGGAATTGCAGTGTAGCTGCTTGCATTGTATCCGCTGCATTCCTGTCTGTCGGATGTTTTCTCCCACCATTCTTTTCGGCATTCTTGTTCAGTGACACACCTGTAAAAAATGTCGATAATTTAATATATCAACACTTTTCTAGATTCCACGAATATCTGCATGGTTATTTTAACATTTGTGACCGGTCACGGTAGCCTAGTGGTAGAGCGTTTGCTTCATGATCGGGAGGTCCGGGTTCGATTCTAACTCGAGTCACCGCGTCAGACCTAAATCCTCGAGAATTTTTTACTCATATGGAGACGCCACCAGTTGCCGGTAGAGAGTTAGAAATTCTGTACTACGCTCGGCTTAAGGCTAATGGCCATTGGGTATAAAGTATCAATCACATTATCCAGCGATGGGGTATACGATGAGAAACCGATGTGTTTTTTTTTATAAAAATGGCGTGGTTGCCGCCCGGACACCATTAGTGATCGGACGGTGACTAAAGCCATTTTGCGAATCGGTAGGGTCATCGGTAGGAAATAATTCGTAGTTAAAAATCAGCGATGTCTCCAAAGATGCCCCTCATAGCTTCTCATTGGCAACCCATCATTAACACATCTTTCACGGATCGGCCAATGTATGGCGAAGCATCGTCCAATATCCGTTGAATCTGAGGTCATAGGGGGTTTTAGTGGTGTTCAACAGATAACGGTCGATCATCAGTCCATGTTCGACCAAACATTTGCCCGTAGTCGACCGATGTTCGAACGACGTTCACGAATGTATGAGCGATGTAATAAACATCGGCCGATTATCCTGGAACATCGTTTTATCATTAACAATGCATCGCTGGGCCTTTGTAAGTACGGCCGGCAACCACGCCATTTTTATCATAAAACGCATTCATGATTGGTTGCCCATCGTATACTCATCGCTGGATAATGTGACTGATTCTTTAAGGACTACTAGGCCGATGCGGACCGAAGTTGGGGCATCGTAAACACCACGGATTATCACCGATTACCACCGGTCTACGGCTACCGGCCGGGAAATGTGACATAGACATTAAGGGTCTTATCCGTGCTAGCTACTACGAAACGGTATATAAAATCAATTATCTTAACAAAACAAAAATTGTCCAAGAACTTTTTTGACAACCCTCGTACATTTCTAATGCGTATTTCTTCTGACAGGGCCCATTCTGAGGTCCATTTCATCAGGAGTGAGACAAAGTAACAAGCGAAATTTTAAAACTTTTATTCATGATTTTTATGTTTTAATCAATAAAGAATTCATTTCATTGAGGAAATGAAAAAATGAATATCAATATCCTACATGTACATGTATATGCAAATTCTAACACAACCACATCCTCTTGAGTTATTTTCGCCGTCCAAAAATGACCCCCGGTCTTTATTCGATGGGGGTCATTATTCGTCCTTACACCTGCCGAGAAAAGGTCTAAATTTGTTGCATTCACTGGTCAGTGGTGCATGCCATCTCAGTGTGAGTAAACATTTTCCAAGAGAAGTTAAGGAGGTTATTATTCAAAGTCTTAAACTTTTTTGTCAAGTATATTTGTAGTTTCAACACACATAGCTTAATTAAAAATCAAATTAAAAAATAGGGGTCAATATGCTTCTTTTGGCGCTTTAATTCATTTAATATGACCTTTTTGCACAAGGTACATCCTCGATGTTTTCCCTTCAGTTATTTTATCCAAATACAGCATGGAATAAAAAAAACTTTAAGTCTTAAATAATTGTGACTCAGAAAAAGTTTAGCTTAATTAATCATCAGACCTTTCCGCACTCACAGAATATGTTTTTTTTTCTGTCATTGGAAAATTTAATAAGCAAGAAATTAATAATAAGATGCATTGAATTAAGCAGATAGGACAAAGTTATCTTATATTGAGAAAAGAATATCGAAAGTGTGTTACATGATGTAATATTTTTAATATTACTAAAAAAGAGTCAATTTTATATTAAAATTTGCTCCATTTTTCCCTGGACTTTCAGAGTCTATTTGCTATATTTGTCACAATTCGTTTAAAGAATTCATAAAAAATAATGGATATTTTAAAACTAGCATTAAAATATTTCACTGCAAAAAACAGCTTTGTGTTCAACCAGCAAGGACAAATATGAATATGAAATTAACAGTACTCTATATAGTTCAAAAGGGAAAAAAAATAATCATTTTCTTTAAAAAAAAAATTCCGTCACAGAATATAGTTTCTCAATTATTCCTACTTGGATGGTAGTTAGTCGCGGTTTCTTCATTGAATATAGAAGGCTTTTTGTGCATTGTAAAATCTGGATTAAATGTAACATCTTAAAATGTTGCAGAATTTTAGAAATACATATACGTCCAGGTCAATATCTTCTAAAAGGCCCAGGAACGAACCTTCTCAAACAACTAACTTAACAGACAAAAGAAATACTAAGCAAACACAAACCTTCTATCCAGTGTTCTGGAGCCATCTCTATTGTTAACCAATATATTTAAACAAAACTGTTGGTCCGGAGTGGCACATTGTAACGGTGTAGAAAACTGTTCACATATATATATCGGCATTCCATTACACAGGTAGCAGGTAGCTATTACAATCGAAACAACACCAGTCAGTATTGTATTAATCATAATTGCCTATTTTATTACAAAGAAAAGACAATACATGCAGATAATGCAACAATTCTGATCTAATTTTTCAAAATACAATTAAATCTTTCATTGTATTTAAGATAGTTTTTATTTTCAGTAGATGTTCAATCGTAAAGTAAAACATATTTACATTTCCAAAACTATTTCTTTAAGATTCTTACTGACAGTATTTATTTTCTCATGAACTACCATGAATGAGCA
This sequence comes from Saccostrea glomerata, assembly GCA_003671525.1. Classification (NCBI taxonomy): domain Eukaryota; kingdom Metazoa; phylum Mollusca; class Bivalvia; order Ostreida; family Ostreidae; genus Saccostrea; species Saccostrea glomerata. The sequence goes on from PRKT01000476.1 coordinate 36,956, forward strand.
TGAATATTACGTCATAATATCACACTTGACGTCATAACTGTAGTACAAACTGTTTTACTAAATATAACAGTTGATAAATTTGTAGCAACTTATCAGAGAAATCATGTTAACATAAGAAATGAGTTTTTTTTTGAAGATTCATGAGGTATATATACTACAAAGCTTAACACCGAATTATTTATCATGAAGCGCTTCATGAAATATGCCGGCGTGAAGCGTTGTAGTCCATAACCTCATGAATCTTCAATATTAAGGTAGCACAATGTCTTTGTCACAAGATTTTCAAACTTCCCATATTGATAAAGTAGTACCTGCTTATCAATCAGTTACATGTAAAAGCACATGATATGTTTCCTTATTATTTAAGGTAGTAATTTTATTATTAAATGACTGTTTAGGGTTTCTTTCAGATTAAAAATGTTAACGTTTCTCGAAAATTGAACTTTTTTAATTAAAAAGATCATAAACTGATAAAAAAAATTAATTTAAGATTAATTGTTAACAAATTCTTATGAAAACGAATGCACATTATTTCATGATAGACATCACAAAATTTACACACTATCTACAACACATCTTTGACAAAGACACATTTCATCAAGATATTATATCATGTAGTTGGCAACTGAAGATTTCTTAGAATTTCTGCATTCCTTCAAAATAGTTGCATAATATTCATTTTATCACAATAAGTTGTATACATCGAAATTTCATAACACGATATTTGTTCACTTAATTAAGTTCGAAATTCAAAATGCTTTATATTGTACAATTTTTATTGAAGCTATAAAGTACGCGAAGAAAGTAACACAAAATTAATAATGACGTTACAATGGACTTATACAGGCTAAATGCATTCACTGAAAATGATGTCATACGACAAAGGTCTACTTTAAATTTATTTCTTGAATAAACAAAATCTGTTGCTGAATTAAAAAAACTTTTTTACTTGGAGTGGATGAAGCGAATGTTGTAGTTAGTTTTGTTGTAGACATGGTTGGAGTAGTCGATGTCGGTGCTGTCGAAGTTGATGTGGTTGTGGTGGGCGTTATCGTCGTCAAGGTCGAGGTTGGCGTTGATGTGGTCGAGGTAAACGTAGTTGTAGTCGAGGTGGGACTTGTCGTTGTCAATGGGGGCGTTGTGGTTGTCGAGGTTGGGGTGGTTGTGGACAAGGTGGGTGTTGTTTTGATTGAAGTAGTATGGGCTTTAGAAGGCATGGTCCTAGTGGACGGGACAATGGTTGTTGAGGAAATTGCTGAAATGTTAGTAATAAATCTTTTTTCAGACTCTGTAGTCACTAAATAGTAGGATTATCGAGTACTTTTTCGAGCTATTAAAACAATGTTTTTCGGAGCGCAGAATACATTTCAATGTTATGTGCATGTAAATATAAAATCACCATAATTATAGAGTTACAACTTACTAGATAAAAATGATAATGAAGACCATAGAGCTTTATTCTTTGCACTTAAAAGGTATATAATTCAAGTTGATAAATATAATTGTAATTAAGTCAATATATTTAAGGTACCATGTGTGTTTACGTGAACATTTAATATACTCACCTTGCATGCTGCACTGATTCATATTACAAGGGCGATACATTTCTCCTTCGTTGGTACAACAACGAAAGCAGGTGTTTAATTTTCGTTTGCCTATGATATTGCCAGATATCACTGGTGCATGTGTAGTATGCTTATCTATCCCATCAAGACCCGTGACAGTATCACATATCTAATGAATCAAACGATAAAAGATAAGATAAATAATGACTTAAGTAATGTCATGATATTTAACGTCAAAGGGATTGTTACAGGTATGCTTGCAGACAGTTTTGTGAATATCAAGTTAATAAAATATAAATGAGGTAAACGATCCGTAATCAAGCCCAAAACTCTTTTGAAACAATGACCGATTTGCAGCAAAGTTGGGATCAGGTGCCACGACAGAGTAAGCAAACCTCAACGTTTCATTACCTGCTTAGATACACAGCCTGAGCTGTAAACCAAAAAACCATTGTTGTTGAAAGTTTCTGACGTGAAGCATACCTAAAAAAAGATATTATTATTGCGCGTTATATAGGAAGCAATGCAAATATAATGTATACATGTACAAAATGTATATCAGTTGCATTTGATCTGAGTAACAACCATATACATATTATACAGGTAGGGAAAGTTGATCTCATACTTAACCACTTGAACGTAATATTTTGAGATAATCACTTAAGGTTTACAAGGATTCAATATTGAATAATTCTTTATTGATAAAACATTTAATTCATCCATTAACCTGGGGTTCAATTCATATGCATGTCATGGACTCTAAATGATATCATAAAACTGGACCGTAAAAGTGTCCACACTGGTTACTGACCTAGAGCAGTCCTGCTAATGTTTCAGCAAACAAGGGTGAAAACATTCTCAAACGGTCGTAAATCAAACGATCAACCATCAAAAAATAAGAAAACTTTAATAAAATGAATAATTACATGCAATTCCAAAACCCTGAATCGATCAGATTAGAATTTGTCCCTTTTAATTGTTAAACTGCCAGATAAGTGTGTAGCTCTTTTGCTTCAATTCAAATGTTTGAAGGTGTGGAAATTTTATTTTTTTTTCTTTTTGAAATTTTAAACTTGGATAAATGAAGAAATTACTTTAGATTAGAAAGGAGAAAGGGTCACATTTTTTTTCAAAACATTCTGGATAAAAAATACATTTGCTCGGTTTGTGGATTCTTAATTATGTATGCATTGGATTTCAAAATTAGAGCCATATTTCAATTGAGTTAAAGATGGAAATATGTCCTTAGAGAGAAAAAGATAGTTACTAATAATTTATACAGTTCACTGAAGCAGCATTTAATATTTTTTTTAAAAATGTAACAAATATTTCAAGGCCATATAAAAACATTCCTAGATTCTCATCCCCGCCCGCCCCGGTTTTACACCACCGCCTCGATTTTTTTATTTCTGTTTTTCTTTGTCTTAATTCTGATCGGGATAGGTATTCATCTACCATTCTACTTTCGTTTTAAATCCCGCGAAAGTTGACATGATTTTGACAGCATTGCTGTAATACATGCGTATATATTTTACACAAGGGTCGTTGGTTGAAAAAGATTGGTGATGATGTGAAGTAAGAGATAATTGAACCTTTACTATGACTTTTATTCAGGTATTGTAGATAAAATTACGCCGATTGACCGGGTCAATAAAAATCTGCAACATTGAAAAAATAAAAGATATATAATAAAAGCCGCCACCCGCCTCGATTTTTAAAAAGATTCCGATGAGAATCTAGCAATTTATTTATTATGGCGTAAACGACAGTTATCTATTGAATGTAGTTCTTAATGGTTTTAAAGTAAGTATTTTATAATATTGAATGTTATAATTACCTCTCCTAGTGGACATATTCGTACATTTTGTCGACAGGATGCAAAATCCTTTACATGGCCGCACACATAACATATTTGAAGACAATTTGTGACTGAAACATTCCAAGCCAGAAAGTTAAAACATCGAATGCAGCAATCCCTATGCGTTATCAACACAATTCCTTAACAGTTTCTGTGCATATGAAGCATAAATTATTGCAGTACGAATATATCTATGCACTCATAAAATGTAAATGTTCTAATATACGTACCTTGAGAATGATAAATTGCCAAAAGTAAACACGTACAAAAAACCTTCATTCCTACAAAAATAAAATCTTTCATAGTTTAGCTTTAAAAAAATTTGAGGACGGAAAATGAGTCTACAGGATACAAACTTAAAAATGTTGATACATATTTTTGAAGTATGTTAAGAAAAACTTAATTAAAAAAATACTAGAACGTGGACCACGATGCTTCAAGCCTGCATATTTCAGAAAGCGCGTTGCATAATCGTAGATATACACTGGAAAAAATTGTGAACGCACCACCAAGAAAAATTAAGATTTTACTTTTAAAAACCTGTTTATGATGTATTTGATATATAAATATGTTACTTTAATAAAAAATAAGGCATATTAATGTCAAACCTGATAAATAACTACAATATCAACTGAAGTGTGACCAATTCATAGAAGAAATCAAAATCGTGTCTATTCCATTTTCGACGAAAAAAAAATTAATTTTGTCTTTGCATTTGTGTTCTTTATATTTGTATTAATTAAAAACTCAGGAAAAAAGTTGCACGCGTTTGACGTTAGAAGAGCGTGGTAAAGCAGACAGTACATAATTTTGAATTCCACTGGTAATCCATTAACAAGCATAAAATGTTTACTATAAACAGCCACGGCTTTAAGTTGGCAGCATACAATTAGTTGAAAATTGTTCCACAAAACTAAGTCAACCGAAAGTTTGAGTGGATTTGGTATGGACACTAAGGTACCGGATGGTTACTGGGCTATATAAGAGTCAATGAATGTTTGTTATCTGATTTATAACTGGGAGACTACTCCTGTGGCAACCTCACTGACCAACTTAGGTGATCAAGAATTTCATAAATGGGCAAAAAATAGTGTGCAATGCACAGCTGGAAATTGGTTTTCAAACAAGAAGGTCATTTAAGGGTCTTTTCATGATACCAAAACATTTGTCAATCCCACTGTTTTAGAAATAATGGCATAGTATATACACCAGCTTCGATTCAGACGATGTTCATTTCACAAATAAGAATTATCAAGTGGTGCGTTAGCAATTTTGTCTAGTGTACATGCCTGAAGCGATGTAGTTCATGCATCTCATGAATTCTCATGAATCTCATTTATCTCGTGAATTCTCAAGAATGTGAAAAATTAGATTAATAACTTTTATTTACATTTTTTCTGATGGTTGCCACATATATTTGTCATTCAATGATTATTTTTTAAACACATATGTTGCACTATATGCTTCGTTAAAACGCATCACAATTGAATCTTCTTAGTAATTTTACGGAAATTTATGACTATATGAACCTTTTCTTATATGCAAAGAATCTTAATTGGAAAAGTAAATATTCATATCATTTCTCGTCAATATGAAATTTTCTATCTTTAGTAAAGTAGTGTATATGTCCTAGACGAACGAAAGGATATCGGTCTAACGAGCCCCACTCGAGAATTTTTCATTCTTATGAAGACGCCAACACTTACCGGTGGAGAGCTGCAGATTTTTTCCTTTACTGGGCACTTAGGGCCGTTGAGCAGTGAGGGACCTTTTTCGTACCGGCATCTCCTTCAACACGGGACCTCGGTTTATACGGTCTCATCCGGAGGGCCGGTCTCCACGTCCCACAGTGGGATTCGAACCCGCGACGGAAGGATTAACTCCTTACTTAGCGACTCTAGAGCAGACGCTCTAACCACTGCGCCCCACGAGCAACTGATTTTGTTCTTAATCTGTTAAATGACTGGAAAGTACTCAAGCAATTTTATCCCTACCTCTGAATATGTTATTTCACTGGACAAAAAAAGTTTCCGAATCTCAAAATATGCCAATATGTACCTAAATCACTATTTAGAAAGACCTAAACACAATATTGTAACAAGATAATGTAAGTTATAAGACGAAAAAGAATATATATGAAAGGTTAATTACTTCATTGACAGCTGCCTTTTTAACAAAATAAAATGGAACCCGTAATTTTTTAAGTATCAACACCTGATTTATATCACTTGTCGAAAATATTTTTGCACAGTACTGTGCACTCCTAAAGTTTCTCCTTCGTTACTGTTATGTTTCAGTGAGGAAAAGAGAAAGGGATTTGGTGAAATATTTTACTGGTACAGGAAGCACCGTCGATAGGACCAATAAAAGATAATAATTATTTACATGCCGCGAAAAATTGCATAACAATCACATAGATTAATTTAGAATTAAATGTCTCCAACAAATTTACCTTTTCTTGAAGTAACAGATTTATGTATTTCCGTTTTTAATTCAAGTAGTACAAACAGCGGAAAAGATAATTCTGTCACTTATAACAGACGATTATCAGGATATGTCCATGTAAATGGAATGCAATATAAAGTGTTTCTAGAAGTATTATCTCAGTTGTACAGAATTCGGTACAATTGATAAGAATGCAATGAATTCATATCTTAAGTCTTTATAAATGTCAAACAAGATTATGAAAAATATATTATATTCTAGCTAGGTGGTACAAATAAGTCATCTGGGACAAGGTTTTTGTTACAATTAGGGGTGGTGCAGCAAAAGGAACACTCGAAATGAGTCGTTGTGATAGAGTTTGGATCGTATCCTATACATTCCTGTCTGTCTGATGTCTTATCCCACCAGTCGTGTCGACATTCCAATTCAGTTGCACATCTGAACAAAAAAGAAAAAAAAAACTGCTGTGGACTCTTATCTATAGAATACTATAACTACGAATATCTGTATTCGACGATTTCAAAAGTTGCCCGTTTTCTTAACTTATCACCTTTAAACCGTAATCAAAAGACACTGTTGCCAGTGATTTCCAATATCCATTCTTTCAAGTATTTCTTCTTTAAAGTATGTTGGAAATAAATTAAATGCATTAACTTTATAAAAAGACTTTTTGACCCTTAGGTAATACATTCAAAATACAAACCTTCTGTCCAATGTTCTGGAACCATCTCGATTGTTAACCAATTTATTTATACAAAACTGTTGGTCAGCAGTGTTGCATTTCAACGGTGATGAAAGACGTTCACATAAAAATGTCGGAATTCCATCGCAAAGATAACAAGACGCTATCCAAGATGAACAAAAAAGAAAAAAACAAAACCTTATCAAACTTATGATTATTGGATGAGTAGAGGTAACAGTGTACGGAAAATGTCTTGAACAGTATACTTTCTATTGTTAATTGGAGCTCAGAGAGACGTCTGAACAGAACTGATCGATAAATATAAACAATTGATTACTAAAAGTACTCATGGTCGACGTAGGCGTTGTTGTAGACGAGGTAAGAGCTCTTGTAGTCGAGGTAGGCGCTATCGTAGTTGAAAAAGGCGTTGTCGTTGTCGAGGTTGGCGCTCTCGTTGTCGAGGTTTGCGCTCTCGTAGTCGAGGAAGGCGTTGTCGTTGTCGAGGTTGGCGCTATCGTAGTCGAGGTTTGTGGTGCTCTCGTAGTCGAGGATAACGCCCTCGTAGTCGAAGAATGCGTGTTCGTTGACGAGGTAGTAGTTGTCGAAGATGGGAAAGTTGAAGGTGATTTAGGCATTGTCGTAGTTCGAGTTGCCGAGGTTTGCGCTGTCGTGGACAAACTAGGAGTAGTTCTAGGAAAGCTTGTAGGTATTGTGGATGAGATAGTTGAAGTTTTTGCAAAAGACAATGTAAATAGAAAGGAGGCTTTTAGGGCAGCCATCTGAGTATGAAAAGTATTTTCAAATCTTTTATATAGGAAAATCAAACTCCCCTAGTTTGTAAATGATATGAAATATTTTACTCGATATACTAGTTCAATAGCCATCCGAAAATACATTTTTTTACAGTTTAACTTTTGCCTGATCATTGGGACAAATAAAAAAAGAATATTAGCTTCATCAGACAAACAATGCCTCACTAGATGTAATGGAATAAAGGCTTTTGAAAAGAAGTGTAAACTAAAGCAATTCTAACTGTCCGAACTCCGGTGTGAATTTTGATTGCAAAGAAAAATCAGCTTGTTGTCATTTCTCAAATTAAACAGTGTATTTATACTAACAGCCAATAAGTATAGTAAAACAATCAAAAAGGTGTAGAAATTTTGCAACAATATCAATAATAACTGCATATGGTTCAAAGTCCAAAGAAGAGTGTAAAATCTTCTCGTATTCCCAATATGTACTTGTTAAAAGATTCGACGAAAATATATTTACCCTGCGAGCTGCACCGATTCTCATTACACGGACGATACATGTCTCCTTCGTTCTCACAACAGCGGAAGCAGGTGTTCATCGATCGTTTTCTCTTGCCTAAGATGTTACCAATGATTATTGGCGCATGCGTACTATGTTTATTATCCCCATCAAGATTACTCAAAGTGTCACATATCTAGTAAAATAAATTCAGGAATTGAAAACTAACAACACATAGGGGATTTTTTATACTTGCAGCATATTTTGGTGAAAGCTCTACTGAAAATTTTGATTAATTACCTGCTTAGATATACAGCCTGAACTGTATTGCAACACTCCACTGTGGTGAAAGCTTTCTGATGTAAAGCATATCTACAAAATATCGTTCGTTAGTAACAAATGTAATGTCGAGAAAAGCAAGTAATTGTAAGAAGACATTTCTATCGAATTGAATTTCGTTTATATATTCAACAACTGTTTAAATTATGAAAATGCGAATTTTACATTTTACAAAATGTATATAAAGATGTTTTTAGTCATTTTGGTGAAATTTTGAAGATAACACTTAAGGAAAGCACAATAAAAAATATAAGTTGATTGATTACGCAATAGGATTGAACAACTTAAGTAATATTCCATTAAAGACGTTTTAAAACAGAAATGGAAAAAGATCAGGGTTTCGCTGTGTACAAGAGTCTTCTTGGAGCAATGTAATCCCATACGTAGAGATCGGAAGAGATGGTTTGAGGTAATGAAGCCTGTCTTATTAGACGCTGGTACGAAAAAGATTTCTTTTTAATCAATGACAAAATATTGCTGAGAAAATGCCCTAATTTGCAGTCATTAACATAAACCTCAACGTATAATAATTTCTGGGTTTGTTGCTATTTTGAAATTGATCACCTTTTCATGCTTTTTTTTACTGGTAGACCCGGAAGTATTTATGATTTCTGATCCAGAAATTAAAGTGAAAAAAGTATCCTGGAATAAAGAAGAATCTTCTAAATTAAAAAAAAAACAAGTTGGATTTTTGTGTTTTTTCAACGGATCTTATATAAGATGTTTGTATTACAATACTCATATTCCTACGGGAAAAAACAAGCTTCATTAAGAGTGTCCAATGAATATGAAAATAGAAAAATATGCATTATCACTAAAGATCCTACGGTATAACAAAGATTTTACTTTTCATTGTTCATTCTAGTTCTTTGAACATAAAAAGAACCATATCAGATTTTCGTATTGCTAAATCAATCGAAAATTAACCAAGCTTATAGAAAATTAATTCGTATTTAAAAATATTGCACTACGCTTTGCTGGACCATTTTAAAAGTTTCTTTACTTTTTTGAAAATAACGTCATTACCTCTCCATGTGGACAGATTCGTATGTTCTGTTGACAGGATGTAAAACTCGTCAGGTGACTGCACACGTGACAAACTTGAAGACAACTTGTGACTGTAGATATTTAAAAATCATTGGAGGTAAAACGTGTAGGAGCATTTTTAATACAATCAGCAATTTCTTTTTTCAAGTCATTGTCATTTTTTAGTGCATAGAGGGCAACCCCAATTAAACGTAAAAGAAAAATTAAGTGCTAATATTTTTTGTGATTAGAAATATTCATAATTTTTCGACAGATTTTTTTTCCAATGTTTAATATATTTTTATGTATACATACCTTTAAGATGATAAAATATCAAAAGACTGAACAAACAAAGATGGCTTATCCCTAGAAATAAACAACATTTCTGTATATTTAGAATACGAATTAAAGAAATAAATTTACAGTTGGAAAATATGTTCTGCACTTTGAATACAAAAGGTGTACGGATTTGAATTTACTAAATGTAATGAATTCCATTGCTCTTAGCAAAGATATCTGGACAATTCATTGATAAAAACCTAAAAATTTAAAAGTTTTTTAGTGTTTTAAAAATTATATTTTACAAACAAAGACGTTGAAAAAAATGAAAGTTCATAACAGGTTTGTAAAACCTTCAATTGAAATTTTAAATATTTATTACCTCTTGTGAACGAAATTTTACTATATTATTGATATACATCGCAACGATTTCATCGAAATTAATTCGCCGTCGCCAGCTTAAGAGGAAGGTATTTTAAGAACTTCTAATTCGTTGTTGCAATTAAGTGCAATTTGAAATGAGAGTACAAAATTCATGAATATTTGAATTTAGTAGAGATTTATCCTTTTGTAGTACTTCATTTAGTCTTACAGATGGAGACAGATTGATGACCTTTTACCTAATTATAATTTGTACATCAAACAAAGTTAGACTTGTTACCTAGTAAATTTAATGTGGAAATAGAATTATGAATAAATTCAGAGACAAACCAACCTTTAATAATCCAAAAATTATAAAAGTCCAATGTCCTTAATTCGATTTTGATATCAAATTTGCCATGAAATCTTTACAGAAAAATAACCGAATATTCAGCAGGTAACAGATTATAAAACCTAAATGATTAATCATTTAGGGATGAAAGAGTACATCGAATTTCAATTAACATTACATCATTAGATGAGCAAATAAAAAAATCAAATTTTGTCAAAAATTAATATGAAAAATATTTTAGGATAATCTGCTTTACATTTATAATCACATGTATTGAAGTTCGTTACGGTAAATGTTTTGATATATTCCACACAGTCGAAATGTATTATTTGTTTGAAACAGGATACTTGTTTTGTATACTAAAAAAAAAATCAACTCTACATAGGTCAAAATAGTCCATGCATTAAAGGACATATCAACCGCGAAACTTCAAAAGCTATCTTATATTTACATAAATGTGTAGATAGAAAACGGATTTTCGATATAAAAAGTTCAAGACTGACCTAACAATAATTCAAGTTAATTGTCCGGACAGGTTTTATCTATCTAACGCTTGGTTCTTAAATCAGATTCACAGTGATAGTAATAAACGGTCAGCCAATATGACATAATATTTCCTACTTGTATGACACTCAAGATAACCTACATATTAAAATTTCTTAAAAGCTTCCAAAACAAATTGTATATACACCTGTACAAAAGGAAAAGAAATCTGATTGAAATAATGAAACATCATTCATTGCACTTTATTCAAAGACATGTAATTCAAAATAACCATTCTTCTTCGTATTTTTAAAATTATGTTTATTAGATACAATCTCTTCGAAAGTTAAGACTTCTTGTACAGCCTGTAAGCATTGCTCTGCTTAAACTGCTATTTAAGATGGACATTTTGTGCAAAATTAGGCTTCAAATTCATTCAAAAGATCACGAAGAGCTTTTCCTTAATTTTTATTCATATCCAATATTTAGTTATATGCATAAATCAACGATGAATGATGCATTTAACAGTGATAGGTGATACAAGTATGATTTGTGTAACAGAATTTTAAACCCGTAAGTTCCAAAAAAAACCAGACCTCTTGGAATTCAGGTGCCTAGGGAGGGGGCACCTGTTTTCTGGTCACATCCACTGTCAGCTCTGTCCTTATTCTTACTATACCTGGACGGTACATGTAGACATATCCACAGAAAGGTTATTTTTAAACTTACCTATTCTTAAACTATAGGAAATATATATGTCCATCTTTGAACAGGAATACATATAGATGTACATCTAAGAAGATAAGCATTTGAACTCTTGACCTCTAGAAAGTCAATAAGTATCAATGTATACTAGTGTTGTCCGGTAAAATCGTGGACAAATCGTCTAGTTTGAAAAATAATCCTCACCGCTTACCAAGGTACTAAAAGTTTCACAACTCTTTAGTACATTATTCATCAATATATATATAGCAAATTTCCAAAAAATACATAAATTAACAATTTATGGGATTTTATGTTATTTGTTGCATCGCTTTACATTGCACAGATAATAACGTCAAAGTGTTAAAATGAGCGTAACGTTTCTACTTTGCTAAAGAAAGGTTGATAAGTCCAACTTAAATTCAGGGATTTTGATGTACATGTTTGAGTTTCACTTTATTACTCCATATACAGTCGGAGAACCAGTCTGGCACACACATTACACCTTCTGAAGATTCCTTTTTAAGTTATGGACAGTATCGTCTTGTATCCTATTTTCGACCGTATTGTATTTTCGACCTATTTTTCCCAATCTGCCTTCCGTGCAGATACCGCGCGGTAAAACATAATTTTCGGTCTCTACACCTGGAAAAATACCTTTGAAGCACAACTTTAGTGAAAATACCCAATATAATTAATTCAACGGAATTCACCCTATGGTTTTAGTCCGTTGTCAAAAATTCTAGTCTTTTTCCTAATGCACATTTTATCTGTTGATTAATCAAAGCCGTAATCGATTAATTACAAAGATTTTTTGATGACATTTTTCCGAAAGAAATTAAATTAAGATCTCTGTCAAAGAGACGCATGAATATTGAAACGAATGGATGAATCTAACAATTTTTTTCCTTCCTTAAATATGGGCTTTTTCTTACAGATTTTTACTGAAAAATGCAACGTAATTTCATTGATTTTTTGTGGAAATGCACAGCTACTGACAGATGGCTTCAACCAACGAATGAAAATATTTGCAACCAAATTATGCAACTTGTTCAATGTTTTTTTGAAAGACAGACAGTCGTAGTTTTATTGTTTGGAATATCCAATGGATATTTATAGTCATTACTGATAAGGCTTTAAGACTATATTTAGGTCGAAAACACAAGACGCTAATATTTTTGTAAGGAAAACTGCACCCTCTCCATATATGGCATATAAATAAAATAAATACAAAACTGCAATATGGGTTATATCATTTTATTTATAGACACATATGCTAACATTTTAATCCCATATTTTCTTAGATTCAATAAAGTTTGCAATAAATTTATAAAAAAATATCTAAATAGGTCGAAAATACAATACGCCAGGATATATTTACTACGCAACTAGGTTAAGGGCTACCGAAGGTAGATCAGTGTATGCAGAGCCTCGGGAATTCGATTATGACGTCACGGTGAAATTGTACAAATGAATCTCGGCGAATAAATAATTTTCTTTTTCATATACTCTTACATACTTTGATTTCTCATGCTAATTGTAAATATAAATCAATGTGTAACTTATCTTGTAATTACAACACTATTCGAATGTAAAATCAAAGCCAACTTGATCTCACTGTACTAACAGATATGACGTCATAGGCTAGTTTGACACGCAGTTTCTCTGTACTTGAGACGCAGATAAAGCTATTAGCTGAACTGAAAATTTGAAAATTAAATCTAAATAAGCGTGATCTGACCATAATTGATTCATATTTTTAATGCATTTATCAATAGTTCACAGTCTTATTTAATTGATAACTATTAGGTCTCTTATAAAGCCGCAGTCATGCACTTTTATACAGAAACGTACTACAATTACATGTACATCTCCTCCAAAATCTCAAAAGTTCAACAATATCCGCTTGATTATAAATTATAATATTTTATACACATGTAGCTATTGTCCCTACTATTTTGAAAAGTGCTGGGAGCAAGTTGTGCGCTTTTGAGTTTTTCCGTAGTTTTACATTTCTTTAATGCGTATAGTGTAAATGCACATAGTTTATAAAAGTCGGCTAAATTTTATATATTTCCCGGGCATGGAGAAGTTGCTCCCAGCACTTTTCGGGTTAAGAAATTTGTCTTAAAGAAAACACAATCAATTTCATAGTGAAAAATTAATCGTATATCGTTGAACTTTTACGATCTTTATATCCGTACATAATTTTTCTAATTTTAAACATGTCACGTGACAAACAGCTGATGTACGTGAAGTCGCGTTGGCCGAACTCGGTTGAGACCCCATACATACATATACATTAGTACAGTTTGCATTAGATTAAAACCCATGCTAATAAAAAAATATCAACATTATATTGATTTTTTCGGAATATTTTAAGGCTTATTTCCTATGGGCGGCCTTAACCTAGCTGCGTATCATTTCAACTGAATAGGCAATATCATAACCACAGTCTACAGTAACAACATCTTCCGTTATCTTACCATAACTGTTTATTCGTATTTTTGGTTCTTTCCGCGGAATCGATCAAAAAGATTTCGCAAGGAAGACTTCCATTTTCATTTTCCACTTTCATTTCTTTTTTTTTTTTTTTTTGTACAGTTGCGGAAACTATTTGGATTCGTGGACACCTTTGGTTTCCGCACTGCGGAAACTTGATGAAACTTGAAGTTTCCGCACTGAAACTTTGCAGAAACTATTAGTAACCTTAAGTTTCCGCAGAGTTTCAGTAGAGTTTCAGCCATGCGGAAACTGTATTTTTCATCCAGTGTAGTGCTGATTGTAACGGGGACCGTTACAGATGTTCCCCAAACGCTCCCCAACTCCCTTTTGGTGCCATATCCCCTGTAAGCTTCATTAAATAAGACAAAATCTATGCATTTGAGACTTTAACAACGTTTACCCAGAAGAGTACCAAGTTCATTCAATTTTAGCATTGCAAGCATGTGCGTGATGATCATATCATATTGTCTACAGAATCTATATATTTTGATATACTTAATATTAAAGTATTTACTCCAAAAGTATTAAAAAATATGCTCATTCAAGTGTATTTTTTATTTTACTCATTTCACGTGCACGCACGTGCATACATGAGCATGGTGACCATACCTTCTTGTAGAAGT
>PRKT01000476.1:57067-135361 GCA_003671525.1 Saccostrea glomerata
TCGCATGCCCATCTAACATCCGAATCTATCATTGGCCAAAATCCCGTTCTGTTACATTTCTCTACAACATTAGTCGAGAGTTTGTCACATTTTTGACTGTTTGTTGGCGGATAAAGAGTTATATTGCAATCAGCTTCTCTTAAAGATTTTATAAAACTACTATAATGCAAGAAGTTTGTGTGTTCGATATATGAAAAACAATGTGACTTCATTGTCCAGGGTTTGTAGATTTTGTCTCTTTGAGCAACACTACACAGTAAACAATACATATTTAAATACGGAATGCCTGTCGATACATCCGTGACTGGGTGAATAGAAAATGCATCTCCTGACGGTTTCCTACACCTTTGATCTATAAACTCGGGATAACTATCTAGACCATAACACCCATTTGTCACTAAGCTTTCGTTAATTGTTCTGTTTGAATCCGATTGCGAAAATATTCTTTCTTTTAAGCAAGTTGTAGGATACATCAAGTATAGATCTTTACAGCAATACGTGTTTCCAATGTCGAAGATGCAAGATGTATTACATGAACAGTTATAATAAGAGTTGGAATTGAACTTTGTTGGAATTTTGTATTCTCCACAAGTTCCCGACACAAAGTCCATCGAATACAACTTATGAACTAAATTTGTTAAATCACTGTAATTTTGTTTCATCAAAACTAAATCACGTGATTTATCTATCATTTTGATTTTTCCGAATTGTTCAAAAACTTTTTGTTTATTTAAAAGGAAGTATTCCTCTGAGAATTCCCGCACATCCACAAAGAAGTAAAATATAGGTACATCGGATCCATTACGAAATAAGAGATCTGTATCTATGTCCAAGCTTACATCTAAAAATGGAAATTTTGATAAATTTGGTCGGTTACACAAATAACAAAATATATTTTTATATGGCAAAGTTCCAGAGTTGTCTGGATAATATAAGCACGCGTTATTTTCTGTATGGTTAACGTATCCCACATTCCACTCATGTTGCATCGAGATATTGTGTTGACAGCAGTAAATGATGGATTACACATTTTACAAAACATATTTTTGAACAGTGTATCATTATTGAAATAATCGGCATCACATCCAAATTCAACACTCTGGATATAATGTTTCCATATCCCTGTTTTATTACAAGAATTAAAATATTGCTCGTTTTCCTTGTAACAATTGTAAGATATGTTTTCATTAGGAGGATATGACTGTAAAACACATTTTTCCATCATGGCATTTTTGATGACGTCATTAAAGGTTGAAATAAAATTTATGTCCAGAAATTGATCACAGACAATATCAATAGGCCATGTGAAAAAAATGAAATAATTGTTGCATATCGCACAAAACCGGTTGTAATAGGTTCGAGAGGTATCTTAACTTGTAACCGGTGGGTATTTCAGTTTATAGACGTCATTCGTGACGTTTTCGCATCTTCTGAGAATATTACTTTCTGTGTTGTATGGACAAGAGTCGATCATTAAATATGAAGTTCTTTGTTTTCTTTCAATGTAGCTTGATGACGCATTGACGATTGTGACGTTCTTACAGGTCGGTACTGGAGGAGAGAAAAACACATCCGGGCAACAGTCACCTCTGATATAACATTTCTGATCACAAAAACATGGCGGACAACGCCGGTGCAGTGCTGAATCTTTGACCTCTAAGGGAAAAGGTGTTTTATTCAGGAAACAAAAATGCCCAGTTCCACACAGTGTCAAAATTTGCTCAAGTAACTCCGGAACCTCTATCTCCTTTGTCTTCATGAACGGTCGAAACACTACACATAGAAATATAATATAGTAGATAATCCCCTGCATCATTGGTAGATTGTTTTATAATTGAGAACGCATCTACTGGTATCGGTGTTATTATGGATATAATTCACGATAATATAGTAATTGTGAGTACCTTATTAAGTATTTATGAACAAATCTCTTCCAATTAATAAGTTTATGGATTCTATAATGATCTTTGTTTAGTATTTATGGACACATCCCTTCAAACCATAATAAACGGACTCACATTAAATAATGCATGCCTGAGTTACATGTATTAATAGCTACTGCCGTATCATTTTCGTGATGTAACCTTGGCATTGAAAAATAAAGACTAGTGTAATTCATTAAACATAAATTAATAATGCATCTTAAAAGATGGTGCTCTATACGGCTCTTCAGTAGACACGCCCGTTAAACATCCGTTATCGCCTGTGGCTGTGTATTTACAGTCGTAGTGACCAAACACCTGGTACATTGCGGTTCTCACCTATTGTGCCCCTTAATATCTGGATAGCTTCAATGATTTGTTTTCACTGAACATCGATTAGGCATTGTCTATTATCTAAAATCATTGTTAAATTATTTAGTTCGTATACGGTGGCGAAATCAGACATGCATAATAAAGCCGCTACCCACTTCATAAGTGAAGAAATATTTAGAAATACACGTATCTGCATGAATACTTTAAAATGCTTTAAAATGTTTGATGTCAGCTATACAGGGAAAACTTGTTTTAACAACCAGCATATAAAGTAATACAATAAGCGACCCCCAAAACGTTCATGTTCCTTCTCTTTGGATATAGTCTGATCATTACAAAGAACTGTAAACCATTTGTTATAATTGGTGTATTTAATCATTTTTAGTGCTTTGCCACAATGTATTTATTTAGCAACAACAAAACGGAGAGAGAAAAAAGAAAATAGAAGAAAACCACCCGAACGTGTTTTGTTTTTGTACCTGTACAACTTTATATAACAAGTACAGGCATTTTGTCATTCACATGATTGACAAAATGAAACTGGGATTTCTGTAAAAGCGACCATTGTACAAATTAAGTATAAGGCAAACTTGATCCATAACAATCCTTGAACTTTACTTTAACCAAAGTTTGTTATTTGACGGTTCATATCAGCCATCATAGATATGGACCTAAATGTCAAATGCAAAAGTCATCGATAATAATATCCAAACTATTTATTTTAATGGTATCACCTATTCGTTATTGTTCGGTGTCATTATATCATTGCATGCGCTGTCAAAAAATATTAACTTTTTAGCACCAATTCTTTAAGGTAATATTTAATTTCAAGTCGAGACTTTCTCTCACCAGTTGCCTGCATTAGTCAGTGTTATGAAAATCTGCTTTTGAGTCGTGGAGTAAGGAGCTGAACCTTAAGTCGGGGGTTCGAATCCCACTGTGAGACGTGGAGACCGGACCTTCGAATGAGACCGTATAAACCGAGGTCCCGTGGCGCAGCAGGTGCCGGAACAAAAAAAATATCTACTCCTCAACGTCCCTGAGTCCAAAGTAAAGGTTTAAATTTGAAGACGTCCATCGGCAAGTTATGGCGCCTCCATATGAGAGAAAATGTCTCGTGAGGAACAAAACAAAATGATCCCTGTTCCAGTAGGTGATGAGATGAAAAATATCTCCCATTCCTTAATGATCCTGAGTGCCACATACAGGTCTAAATTTACAACCCTTCACCGTCGAGTGGTGGTGTCTCCTTATGAGTGTAAAATTCTAGAGCGTGACGTTACACAACAAACAAAATGAATTCACCATTGTTAAAGGATAAAACTCTTTCTCCAGGAGGGTTTTGTTTATAAAGGGAAAAAGGCTATGAAAACAATAAAAAGCCCGTCTTTAAATACAGTTAAATACAGGCACATAGAAAGAGAGATAATATATGCTTCCTAGTCATGCTAAACAAAGTAATCAATCTATGCAGGTGCGTGATTTACTTTTATTATGATGAACTAATTAATTCATTAGATGTTGTTAGTTGAATTTTTCACTCATTTCCTTCTTTATGGATTCTTCAACTTAAAATGCTTCTGCATAGACTATGTTTATGAAATTTACTTTATGATACTTTAATTACAATTTAATCGGACTTAACTCATTAGACATTTCCAGCTAAGAGTGCCACGAGCTCGGACTCGTACTCTGTACTTCGATATACATGTATAAGGGGCCGTATCAAAAGTTTTTAAAAACGGTTATAAAGCTATTTACTAAGTATGGTGTATCTGAACTAAAAAAAAGTAAAACACGAGATTAAACAAAGATTACGATAATATTTGCTATCTAAATGCAAAATAAAATCATAGATTTAGAACTCAGATGTCATCCCCATATTTCTATAAAATGACTTTAAACTGTGTTTGAAATGATATTCTAAACCGAGTCGGAAATAAATCGGTTATTGTTTCGGATTTCTATGTAACGCGATTGATCTAAATTGTGTTATTTTCAGGAAAGTCCTATCTTTATATAAAGTAACAAAACACAGAGAAATATCATTTTAATTTTAGTTAGTCTGAACTTATGAAAAATACGCCACATATGACTTAAAATTTAAATGCTACATATTACGTTGCCTTATCTAGGAAAAAGTGTTTTCTTGTTTGTAAATAAATCAAATTTTGACACGGCCCCTAAAAAATTTGAAACAACTGTCAGAGTCAGTGCGCGAGTACGGTCTCGAGATCGCGAAATCTGGAAATGTCTAATATGAGTTAAGTCATGTTATGGAAACAAATAGAGCTATAGCACAAGAAGGATAACTCTCACTCAAATTCACATTCTTTTACCCACATCTATTAGACATGCGCATTTAGCACTTCCTTTTCCATCCTCCATTGTCCAGTCCAATTCAGCATCTAAGCTAGTGCAACATAATTCATCTCTACTTGTTACCTCACTCACCATCCAACGTTGCAAATAAGGTTAAGTATAAACATCAGTTAAGGTCAGTATTTTCTTACAATTTCAAGACAATTATTCGCCTATTTAGTCAGTGAGATTTAATAATTTTGTGTGTTGTCATTTTATTTTCTTTGTTCTCTCCTCATGAACCACACGCTTCCACGTGTAGGTAAATTTGATTCAGTATAAACTTAATGAAATAAATCATACAATTAGAAATATATTTATAAGGTAAATAAAACAACAAAGATATATAAGAAAATTGATTAATCATTAATTTTAAAATAATAAATAAATAAAAAGATAGGAATTAAGGATCCTAATTAATCCCATTTCAATTAAGGCAAGATAATGCTCCGGGCGAACAGATCCAGGACAAAGCGTCCGTCCACATCATTCTATGCCAGAACCACCAGGGCCTACACATCTACCATCACAACATCAGAAGCGACCCCCCAGTAACCACAGTAACCACCTGCACAGCAGCTATGGCACCGGTGGTCCCATCCATCACATCTCAGGTAGCACCTATCACATCTTAGGCAGCATGCGTATCATTTGCCTCTTCTTTGTCTTCAGTCACCTCAGAATCCACTACAAATCAATCAGGTAATAGCATTACACCTGATTTCGTGCAACCAATCCCTAACACTCTAATTAGTGTTACTGATGATTTGGCAGCACATGTACAACAGCAAATAAAAGAAAAAATTTGGGCTAAGGAATACATTGAATTGTCAAAAGTTCTGCTGTCGGAAACTGACCCTCAAAACGAACAAAAATTTTTAATTGTTGATGGACAGTTACTTATGCAACCAAAGCAAAACACAAAGAAAATTACTTCCATTCAAATGTGGTGTGATGCATTCTTGATATTTGCAAGTGTCTATTTGACAAGGCATCCAGCCGATATCCAAGGCATCCTCAAATACATGCAAGTAATTAGATTAGGGGCTAGTCGTTTTCCCACGGGTGGTTGGTTACAATATGACAAACAATTCAGGTTGAAAATGTCAAAAAATACGTCCTTAGCTTGGGGGTCTGTTGATGCTGAGTTATGGTTATTGTATATGTCGAACCACATGCAAAGTCAACAAACGCACTCTTCTTCACTGAAATGTTTTGACTACAATTTAAAGGCTCCTGTGCTAGACCCTCATGCAACTACCAGCATGCATGCATGTATTGTCAAAAGAATCACCCCCGAATTCATTGCCGGTCAACCATAAACAATTCCTCATCACCAACCGTTAGGCAAAATTTTAACCAAATGCGCTACAATCAACCATCTCAAACCAATTTTCGTTCCCAACAGCCCACAAGTAGACCAAGGCAACCCTTCCAAAGGCCAAGATACATGGGCCCCAGGTTCAACACCTATTAAACCCAACATACTCCTAGCATACTTTCTTCAGTATCCTGATCAGCAAACAGCTCATTATGTTATCTCGGGTGTACTCAATGGTTTTTATTTAAATTATTCTGGGCTAAGGATCTCCCTCCAACCTAAGACTTGAAATCGGCAGACTCTCATAAGTCTGAATTACTTAAAATTATAGATAAAGAAGTACAATTAGGTCGTATGGCAGGTCCTTTCCATTGCCCCCCTCTATCAAATTTACGATGCAACCCGGTTGGGGTCCTTCCTAAAAAAGATGGGGGTTGGAGGTTAATTACAAATCTTTCAGCGCCAATAGGTAATAGCGTAAATGAATTCAGTGACCCTACCTTATGCTCGGTTTCATATGCCTCTTTCGATCAAGCTATTGAAATGACCCAAAAGTTGTGAAAAGGTGCTTTGATCTGTAAGATGGATTTGTCAAGTGCTTTTAGGCTTTTGCTAGTAAACCCCTCAGATTTTTGAATTTTAGGTATTCGTATTCAAGATCAATTCTACATAGATAAGTGCATGCCCTGTGGTTGTTCAATAA
This sequence comes from Saccostrea glomerata, assembly GCA_003671525.1. Classification (NCBI taxonomy): domain Eukaryota; kingdom Metazoa; phylum Mollusca; class Bivalvia; order Ostreida; family Ostreidae; genus Saccostrea; species Saccostrea glomerata. The sequence continues at coordinate 63,708 of PRKT01000476.1, forward strand.
CATGTGCTACGTTTGAAAAATTCTCATCAATACTTCATTGGATTGTTAGTCAGAAGGCAAAAAATTCAAATATCATCCATTACTTAGACGACTTTCTTTTTGCGGGTTCCAAAGACACTTCAGATTGTTCAAATCTATCTAAAACATTTCAAGAAACTTGTCAGGAAATAGGGATCCCAATAAATTCAGATAAAACTGAAGGCCCTACAACTTATTTGACATTTCTGGGTCTAGGCATAAATACCATAACCCGAACCATATTCATTCCAGAGCATAAGTTTCAAGAGTTAAAACTTGCTCTGTTGTCTATTATCAATTCCAAGAAGATCACACTAAAGCAAATGCAATCTCTTTGTGGGTCACTGAATTTTTTTGCTAAAGCTTTACCTGGAAGCAGGGCATTCAGTTGAAGGTTTTACAATGCAACTATAGGCATTAAAAAATCCTACCATTTAGTAAAGATTACTTAGGGCATGAAAGAAGATGCTTAAGTCTGGATCAAGTTCTTAGAAACCTACAATGGGAAAACCCTTTCCCAGCTTCAATTTGGTCATCAAACGATAGTCTAAACCTTTTTACAGATAGTTGCGGATCTTGTGGTGGGGGTGCTTTTTCAATAACCACTGGCTTGTTATTCAATGGCCAAGTACATGGGATGATAATACCCTTAGAGATATTACCTACCTTGAAATGGTCCCAATACTATGTGCAATATGGACATGGCCTGAACATTTTGCAGCCAAAAAACTGATTTTGAATACAGATAACATCGCTCTGGTTTATATTTTAAATTCACAGTCTAGCAGATCTTCAAGAGTTATGCAGTTAATTAGACCACTAGTTCTGTTGTGTTAAAAAAATAACATCCAAATCAAGGCAAAACATATTCCAGGTTACAAAAATGTTATTGCAGATTCTATTTCCCGATTTCAGTGGGATCGCTTCAAATTCTTGGCACTAATGGCAGACAAGAACCCTTCAAAATTACCAGTGGAATTATTGAATCACTTAAACCACATGTAGATTCTATACTAAATGCAGCAATTTCAACAAATACAACTTTAACTTATCGCAGGGGTTTAGAATCATTTGAAGCATTTCGTAATAAATACTCATTACCATTATTGTGGCCACCTCCTGTTGATCAGCTTATCAACTATATAGCTTACCTCGCAGCCATTCCTTTGGCACAATCAACTGTACGATGCTACATTAGTGCCATTAGTTATGAAATCCAAATACATTCTCAAAACGATACTACTAAAACATTCATCGTTAAAAAAATGCTTGAAGGCTTGCGCAGATTGAAGCCAACTAAAGATACTCGTTCCCCAATCACATTGCCTATGCTTAATCAAATCACAACATGTCTCCCATCGGTTTGTTCAAACTCATATGAAACTACTTTGTTTACCCTAGCATATCACTTGGCCTTTTTTGCCCTTCTCAGAATTAGCGAGTTTTACAATTTCAGCTAAAAAATCATTTGTTTTGGCCCGAGAGGAAGTTAAGTTACACCAAAATCAAATTGAAATACATATCAGAGGTTCAAAAACTGATCAGCATGCAAAAGGATCTATTTTGCACATTTCATCAAACCAAGAAACATCAACATTATTCAAAACACTACACAGCTACTTGTCAGTTAGACCCAACATTCCAGGTCCACTTTTCATCCACCTTGGTGGAAAGCCATTGACTTCATACCAATTTACTTCAATACTACAGAAATCTATTCAATTTGTTGGTTTGGACACAAAGACATTTAAGTCTCATTCATTTAGAATTGGCTGCGCAACACACTTGTACGCATCAGGGTTCTCTGAAGATGACATTAAGATTAAAGGCAGATGGAAATCCAATGCAGTTCAAACATACATTCGTTTATAGTCATAGTTGTTAAGATTTGGGGGCGGGCACTTGGCAACATATTGCTACTGTATTCTAACAGTATCCTAAGTTTGCAGGTGCTCCCGTCATGGTTTGGATTATTGGATCATCTCTGATATATCATGCTAGAAACCACACATCCATCAATTTTGGTAATGAGCATTTGAACTTACAACAACACAACATCCTTATTTGATTGTTTGGCCAAAGAGGAATGACCTGGGAACAGGTCGAACCGAAGATACAAAGCCTGGTTTCACAATATGGGAGCCCACATGTGATACTGATTCATTGCGGAGGTAATAGTATATGCACCATGTCCCTGCGCCAATTACAGAAGTTTATGAAATTGACTATGTATCACTTACAACTTATATTACCTAGATTATTTGGTCACAGATACTGCCAAGAACTTATTACAGGCACATGTTTTCACACAAAGCAGTGGAAAGAGCTCGTGTCAGGATAAATAGTTCATTATCTCATTTTATTACTACACGGGGCGGGGGTATATTAACTACCCAGATATTCAACAGTGTTCACCAAAACTGTCTCCAGACGGTGTTCACCTTTCTGATATAGCACAGTCTGTTTTTCTCAATACCATTCAAGGAGGTTTGTTCAAAATCATTTGTCATGATTTACAGCGTTACCCTCCGATCAAGCTGGTTTAATTAGGTTTTGATATTGTGAATGTTAAGTGTCAAAATTAATAAACGGTAAAGTCAGCGGAAATTCTCTTGTTATGTGGTATTCTGCATACAACAAGTACCAGAAGTTTTGTGCATATGTAATTAATAGTTTTGAACATATGTTACCAATAGCAGTTTCGTCATGGCTTGGGCAAAATTTGCCCGCATGTGGCGGATGTCTTCTCATGTTCAGCTTATTAGCTTTCATGTGAAGACATATGGCCGAATTTTGCTAGAAGCTCGCTGCTGATCCTGTTACCTTCCAGGGTTCGTGGCCAATAATTGGGCTTCTCTCATCGTATCATTGTCCTATGATATTTCTACATCATTCACTGTTGCAAAAGTCGATGTAGATCATTGTCCTTCTTATACATTGTTTCCTGCTCATTCCAATTCAGTTATCATTGTTTACCATTGAATATCATTGAATACCATTGAATAACATTGAATACCATTGAATATCATTGAATACCATTGAATATCGTTGAATATCATTGAATATCGTTGTATTATCGTTTAATATCATTGAATGTCGTTGTATATCGTTGAATATCATGGTACCCATTGTGTAGTAATTACTCAATATACACTTTGTGTACATCATTGTATTGAAACCTTGTGTACATCATTGTGTTGATAATTCATTTGACAAATAATTAAAAAAGCCATGACAGAAACTGCCAATCATTGTTTGTCTATTTTGTTGACATAACTTCAGTACATGTATCTAGAAGATTGATATTTCAGATTCAATTCTAAGTCTCAGTTAGTTGAAGTCCAAACCATATTTTTCTTTTTCTATTCAACTCAAAATCTCAAATATTTTCTTGACCCAATCTTTTTTTAGATGACTATGTTTTGCTGGGGTTTTTTTTATTCACACTTATAATACAGTTAGTTGCAATAATCTACAAATGTAATCTATGTTTTCCATGCTTGGAAAAAAACAAAACATGATTTATTGAATAATATTGGCTTGGAATACTCGATTCGCTTTAGTCCACAATTAGAGAATTTCGTGCAAATGAAAAGCGACCTTATTTTACATTATACAACTTTGATTCAAATAAAATAAGATTAGATTGTCATCAATTAGATATTGTTTGATTTTGTTTTCGAAAATTTAATGCAAAAATGATTGTATATTTTTATTAAACCGGGCCAAATATTTTTTTTACATTGGGCTAATTTCAAACTTTTCTTTCATGAGTTCCAGTGTATGTTGGTAAAATTTAGAGACAATTTGGTGTCTTTATTGATTTTTTTAATCTAGGTCCAACTTTTTTTTTTGGGGGGGGGGATTCTTCTTACTTCCCATTATATCTTGTGTTGCCTTGATTAAGTCATTCTATTCACTTAGGATATCATAATTATAGTATCATCTAAAACACTAGGAGGCACCATGATTGATTTCTATTCTGTATCCTATCTGGATATCGCCAAGGATGTAAAATATAATTATATATGCCGATATAGTCAAAATTTAATCCATTCAATAACGCAAATCAGACATCAATTTCTTCAGTTCATTTACGGAAATAAATTGTACTTTAGTATCTATGAAAACATATGTACAGGGAAATACTGTGATAAGAATGGCATTTTGTTACTGTTATAGAATGTATGTTTACTTGCACACATATTAAAATAAAGTTTTAGTGAAAAGCTTGGTTCTATAAGTGTAGTATAAACTTGAAAAAAAAAATTCGCTTAGGCTGATTTTCACCATTTTGCGTTTCCTCATAAAATTTATCTGGTTTGGTATATTTTTGATCAGTTTATTTTACACTTTCAACTCTAAGCAACATGTAGCATATTCTGATTTTTTTTAATTTGTAAAACTTTAGTGAGTGTGATTTGTCCATGTTTGTAATTTTATTGAGGTATTAACCAATATTTTCTAATTCTTTTTCACTTTTCAAATTTACGGACAACAAAGTCAAAGGATTATCCGCTTTTCTAGATTTGTGACGTGATATTAAGTCTCCTCCAAAGAAAAAATCTGTATCATCTGTCATTAAAAATGAAAAATTGTTCATATCGTTTTGAAAGAAATTTGTTTTTCTTAACTTTACGAAACTTAATTAAAACAAGAATTGAAAACTTTCATTTACTCCATACTCTTTTTTCGGCCTAGTTTTGTTTTTTTTCAGCAAAGTCTTTTAGAAAAATGAAACTATAGCAAGACTGCAAATAAAACATGCGTTTTTTTTTTTTACATGGAAAGGCTACTGTGAAGAGGGTTGATTTTTATTTTACGAGATTGGAGTAGTCTATGAGGTAGGAGTCATCAACGGCCATGTTGGATTTGATATTGACGAGGTAGGAGTTGTAATGGTCGATATGGGCCTTGAAAGTGACGTTGATTAGGTAGAATCGTTAGGGTCGATATGGGTTCTGATGTTAACGAGGTAGGCGTTATCATGGACGATGTGGGTCTTGAATGTGACCAGGCAGGAGTTTTCACGGACGATATGGGCCTTGAAGGTGACGATATAGGAGTTGTCATGGGCGATGTTGGATTTGACGTTGACGAGGTAGAAGATGCTGGTGACGAGGTGGGCTGTGTCAAATTTGAGGTTGGCTTTGTTGTGGACAAATTGGGTACTTTTGTAGTGGAAAGGGTTGAAGATGGGTGTGTCCTGGAAGCTGTGCGATTTGTCATGGAAGAGAGGGGTGTTGTCATGACTGGCGTTGAAGTAGTTGTGAAAAAGTTAGATGAGGTGATTCCAATGGATCTGGTCGTAGATCTTGATGTCACTTTATACAAAAAAAAAGAGGACAATGACCTTCCTAGGGATTTTCAAAGATGCTATTTACCTTTAATAACTTGTATATGAAAACCTTTCAAAAAAATAGAAAGTAAATGAAAAAACAAAACCACAACTAGCTCGAATAAGCTTGATGGCATTTCAAAAATTATATAATTTTTCAGATAAACAAGGGGAAGTTCTATTCATCAGTAAGCATCAATATTGGTAAAGATGAGGTTTTCTGGTCAAGATTAAAAAGATTTAAAGACATGTGTAAATGGTAACAGTGAATACGTTGAGGAGTTGAAAATATTTTGAATATGTATAAAGTACTTTTCGTATATTCAGACAACCTTTTGCATACCTTGTAATTTATTGAATGACCCTTATACTTGAAAGAGCGAAGCGTAATAAATTTATTAAAAGAGACGTAAAACCAAATCTACTCACTTTGCATGCTGCATCGATCTATGTTACAGAGTCGATTCATATCTTCTTTGTTAGCTCAACAACGATAGCAAGTCCTTGTTGTTCGTTTGCCAATGATGTTATTAGGTCTCAGTGACGTTTGTTTATTTGGTCCTTCAAGACTATTAAGTGTCAAAGTGTCACATGTCTAAATAATAAAATTTTACAAGATAGGATATAGTTGTTCAAAAACAAAACAAAACAAAAATCATTTAGTGAATTTTAATGCTTGAAGACAATAAAATTTTCAATACCTGCTTAGATGCACATCCCAAACTGTGAACCAAAAATCCATAGCTACTCAAGGTTTCTGACGTGAAGCATATCTACAAAAAGTTTTTCGTAAATAAAGCTTATACGAAATACGTCATCATCTCTGTCATATTTCCGATACACCAGCTGGAAAAGTAAACACTACTCCTAGGATATAACATGAATATTGCAAGTAGTTTAGTGCAACATTGAAAATTGTCACCTGAAGAAAACCAGTGCAGCAGCCTCGAATTTTCTTCATTCACACAATAATGTGTTTGATTATTGTCAAACCTACAATGGACGGGATAATGTTTCCTATAAGTAGGAGGAATATTAATTTGATTTATTGAAAATTAGGATATGCAAACTTATTTCATATTGCGCCTCTTATTCTTTTTTCTTGCATGTCTATATCTATATGGACTTCTAAACTTAAATACTGTTTGTTTTCTCCATATATATTACATGTTTTCCTTCTTTGAAATTCATAAAGGTTTAATGATATGATTACCTCTCCTTGTTGACACACTCGTACGTTTTGTTGGCAGGATGAGAAATCTCTTACATGATTACACCCATAGCATACTTGCTGACTGCCTGAAACTGAAGGCATTCAAAATAGAGAACTAAGAAAGAATACTAGTATGTGTGTATCAATCAACCTTTAAGGAGTTTTGCTTTCAAAGGTAAACCTATCAAATTCATTTTTGATATAAACCATAGGGATTCTATTTCAATTATACTCTCAAGAAAGAGTTTAAGGATATTTTAACAATTATTCTACGTTTCTTTTCAAAGTTAAAGACTCTCTTATTTATGTATCGGGTGAAAAAAATGTATGGGTAAAAAAAACTGGGAAACTTGTACGCATTTTCAAAATAATAAATCATCATTAGTATGCACAGGTAGCTAACATTTGGCCCTAAAGAATCAATGTTTGTACCATTGTTGAAAGTCGAAAAATATAGATCATGAAATAAAAAAGAAAAAAAAATGTTATCAATGATATACATGTGAATAAGGCTTGGAAAAAATTGAAAGTCATACATTATTTATTCAACTGCTAATTAAAAACAAAATTGCTCAAGTAATTCATATCAATTTTAATGGCATAACTAAAACGAAGACTAACATGAAATATATTATGTTTCCAGACCAGGCATCAAGCAAGTTCATCGTGCATTCTCACCAAAATCAGTTTGAAATATCACTCAACTTTTAAAGTCTGTTATCATTTTAATTTGAGAGATATCGAAAACGATAGAAAGGTCAAGAAGCACATTATTCTGAAGTAATCAGGATTGTATACAAATTTCTTATTTGCATTTATCTAAATTTACAAATGTGTATTTTTGATCACTAATGTTTTGCTCAACAGCTGACACTCATTGATTTGTAAGAATTTGTAATTTCTTTACAAATCATTTTTTTTCAACATCCGCGTTGCTTTGCATGAATTCATTAGTGATGTCAAATATTGTAAATAGATTTGCTGAAAAACACTTTCACCAACCATGGACGCATTGTACTGATCAAGTAGAATAATTACAACGACCATAAAATTTACAAAATGATATTTTCAAACGAATGTGTTGAAATTCCTGTACCATCAGCCTGTCTTTGAGAAACTTTTTATTTTTTTTATTTTTTTTTTTTGTTAAAAAAGGCGTGTTCTTGCTTGGAGATGCTATATGCAGAATATTTCTACGTAAATAAGAAAATTGAAGATGAAGAATCTAAATTCATCTTGTTTGTCGTAATTCCTCTAAAACATTTACCTTTTCCCTGAGAAAGTAATCCATAAAAGCCCATTTCTCTACATGCGCTAAAAAGATAAAATCTTGAACTCTGACTCAGTACTATACGTTGATATTTATCAGTCCGTATTTTAGTACATGAAGTATTTCAGAGAAATCTTATGTACATGTTTTAGAACATTGCTATCTAGATAAAATATTATTATCCCTTTCTTGGTTTCAATTCCAAACAATTTCAATCTTTGGACATATTTTCGATTTTTTTTCTTTGATGACTTGTTGACCCAATAGGATTCCTATTTTGTAGTATCATTAAATACTATTAAATACACTTGGATTCTCTGGACCTAGATTATAGTCACTAAGACGTACACAGCTATGATCGTGTATAGGCCATTTCAAGTCTGAAGTCCCATTTCAAGTTTCATTAAGTAAGAATTGCGATAGTTTTGTGATACGATTTCAATCTATCATTTTTCTTAGGAAAAAAAAAACAAATTCGTTTCTTAATGAACCGTGTAAGTCGGTTTTTTGGAAGTTAAATTTTGGTCCATAACTCTTTTTCCGACTTGTAGATTATCAAGAACTTTTCATATACTACATCATTTAAGTTTTCTATGGTCATACACAAAGTTGAATTTTTATTATTATTATTATTATTATTATTTTCAATAGTTTTATTTCAAATACAAGTGAGCTTTACTTATTTATTAATGATATAAATTAAAAAATAGAAGTCATTTCTTCTAAAAAATATAGATTGAGAGAAGGTTAAAACTTCAGAGCATTGAATTAAAATTGTCAACTAATCCTGACATACAATTGTACCGACTTCTAAGCGGGTCAATGAATGCCAACTCCTTCCAAAATAATTGCAAAAAATACAACCGACTTATAGGCGGAACCACTTATACACGAGTATACAGGTAAGTATGGAGGATCGTTATAAGAACGTTACCTTTAAATATTTTATAAACTTAAGGCAATTAATCTGAGTTTCAGATGTCCTCTAAGCATGTCAATAAGAATTACGTCGTAGTTTGACTTAACCAACGTGTTAAATAAAAAATTTTCGTGCATAGACAGAGATTTGAATTTAAAATTTTCTGCATAAAATTACAACTTATATATTAACACGAAAATACGGCAATCTTGTTGTGTATTAATGAAAAGTAAAAAAAAACTCTAATCAAGAAAAAAATAATTATATTCAGAGTAGAAATGTTCAAAAGCAAAACCCTTTCACAAGTATCGTCATCCCGCGCTTAATTTTGTGTAACTGTACAGAGTTTAGCAAAATGAACACACCCGTGAAATACATAGTTTTTGTAAACGGGACACGAGCTCTGATAATGTGAAGGTTTACGTTTCACCTGGCGTGTTCAATTGTTGAAGTCTGCTCTCCACAAATGCAAGGACTGAAAATATACTGTGTGTATGTTTTGCTTTCGAACATTTCTACTCTGAATTTTATAGTTTTAATATTTTCATTAATACACAACAAGATTGCCACTTTTCCTAAGTATTAAGAACATAAAATAAAATTTGTGAAAGTGCAAGGATGCGTCGATCAAATCCGTCCGAAAATTTGAAGTTTCATTAACTTTTAGATGAAATAAGATTTTTTAATATATTTTCGTGTGAATTGCTATTGCAGTATATAAGTCGTGATATTATACAGAAAATTTTAGAAAATATTAACTTTAAATCTGTGCCTATGCATCTTTAAGGTCTCCCTCCAGGATTTTTCACTCTTATGGAGACGCCGCCGCTCTTCGCTTAAGAATCGTAAATTAAGACCTATACTCATCACTCAGGGCTATTGAGCAGGGAAGTATAATTCTGGTATCGGCATCTGCTGTGAGGTAGGCCTCGGTCTCTCCTCGCCCTGCTTTAGAATGTTAATAAATAGGAGAATGTCATTTTCTAAATTTTTTTTAGCAGATATGAAAATTTCGGGTGAGGTTCGCTGTGTGTAATTTTGACAATTGCCATATAAGTTTCCTTAACCTCATGAACTACATAAAATACGCAGGTTAATGGATCAGGTTAAAGATCACCAATTTAGCAATCCTTGTCATTCAAATAATTAGTTAATACAGCAAAGTGAGAGCTCCACTTCAAATTCTAGCTTCTACATATTTGCTACGATAAGACAGACGAACAGACAAAAGACACCGGGCAAAGTGAACGCTATGCTTTGCATTTGCAAATTGGTTTTAATTAAATCTTTTTATAAAGAACATTTATGCAAACTTTTGCATAAATAGTAACTCGCTTTTTTATCTATCTTATTTATTTTCGATGTATTGATTTAAACCCAGACAAATTAACGTAAAAAACATAGCGCCTAGCATAATCCACAAACTTTTGAACATGTCTTAGCTTTTTCGCTGTCTAAACAGGCAGCTATCACAAAATTAAAATCTGAACATCTTAGATCTAAATCAATACATGGAGCTTTTGTTGTATGTACAGATGGCTTTGTTGTATATACAGGTTTGTAAAAACACAGTCCACAAGTTTTCTCACAAAGATATCCCCTAGAGGAATCAAGACAGATCATTGATGCGAAAGAAAAATCACTACAACGCAGGTCTTTGTCAAAACAACGCGTAGTAGGCAGAACTGTGGTGATGATAGGCGTATTTGTAGTAGAAGGGGGCGACGTGGCTGTAGTTGTTATGGGCGTGGTTGTGGGCGTGGCTGTAGTTGTTATGGGCGTGGCTGTAGTTGTTATAGGCGTGGTTGTGGGCGTGGCTGTAGTTGTTAAGGGCGTGGCTGTAGTTGTTATAGGCGTGGTTGTGGGCGTGGCTGTAGTTGTTATGGGCGTGGTTGTGGGCGTGGCTGTAGTTGTTGAGGGCGTGGTTGTTTTAGTAGGCGTGGTTGTTGTTAGCATTTTTGTTGTTGCAATTGTACTGTGAAATTCTTGGATAAAATAATACGTATGATTATTGTTATGATCTTTAAACTTATGAACTGTTATTAATCTTTATTTTTGTTTCTTGTCTTTCACTTACCTGTACCAATAATAACTTATGTAAAATTACATCTAGTGAATATTTACTCATTTATATACTCACCGTCAATAGAAACGCAACACCCTCATTTTAGGCTGAAAATTATAAACAGGTTATAACTATGTACCAAAAAAGTTAGGACATCTTTTACTTTGCCAAATCAGTTATTAAACGGTTGAATTAATTTCTTTCCATTACCGGAAGTTGCTTTTTAGCCCTCTTAACAGAATTCAAAATTTTGCATTTTTAATAAAATTTTAACAATGTTTTGGGTTTTCAAGGTTTTGAAGCTGTTAATCATAAGTACTGTACTAAAATGCCGGGGAAAATCCTCCTTTCTTTACCGGATGTGATGCCTATATTTCCTCAAAATGACTGATGGCAAGAAGGGGGATGTTTTAAGAGTTATGTGTTACATTCTAAAGTTGAATGATAACACTAAAATTGAATATATTTAGGTAAAAAGTAATTTTACAAAAACTTAATGCTCCATTTAAACATTAAAAGTTATTTTTAGATCTTAGAAAGAAACAAATACCCGGTAAATCTTAAAACATCCCCCCTTCCGACCATTTAATTAAAACGTGCTGTACAAATGCAGCCCGATTTCTACCATGCATTAGGTTTATTGATATCTTAATCTGAGCAAAATTGATATTCTTGGGCATTTTTACATGCATGTTTTTCAGATTCTGCGGTCGAATTTTCTCTAACTTGGCGTAGTGTAGCAACTTTTGAACTTCCGGTCAAGAAACTGTTATTTATGCTATTAAAACACATGAGTCTGATGAGTCGTTATATAGTGTACATTTGCATCTGCAGCTCTTTTTTTCTTTATTTTGAGAATTTCCAGCATTAGCAATGAAAATCAATCATTTTGAGGAAATATAGGCATCACATCCGGTAAAGTAAGAAGGATTTTTCCCCGGCATTTTTATACAATATGATTAACAGCTACAAAACCTTGAAAACCAAAATATTGTAAAAATTTTTATTAAAAATGCAAAATTTTGAATTCTGTTAAGAGGACTAAAAAGCAACTTCCGGTGGTTGAAAGAAATTCATTCAACCGTTAAATAATTGATTTGGCAAAATAAAAGTTATCCTAACTATTTTGGTACATAGTTATGATCCGTATATAATTTTCAGCCTAAAATTAGGGTGTTGCGTTTCTATTGATGGTGAGTATATTTGCAATTTCTGTGACAAACATATATTTTATGATTATAAACTGCAGATAATTTTTTACTTATATTTCCATCTATCCATACTTATATAATTATTAATTTTCTGGTTATCAAAAGAGAATTTTGTTTAAAAAAAAGCTTACCATTCGAGTTGCAGCGATCCAGATTACAAGGACGGTACGATTTCCCTTTGTTTTCACAACAACGGAAACAGATGCTTACCATTCTTTTTCTTTTGCCTATGATGTTACCCATTACCATTGGTGTCCGGGTAGTATGTTTACCTGGCCCACCAAGACTACTCAAGGTTTCACATGTCTAATAAAATCAACAGTTTCAGATACATGTAGGGAAGAGTTGTTAAGGTATACAATTGAATAATTTAATCTTTAAATATCTTTTAAATTGATTTTAACAATATATACAGTTTTAAAATATACAAAAACTAGTATTTATTACCGTTTGATATGGACTGTATAATCTTTACAATAATTATGCAGCTTGCATCAGTATTCCTTGTGACAAGACCTTTCTTTGGGTACCACCAAATTTCACCTTTTGACCTTGACCTTGGAGTTTGACCCACTTTTAGACAAAAATTCTAAACTTTTACTTGGCCACATCTTTTGAACAGTAGATACCAGGAACATTTATACTTCACTTATGCATTTTTCTGTTGAACGATCTTTCATTGGATACCAACAAACTTGACTTTTTTACCTTGACCTTGAAGATTTTTATACTTATGAAAAAAACTTTAACCTTGGCCATAACTATTGAACGCTAAGGGCTAGTGATCGCATACTTCTCTTATGTAATTCTTGTGAGAAGACCCTTTATTGGATACCAAGAACTTTGACCCTTTGACCTTGACCTTTGAGTTTTACATACTTTTAAAAAGCAAACCTTAAACTTTACTTTTAAAGGGTTAGCGCTAGTGCTTTCGTACTTTGCATCTTTAATCCTTGTGACAAGACTTTTCATTTGATAGCAAGACCTTTGACCTTTACCTTGGAGTATGACCTACTTTAAAGAAAAAATCTTTGGTCACAACTTCTGAACGGCTAGGGCTAGGGCTTCCATACTTTACATATGTATTTTTTGTGACAAAGCCTTTCATTGGATACCAATGACCTTGACCTTGAAGATTTCCGTACTTATGAAAAACTTTTAAAACTTTAACCTTTGCCTACTTTCAAATTTTTTCACAATTGTATTTCCAGTGAGAATACCCTACTTTGGGTACCATCATATTAAATTTGCATTCAAGAAAAGTTTAATCTTTGCTATGTTGCCATACGGGGGCATCAGTGTTTCACAAAACACATCTTGTTTTTCTGTTTCAAATAGTCACTAATTCGATTTTTTATCTGAATAGATAAGGAATAAATTCGACTATTTGAATCTTTTTTCTATCATACTCTGATGATCATAGAGGGGTATGAAATAAAATTGTAAATTGATCCAAAGATTTGACAAGTGCAGATCATCAGATAAAAAAACTCAACGTTATTCAACTCCTTGGAATAAGTTTCTGTTAAAACATTATAATGTAAGTGTTATTTTTTTTTGTTTTTGAAAAGAGGATTAAATTCAATAAAACTTTTAAACTATCTGTTCCTGTGTAAGATTATAATCCATGAATGTAGGCCCATCTTAGCGTGGTATATACATGCAGCATTGATTTGAACAAATTTGACATTGCACGATCTGAGTATACTTCATATTGACCTGACTTACATAGCATATCAAGTCATATCTGTTCCTTTGAATTCTTTTTTTACCTAATACATACTTTTACATAGAAGTTTGACCCTGGACTGATACCAACGTAACACCCCTGGGGTTATGACTGTGACAGACTTGAATGTACACCACTTTAGCTTTGTTTGTTAAGAAGTTTTAATTTCTTTTTCCTTTTTTAAATTTAATCTGTCTTTGACTGATCATTAGTCAGAAAGAGGAAGCATAGAACACCTGAATGATATATGAAAAAAATGAAGTAAGACTGTCATCTTTTGTTAGCCATATTATAACTGTTTAATTTAGTTTCCACTTTTAACTTCAAAGAAATACTATGGCTTTGAGTGAAATCATTCAAATATAGATTTTTGTTATGTTTATACAAGTTCCGATTAATATTTGAAAGTCCTGGCCTCAAACATGTATAAGGTATCTTTACTCTCTATTGAATGGTAAATTCATTAAAATATCTACTTCAAAAGTTTTTGTTTCATTTATAAAATGAAATGTATTTATTAACAAACATTATATAAATTTTTTTCAAATATTTCATTTTATTTTATATGGTTTGTGTTTGTTCATCCTCTCATTTAATTTATTGCACCCTGCTTAATACTTTTTCAAAATTATTTCCAGTGCCCGAATATACCAAATGCTGATACATGAAAATTACAACGGTCAAAAGGTAGTAATGACGTAAATTGATGTAACAACAGTTCAATTCGATTTCAAAGACGTAAAAAAATTGTGGATTAATGTGTGTAATACTGTTCCATGTAAGTTTAACAAAGCCATTTTGCTCTGGACATTTACAGAACTTGTTCGTAGAAGTTATAGGATGTAAAATAATGTTTACAAAAGATTTCAGATAGATAGTTTATTTGGTTGAAAGGATTCATTTCAAGAGACAAGTTTGGTCATGTTGAACTTTTAAATCATCTACATACATGTATTAATTATAATATTCTCCTTTGCAGAAACATGTAAGTCATTATATTTTGCTTAAGCAGTCATATAATTCCTGGTAATTTTTTATGAAGTCTCATTGGCTGTTAACGCTTAAAACTAACTATCATGACTTCACAAGTATATCATTTGTTTAGTTATACCAATTCACTGTTGCTCTTATAAAATCTTTTTATATCTTCTTCTGTCTGGGTATGGATGGGAATATTGACGACATGTTTTTCGCTAATATATAAGGAGCGTTGTATTTGGTAATTCTCAGGAAGTGTAGCTTCCTGGACGACCGTAGACAAAAAATCCCCAAACCAGGGTAACGCCATAACGTCACTGAAGGCGATGTAAGGAGAATTAAAAAAAATGATTGATCCCCCTTTGAAAATGGGACTATATTTATCAATTTAGAATTCCAATAGACTTTCAACTTGCCGCAGTGAAAAACAACGATAGCACTCAAGGGTTAGTCAAATGCAGAAGGTTTGCTAAAAATAATTTAAAGACTCATTCTTGTCTCAGGGTCCAGATAGTTATTTATATTAAGATATACCACAAAGAATAGTGAGGAGTGGATGTTAGGGCAGACTATTAGACTATCGGGCTTGGTTAATTAGATTAACTTTATTTTTACCTGATTGGACACACATCCAGAGCTGTATACTAAATAGCCATTGTTGTGAACGTTTTCTGATGTGAAGCATATCTGCAAAATAATTAAGTGAAATTTTAAATCCGAGGTTATTCAGAACTTCAATTTATATATAAAGCATATAAAAAGGAATTTAGCTCTTATTCTCCATGCAGAGTGTTGCAAAGGATTCTGAAGATGTTAAAAAATCAATATATTCCTATATCCAGCTAGATACCTGACCTTTCACCTTTTTTCATTTAAAAGATTAGGAGTCAACTACAAGTACTCTTTACTGAACATCGATATGCTTAAAGTAATTCAAATAACTTTATATGCAGATTGACCATTGATCTTTGAACATGTGAACACAGGAACAACACGTTTTATTTACCCCTAAAATTAACTGGTGTGTCAAGTTTCATGTCTTGCAAGAAAAGTTTCCTTTAGTATTTAGCTGTGGATACATTCTTACATTTATGTCACGATTGACCCTTGAATCATGAATTCTGACATCACATATAAAGGGTTTATCCACTCTTCAAGGGAAGGCAATGTACAATTTAATATGTTTTTCAAGGTAATTTTTCTCAAGATTTTGAATGAACAATATCTTCTGATGCAAAGAGTATTGTGACGCCTAACCTCCAATCTATTAACTTTAAAGAAATAGAGATCTTCGTCTCCATTTAAACGAGAATGAATGTACTACGCTTTGAATTCTGTCAGGTAAAGGGTTCTCAAGATATATGTACCAATCGACATACGGACCCTTTACTAAAAAGTACAATTAATGCAAATATCCCTCTTTGATACGTAATTAATACTAAACGTGAGAATATATTTATTAATATTGATTTATTAGTCATATATTCTAAATAATTGAGTTGAGCTTAAAAAAAATAACTCTTTTTATTTTTACATATTTAAAGATGTTGACTTTTGGTTGCTTCTTAAATTACATTTGCAGAAATAGTGTACCCAGAGGAAAGAGAAAACTATAAATTGTCAAAGGGAAACACAAAATGAAAGACGCTGGCACTGATTTTTTGTATACTCGCGTTTGATAAAATATTCTCTGGATAGGGTAGGTATTCCAGTACAATTTCCATTACCTCTCCATGTGGGCAGACTCCGACATTCTGTTGGCAGGATGAGAAATCCCTTACATGATCACACATGTAACATACTTGCTGACAACTGGCAACTGAAGACATTTAAAGAGATCAAAGAAGTAAATGAGTATATCAATGAAAAAAAAACCGTCGATTTATTTCAAAATGTCAAGTCAATGAATAATACATACAGTAAAAATCGGTTATAACGAAGTCACCGGGACCTATAAAATAACTTCGCTATATCCGTAATTCGTTATATCCGTGTTCGTACTAATCGAGTTTTACTGTAACTAATGGAGTTTGTTTTTAACCGTTTGTTTTTATTACGTTAAGAAATCTATCATTTTGTCAAAATAAGAATCCTCTAGTATTACGTACCTTCAAAATGGTATAATATCAAAACAATAGATAGACATATGATCATCGGACCTAAAATTAAACGGACTTCTCTTTAGATACTGTAAGATATTTCTGCAGATTTGCAGATGTGATTTTCTCAAACCAATTCATGCGTAAGATTTTATAACTGTCAATAAAGATCTGTGGATAAATAATTTGATTCAAAGGGGTAAATGTTCGTGGGCAACCAAATTTTTCCATTTAACTGGGACGTTGTGAGTAATTTGTTCACAAATATGTTGTTGAGAAATGTTTGTTGGATGCAGATTACTTGGTGCAGGCTGCCCAAGAACGATCTTAATAAAGGTTTCCTAAGAACAAATAAATCCACATCATTTGAAAAGATATGGCAAAATTGATTTGTATATATGACATTGACAAAATTCAAATACATCAATAATTGGTCAGATTGTCAAATTTGATCATTTTCACATATATTCACCTGCCTTATTACCTTTTCGTGCCATCAGAAATATGAATGTCCATCTGTGTATCAAATATAGAACACATACGAAAAAGATAAGCTCTTGAACTCTGACCAATAAACCTATTATTATCAATCTAGCTACAATATATATCCTATTTCAAAATTCCTTCATGAAATTTATTGTGTTTGTGTTTAATCCTACATTTTAATCCAACTAAGTCCAACAGGCAACTACTTTATGTACTAATCTCATGAATTATATATCTTGACAGTATTCAAGATAAGTTTAATGGACATATTCATGTACCATTCGAACATTTTTTTTACAAAAAATTCTTTCTATGTTAAAGAAAAATAATCAATAATTTTGTTAGTGAAGTACAAGTAAGAAATGAAGATCTGCTATCGAATTTCATTATGACAAAAATAAAATAATCTAAACTAAAAACTATCTAAAAAGTTCCAACAAAATTTTCCTCCGCTTTTTGTAAGTCATAAAGATTTCTGGACATTGTTGTGTATCATCACCTACTCAATAACGCTTTGCTTGAAAGAGATAAAAATGATACACTCGTACACTTTAAAGAGTTTATATCTCAAATTTTAAGTTACTAGTAATTATTTTGATTAAAAACCCAAGGATTGACTTTTTTGATTATACAGTGGTTAAAAACAAGAGTTACTAAGCATATTTTTAAATTTTGAATTAAAAAAATGACTTGACCTGTACATGTATGATTTTGTACCGGGGGCGTCAATCAAGTTTTAACCTAATCTGTATAGTCCGATTAAATGTCGAAACTTACCGGTATATAACGACAAAGAAAGGTGAACTTGTATAATAGATACTAGAACGACAATCACTGTCCCTGGAACATGTCAAACGTTTGACGATGTCTTCTGAAACATTTGAGTTTTAAATAACGTGTAGCTTTATTCTGATCTTTTTGGAAGTGATATTGAAGATGGTTGTACGTTGTTGTCGTTTTGTTGTTTAAGTTATTTCTATGCTTATTAGGTCTCCTACTAGGACGAAAGCCAATTGTTCAATTTACCAGGCAGGAGAAACTGACTCCTACCGTCGTAATGTTAAGGAGATTTATAAAAGTGAGTTAATTTTAAAAACCCTGTGAGAATGATTCTAGGAGCGAACTATGAACGTCGGGGTAAGGATTTTTTAAATGACTCAGAATACTAGTGTATGAACGTTTTCTTTGAAACAAAACAGAAAAAATGTCACACACGTTGACAACACTAAAATACTTATTTCAGTCCAAAGGTTTTTGATTTTGATGAAGGGTTGTGCTATGGTTACTAGAAATAGAAATCACCGTGAAATTATTTTTTAAAGGCTACTCTTCCTAGAGTTTTGTTTAATTTCAATTTAATTGGTCATACAGATTGACTACACTAGTTTTCACTTACTGTCTATTGGTTTTTGAATTTAATATACTGCTAATTAATACTTATGAAAAATAGAAATGTCCGTTAACTTACTTTAAACCCTACGCCTGTTATAATTTTGGTATTATTTCAATTGTAATAATTTGTCACACAATTAGACTACACTAAGATGCATAATAAAGTGCATCGAAGTTTTGATTTTGATGAATCGTTTTGCCGTGGCTAAGATTCATATTTTAGTGCATTGGAATTATAATGTTGATGAACAGTGTTGCCATGGTAACAAAAGATAAAAACTTCTGTGAAAATTACTTTTAAACGCTACTCTCCCAACAGCTTTGGGCTGATTTCTATATAATTTGGTATACAAGTAGACTGCACTAAAATAATCAAGTGTATAGATTTTTTTTTTCTTTTGATTAATGGTCTTACCATGATTACTAAAAATGGAAATTACTTAAACGCTACTCATACAGTTGTGATTTTATTTCAATATAAGTCGGCACACAATTAGACGACATAAAGATATATAATCCGTTTATTACTGTTGCAAAGTTTCAAATCAAAATTCTATTATTCACTTCCATTGCTTTACGTACAAACCATTAGGGTTACAGCCCCATTTAATACTTTCAATTTAATATTTTCACTCCTGCATACGTGAAAATACAAAAATATCCTGAACTACTATAATGCAAGAAGTTTGTTTGTTCGATATACGAAAAACAATGTGACTTCATCGTCCAGGGTTTGTAATTTGTGTATGCTTGAGCAACATTACACAGTAAACAATACATATTTAAATATGGAATGCCCGTCGACAAATCCGTGACTGGGTGAATAGAAAATGCATATCCCGACGGTTTCCTATACCTTTGTCCTATAAATTCCGGATAACGATCTAGACCATAACACCCATTTGTCACTAAGCTTTCATTAATTATTTTGTTTGAAACCGATTGAGGAAATATTCTTTCTTTTAAACAAGTTGTAGGATACATCAGGTATAGGTCTTCACAGCAATACCTGTTTCCAGTGTCGAATATGCAAGATGTATTAGATGAACAGTAGCCGGAATTGAACTTTGTTGGAATTTTGTATTCTCCACAAGTTCCCGATACAAAGTCCATTGAATAAAACTTATGAACTAGATTTGTCAAATCACTGTAATTGTGTTTCATCAAAACTAGATCAAGTGATTTATTTATTATTTTGATTTCTCCGAATTGTTCAAAAACTGTTTGCTTAATTAAAAGGAAGTATTCCTGTGAGAATTCCCGCACATCCACAAAGAAGTAAAATATAGGTATATCGGATCCATTACGAAATAAGAGATCGGTATTTATGTCCAAGCTTACATCTGAAAATGGAAATTTTGATGAATTTGGTCGGTTACACAAATAGCAAAATATATTTTTATATGGCAAATTTCCAGAGTTGTCTGGATAATTCAAGCACGCGTTATTTACTGCATGGTTAAACGTATCCCATATTCCACTCATGTCGCATCGAGATATTGTGTTGACAGCAGTGAATGATGGATTACACATTTTATAAAACCTATTCGTTATTGTTCGGTGTCATTCTCCTGCATACGTGAAAATACAAAAATATCCTGACTAACACGTAAAAAATGTCAATAAATAAATACATTTTAACTTTTTTTACTTGGTTTTCCATCTGCAAATCCTGATGTTGGAATAAATGTTTAGAACCCTTTTGTTCAATTATTTTTATTCTGCTATTTAACAACTAGTTTATCATTGATACAACAAAATATAAAAGAATTGAAGAAGAGTAAATGAATACAACATAAACGATATAAACATGTGTTCCTGCGTTTGTAAAATTAACAACTGGTATCACTTTTCAACATTTTGGGTGTTTCACAAGCACTTCTAAGATCCGTACTTTTAGTGATTCCCGCCTTGTCCTTAAATGTCTTTTTGTACAAATTGTCCTTTTATTGGTACAAAACCCAGAAATATGAACACACCCTGTGATGTGTTTAAAACGGAAATAATGTACGAGAAATAACTTGGCGGTAAAAGACCGTCTAAGATCTGCAAGAGCCAGAAAATCCCTGTAATAGGAAATAAGCGTACACATATTAAATAATCGTTCCTTTCGGGTTTGTTGCTAGAAACTGTTGGAGAAAGTTTGATTGCTCGTATTGTCTGTGAGAAGAAAAAGACATTACTGACGCAGAGAAAACCAACCGGGACTAGAAAAGTACAAATTAAAGACATTTTCCCATCTATGAAACAATTTTGCTTTCCATAACCAACATTCCCCCGAACTGAAAACATTGTAATGAAATACCCTAAAACAATACAAAGTGGCAAGAGAAAGATATAAATGCAATTCTTTATGACCAGGAACTTTTCATTATTTATCTGCAGAGGTGTTCTTGTGTGAAAAACCCGATACATATGAAAACAGCAAACGTTCATACAAGTAAATGACAAAAGCCAGAAGTAATGCAAAAGAATACCAACAGATACACATTTGTTGGTGTTTTTGTTTTCCCCGTAACTCGTCAGAGCTACAACATTTATGACAAAGATAGTGAAAACAAGAACCATTATCATTTTCCCTGGTAGTGATCTTAGTTCTCTGAAGAAACAGTACGTGAGAAACGTGATCAACAGACATACACATGATAATATAGAAAATGCAACAGAGAGGGTAAGTAAAATTCTTCTAAAATTGTTTTCCTTATTGATAGTAGACAGAAAGTCATCAACGCAAACTCTGAGAGTCCCATTCTTTGATATATCGGCATATACAACAGATAGAGAAATATCGAAGCTCTTGAGAAACACTACGTTTTGAATGCTATCAAATTCATACTCTTCTAATTCGAATTCCACTTGTTTGCACATCAATACGTTAGTGATATGTACTGCTCGATATCGTAATATATGATCCCATGCATTACCATCAGTTGAATTTGAACATCGATCTTCTTCTTGTTCTAGCTCTGTTCTGTTGGTGTTATTCCTCCCTAAGGAAAAATATTTTTCTTCTTGAAATCAAACAAAATAAAGGTATCATTGCAGATATATTTATAATTTGTTTCAGTAAATTGTATCAGCAGTCTTTCCGTTTTTACGCGATAAACAGATTCATTGATGAATATTGTAGATTGAATCCATCCGTGGAATTTTCCGTACTCCTCCTGAATATATTCTATACGGAATAATTTTGAATGGTATGAAATCTGTGACCAGATCTTCAATATCTTCCTCTGAAATGTTATTCATAGAAAATCCATCGAAAGTTATATCCAAATTATATCGAAGATTTTTGGTAATTGAAAAGAGCGGGATACAGCTTTCTCCACGACTTAAATACTTTCCGGGAAAGCATGTTATATTCCTACAGATTCCCTGAAGGAAAGCTAAGATGTTTTAATTTCAATTATGCATATTACATTGTATTATGACATTCGGTATTTATTCCCACCAAAACACATTTAGAAAATTAAAAATTAAACATGAATTTAAGTTTCTTATTAAGACCATCATATATATTTGCATATTAATTAATATTTTGAATTTTCATTGAAGAATTCGATGATGAAATAACTTACAAGCGATGAGTAATAAATTTGGTCATTTGAACACTGACGACCAAGCAGCGCCTCAGAATCCATCTCGTTATAATCACCACTAACGGAAAACAAACTGCGTAGCAAAGGATACCAGACCAGAGACTTTGAGCCCATGTTGTCTTCTTCCTCTCCCTTTACACCACCCTCACCTTTATCCGTTGACATACCGAGCATATTAGACATTGCACAATACAAATTCTTGTAAGGAGAATAGAAGTACACCTTTGGAAAAAATCGCAATAATCATCAATCATATCAAATTTTTTTTTTGACATTTGTCAATAGTTATCTCCACAGCTCTATACGGGTTGCACATAGCACAATAAATGTTTTTATAAACACCCCCTCCGAACTCATTATAGGCATGCCATTGTTGTTTGTTTGTATGTGGTAGATCTTCGCATGCCCACCTAACATCAGAATCTATCATTGGCCAATGTCCCGTTCTGTTACATTTGTCTACAACATTAGTCGAGGATTTGTAACATTTTTGACTATCTGTTGGCGGATATAGCCTTATATTGCAATCAGCTTCTCTTAAAGATTTTATAAAACTACTATAATGCAAGAAGTTTGTTTGTTCGATATACGAAAAACAATGTGACTTCATCGTCCAGGGTTTGTAATTTGTGTATGCTTGAGCAACATTACACAGTAAACAATACATATTTAAATATGGAATGCCCGTCGACAAATCCGTGACTGGGTGAATAGAAAATGCATATCCCGACGGTTTCCTATACCTTTGTCCTATAAATTCCGGATAACGATCTAGACCATAACACCCATTTGTCACTAAGCTTTCATTAATTATTTTGTTTGAAACCGATTGAGGAAATATTCTTTCTTTTAAACAAGTTGTAGGATACATCAGGTATAGGTCTTCACAGCAATACCTGTTTCCAGTGTCGAATATGCAAGATGTATTAGATGAACAGTAGCCGGAATTGAACTTTGTTGGAATTTTGTATTCTCCACAAGTTCCCGATACAAAGTCCATTGAATAAAACTTATGAACTAGATTTGTCAAATCACTGTAATTGTGTTTCATCAAAACTAGATCAAGTGATTTATTTATTATTTTGATTTCTCCGAATTGTTCAAAAACTGTTTGCTTAATTAAAAGGAAGTATTCCTGTGAGAATTCCCGCACATCCACAAAGAAGTAAAATATAGGTATATCGGATCCATTACGAAATAAGAGATCGGTATTTATGTCCAAGCTTACATCTGAAAATGGAAATTTTGATGAATTTGGTCGGTTACACAAATAGCAAAATATATTTTTATATGGCAAATTTCCAGAGTTGTCTGGATAATTCAAGCACGCGTTATTTACTGCATGGTTAAACGTATCCCATATTCCACTCATGTTGCATCGAGATATTGTGTTGACAGCAGTGAATGATGGATTACACATTTTATAAAACATATTTTTGAACAGTGTATCATTATTAAAATAATCGGCATCACATCCAAATTCAACACTCTGGATATAATGTTTCCACGTACCTGTTTTGTTACAAGAATTAAAATATTACTCGTTTTCTTTGGAACAGTTGTAAGATACATTTTCATTTGCAGGATATGACTGTAACACACATTTTTCCGTCATGGCATTTTTGATGACGTCATTAAAGTTTGAAATAAAATTAATGTCCAGAAATTGATCACAGACAATATCAATAGGCCATGTGAAAAAATTGAAATCATTGTTGCAAATCGCACAAAAACGCGTTATAATACGTTCGAGAGGTATCGTAACTTGTAACCGGTGGGTATTTCAGTTTATAGACGTCATTCGTGACGTTTTCGCATTTTTTGAGAATATTACTTTCTGTGTTGTATGGACAAGAGTCGATCAATAGATATGACGTTCTTTGTTTTCTTTCAATGTAGTTTGATGAAGCATTGACGATTGTGACGTTCTTACAGGTCGGTACTGGAGGAGAGAAAAACACATCCGGGCAACAGTCACCTCTGATATAACATTTGTGATCACAAAAACATGGCGGACAACGCGGGTGCAGTGCTGAATCTTTGACCTCTAAGGGAAAAAGTGTTTTATTCAGAAAACAAAAATGCCCAGTTCCACACAGTGTCAAAATTTGCTCAAGTAACTCCGGAACCTCTATCTCCTTTGTCTTCAAGAACGGTCGAAACACTACACATAGAAATATAATATAGTAGATAATCCCCTGCATCATTGGTAGATTGTTTTATAATTGAGAACGCATCTACTGGTATCGGGGTTATCATGGATATAATTCACGATAATATAGTAATTGTGAGTGCCTTATTAATTATTTATGAACAAATCTCTTCCAATTAATAAGTTTATGACTTCTATAATGATCTTTGTTTAGTACTTATGGACACATCCCTTCAAACCATAATAAACAGACTCACATTAAATAATGCATTCCTGAGTTACATGTATTAACAGCTACTGCCGTATTATTTTCGTGATGTAGCCTTGGCATTGAAAAATGAGGACTAGTGTAATTCATTAAACATAAATTAATAATGCATATTAAAAGATGGTGCGCTATACGGCTCTTCAGTAGACACGCCCGTTAAACATCCTTTATCGCCTGTGGCTGTGTATTTAAAGTCAAAGTGACCAAACACCTGGTACATTGCGGTTCTCACCTATTGTGCCCCTTAATATCTGGATAGCTTCAATGATTTGTTTTCACTGAACATCGATTAGGCATTGTCTATTATCTAAAATCATTGTTAAATTATTTAGTTCGTATACGGTGGCGAAATCAGACATGCATAATAAAGCCGCTACCCACTTCATAAGTGAAGAAATATTTAGAAATACACGTATCTGCATGAAAACTTCAAAATGCTTTAAAATGTTTGATGTCAGCTATACAGGGAAAACTTGTTTTAACAACCAGCATAAAAAGTAATACGATAAGCGACCCCCAAAACGTTCATGTTCCTTCTCTTTGGATATAGTCTGATCATTACAAAGAACTGTAAACCATTTGTTATAATTGGTGTATTTAATCAAAGTGCTTTGCCACAATGTATTTATTTAGCAACAACAAAACGGGGAGAGAAAAAAGAAAATAGAAGAAAACCACCCGAACGTGTTTTGTTTTTGTACCTGTACAACTTTATATAACAAGTACAGGCATTTTGTCATTCACATGATTGACAAAATGAAACTGGGATTTCTGTAAAAGCGACCATTGTACAAATTAAGTATAAGGCAAACTTGATCCATAACAATCCTTGAACTTTACTTTAACCAAAGTTTGTTATTTGACGGTTCATATCAGCCATCATAGATATGGACCTAAATGTCAAATGCAAAAGTCATCGATAATAATATCCAAACTATTTATTTTAATGGTATCACCTATTCGTTATTGTTCGGTGTCATTATATCATTGCATGCGCTGTCAAAAAATATTAACTTTTTAGCACCAATTCTTTAAGGTAATATTTAATTTCAAGTCGAGACTTTCTCTCATTAGTTGTCCGCGTTAGTCAGTGGTACGAAAATCTGCTCTAGAGTCGCGGAGTAAGGCGCTGAACCTTAAGTCGGGGGTTCGCATCCAATTGTGAGACGTGGAGACCGGACCTTCGAATGAGACCGTATAAACCGAGGTCCCGTGGCGCAGTAGGTGCTGGAACAAACAATATCTACTCCTCAACGTCCCTGAGTCCAAAGTCAAGGTTTAAATTTGAAGCCGTCCATCGGCAAGTGATGGCGCCTCCATATGAGAGAAAATTTCTCGTGAGGAACAAAACAAAATGATCCCTGTTCCAGTAGGTGATGAGATGAAAAATATCTCCCATTCCTTAATGGTCCTGAGTGCCACATACAGGTCTAAATTTAAAACCCTTCACCGTCGAGTGGTGGTGTCTCCTTATGAGTGTAAAATTCTAGAGCGTGACGTTACACAACAAACAAAATGAATTCACCATTGTTAAAGGATAAAACTCTTTCTCCAGGAGGGTTTTGTTTATAAAGGGAAAAAGGCTATGAAAACAATAAAAAGCCCGTCTTTAAATACAGTGAAATACAGGCACATTGAAAGAGAGATAATATATGCTTAAGAGTCATGCTAAACAAAGTAATCAAATTATACAGGTAGGTGATTTACTTCTAATAATAGGAACTGATTAATTCATTAAATGTTGTTAATTAGTTGAATTTTTTCACTCATTTCTTCTCTGGGTTTCTCGACTTTATTTACAAAATAAAATGCTTCGGCATAGACAATGTTTATGAAATTTACTATATGATACTTTAATTACAATTTAACTTCAGTACATATATCTAGAAGATTGATATTTCAGATTCAATTCTAAGTCTCAGTTAGTTGAAGTCCAAACCATATTTTTCTTTATCTATTAAACTCAAAATCTCAAATATTTTCTTGACCCAATCTTTTTTGAGATGACTAAGTTTTGCTGTTTTTCCTATTTGTATTCACACTTACAATACAGTTAGTTGCTATACTCTACAACGTAATCTATAGTTTCCATGCGTGGTAAAAAAGAAAAGATGATATATTGAATAATATCGGCTTGGAATACTCGATTTGCTATAGTCCACCATTAGAGAATTCCATGCAAATGAAAAGCGACCTTATTTTACATTATACAACTTTGATTCAAATAAATTAAGATTAGATTGCCATCAGTTAGATATTGTTTGATTTTGTTTTCGAAAATTTAATGCAAAAATAGTTGTATGTTTTTACCAAACCGGGACAAATATTTTTTTTTACATTGGGCTTATTTCAAACTTTTCTTTCATGAGTTCCAGTGTATGTTGGTAAAATTTAGAGAAAATTTGGTGTCTTTATTGATTTTTTGAATCTAGGTCCAACTTTTTTTTGGGGGGGGGATTCTTTTTACTTCCCATTATATCTTGTGTTGCCTTGATTAAGTCATTCTAGTTAGTTAGGATATCATAATTATAGTAACATCTAAAACACTAGGAGGCACCATGATTGATTTCTATTCTGTATCCTATCTGGATATCGCCAAGGATGTAAAATATAATTATATATGCCTTTATAGTCAAAATTTAATCCATTCAATAACGCAAATCAGACATCAATTTCTTCAGTTCATTTACGGAAATAAGTTGTACTTTAGTATCTATGGAAACATATGTACAGGGAAATACTGTGATAAGAATGGCATTTTGCTACTGTTATAGAATGTATGTTTACTTGCACACATGCTAAAATAAAGTTTTAGTGAAAAGTTTGGTTCTATAAGTGTAGTATAAACTTGAAATAAAAAAAAATCGCATAGGCTGATTATCACCATTTTGCGTTTCCTCATAAAATTCATCTTGTTTGGTATATTTTTGATGAGTTTATATTACACTTTCAGCTCTAAGCTACATGTAGCATATTCTGATTTTTTTTTATTTGTAAAACTTTAGTGAGTGTGATTTGTCCATGTTTGTAATTTTATTGAGGTATTAACCAATATTTTCTAATTCTTTTTCATTTTTCAAATTTACGGACAACAAAGTCAAAGGATTATCCGCTTTTCTAGATTTGTGACGTGATATTAAGTCTCCTCCAAAGAAAAAATCTGTATCATCTGTCATTAAAAATGAAACACTGTTCATATCGTTTTGAAAGAAATTTGTTTTTCTTAACTTTACGAAACTTAATTAAAACAAGAATTGAAAACTTTCATTTACTCCATACTCTTTTTTCGGCCTAGTTTTGTTTTTTTCAGTAAATTCTTTTAGAAAAATGAAACTAAAGCAAGACTGCAAATAAAACATGCGTTTTTTTTTTTTTACATGGAAAGGCTACCGTGAAGAGGGTTGATTTTTATTTTACGAGATTGGAGTAGTCTACGAGGTAGGAGTCGTCATCGGCCATGTTGGATTTGATATTGACGAGGGAGGAGTTGTTATGGTCGATATGGGCCTTGAAAGTGACGTTGATTAGGTAGAGTCGTTAGGGTCGATGTGGGTTCTGATGTTGATGAGGTAGGCGTTATCATGGGCGATGTGGGTCTTGAATGTGACCAGGTAGGAGTTTTCACGGACGATATGGGCCTTGAAGGTGACGATATAGGAGTTGTCATGGGCGATGTTTGATTTGACGTTGACGAGGTAGAAGATGCTGGTGACGAGGCGGGCGGTGTCAAATTTGAGGTTGGCTTTGTTGTGGACAAAGTGGGTACTTCTGTAGTGGAAAGGGTTGAAGATGGGTGTGTCCTGGAAGTGGTGCGATTAGTCATGGAAGAGAAGGGTGTTGTCGTGACTGTCGTTGAAGTAGTTGTGAAAAAGGTAGATGAGGTGATTCCAGTGGATCTGGTCGTAGATCGTGATGTCACTTAATACAAAAAAAGAGGACAATGACCTTGCCAAGAATTTTCAACGATCCTACTTAGCTTTAATACCTTATATATGAAAACCTCACAAATACTAGAAAGTAAATGTAAAATATAAAACCACAACTACCTCGAATAAGCTTGAGGGCATTTTTTTTCAAAATATATCATTGGAAGATAAATTATTAATCAGTAGGCATCTTCGTCGACAAGACGAATATACCAAGGTTTTCTGGTCAGGATTACAAACATTTAAGACATGTGTCAATGCTAAGAGTGAATACATTGGGGAATTGAAAATACTATGAATATGTATCACGTACTTTTCGTATTATCAGACAACCTTTTGCATACCTGGTAATTTAGTTAATGACCCTCGTACTTGAAAGCGTAGTAAATATATTAAAAGATACGTAAAACCAAATCTACTCACTTTGCATGCTGCATCGATCTATGTTACAGAGTCGATTCATATCTCCTTCGTTAGCACAACAACGATAGCAAGTCCTTGTTGTTCGTTTGCCAATGATGTTATTAGGTCTCAGTGACGTTTGTTTATTTGGCCTTTCAAGACTATTTATGCTCAAAGTGTCACATGTCTAAATAATAAAATTTTTACAAGATAGGATATAGTTGTTCAAAAACAAAACAAAAATCATTTAGTGAATTTTAATGTTTGAAGACAACAAAATTTTCAATACCTGCTTAGATGCACATCCCGAACTGTAAACCAAAAACCCATAGCTACTCAAGGTTTCTGACGTGAAGCATATCTACAAAAAGTTTTTTGTAAACATGTTTCACAACCATTTCACGGTGCTTAAAGCTTATACGAAATATGTCATTATCTCTGTCATATTCGCAGGGGTGATAAGGAAGCATGCAAAATATTTTACCTTTACTAAATCAGTGCTACATTTTGACGTCATAGTAGGCGAGATGACGTCAATTTGATAACACAAGGTTTCGTAATATTTAAGAAATAAGATATCATTTTTAGAGTTTCATTGGGATGTGACATGAAGTCGGTCACGTGATCAAATTCTATAACGCCCGAAGGGCGTTTTAGTAGATTTGATCACGCACCGACTTCATGTCACATCCCAATGAAACTCTAAAATATGATATTTTATTTCTTATATTTAAATTTTACTTTTATTCGTGTTACAGGGAAAAATAGGAGCTATTTGGACATTGTTATAGAAATGCAACATAACGTAACTACGGCGTCATATGACGTCACAGTCAAGACTTTCTAATAGTCTCGTGCGGTTTGCCCAACTGCATGTCATTGAAAATTGAACGTCAATTTAGTTTATATTGTCATATAAGGAAAGACATTAGCAAATGTAAATATTGGTATTTAGAGATGTTATTTAACTCTAAAAAATGAATAAAAAAACGTGTGAACATTAACAAACATTAAATGTTTTTATTTTGATATACTGGTATCTGTCACTTTGATTAAAATCAACCACCGATGACGTCATATGTGTACTTCAAGTAACTTGGGAATTGATCATGTCGTGTAAAGAGAATTTGGCTTAGACGGTTTGTACAAAGATACGTAAAATGGAGTTTAAAAGGAAATAACGTGAATACTGTGTGAATTTTAAATGGAGTTCAGCTAATTAAACAGGTATGCTAATTCATTTTCATCGATTATATTCTCTTTCGAAGACAGTCAGCTATGTACGTATCCCGGTCGGCCTTTCCTCTGTCATTCTTGACAAAAATATTGCAACAGAACAACAATAAGCTGGATATTTCAAAACATAAGATTTGTATAGTTGAAAAGTTTGCCTTCTGACAAACAAGGAAAGTGCTGCTAGAATCCCGAGTTAAGCATGGTTTTATGAAAATCTCGGTTCATATGTATAAAATTCAAAACATAGGGTAGGGATTCTTGCGAATGTGTAGAATAAGTATTTTGCGGACAGGACAGTAGGATTCTAGCAGTACTTTTTAGGCAAAATAGTGATGTTTTTCAGCTATATCATTTACTCAATGAAATTATCAAACCCCGGGGTATTGTTGTTCTCTGTTAGCTTTTTTATTAAGGAAAATTTCGCTATTACTAGAAGTCACGTTGTGCCCTGGCGCTGGTTCACGTCTTTGCGTCAGACACTCTTTTATCTGTATGCAACAGTTAATAACAGTTTACGTTAATCAGAGGTTTTGATAATTTTTTAAACTTAATTTTCTTTAAAAAGTCTAAATTTCCCTAGAAATGAATTATATGCTTCCTTAATATACCCGCGTTTCCGATACACCAGCTGCAAAAGTAAACACAACTTTAAGATATTACATGAATATTGCAGGTAGTTAAGTGCAACATTGAAAATTGTCACCTCAAGAAAACCAGAGGAGCAGCCTCGAATTTCTTCATTGACAGAATAAAGTTTTTGATTATTGTCAAATCTACAATGTACGGGATAATGTTTCCTATAAGTAGGAGGAATATTAATTTAGTTTATTGAAAATTAGGATATGCAAAATTATTTCATTTTGCGCCTCTAATTTTTTTTTCTCTTGCATGTCTATATCATATTATAAAGAAAGCGGAATTCAGCATTAGGATTTAAAATAAAAACATGCATTTGGAAAAGATATTGTGATTTTGGAAAATCTGATGAAAAATCAATAGAAGAGATATGATTTTCCGAAAGATAGACAGGGTTTTAACAATTCAAGAGAACGTTTGTGACCTATTCAGATTTTGCAATAATGTTTAATACAGAATTAACACAAATTATTAAAATTATCTCTAAATAATTTGTACCTAATAGGAATATAATTCACCTATACATGTAATATTGCATAAAATTTTTAACACAACGGAAATGACAGGTTGGTGGGGGATACTCATTCCTTTATGGAACCTGATCCTACCTCTACAGTTGAGATCTGCGCTTGTTCTACTCCTATTTTGTATTGTTAAATGAACTTTTAAACTTGAATACTGTTTGTTTTCTCCATATATTACATGTTTTCCTTGTTTGAGATCCATAAAGGTTTAATGTTACGATTACCTCTCCTTGTGGACAAACCCGTACGTTCTGTTGGCAGGATGAGAAATCCCTTACATGATTACACACATAACAAACTTGCTGACTGCCTGAAACTGAAGACATTCAAAGCAGAGAAATAAGAAAGTATATGTGTGTATCAATCAATCTTTAAGTAGCTTTGCTTTCAAAGATAAACATATCAAATTCATTTTCAAAATGTCGGTTTCATAAAGCTGCCTTCAGCTCGATATACATAATAGGGATTTTATTTTCATTATACCTTAAAGAAAGAGTTAAATAATATTTAAACAATTATTATATATTTCTTTTCACATTTAAAGATTTTCTTATTTATGTACCGGGTAAAAAGTGTATAGGTTATAAAAATGGGAAACTTGTACGCACCTTCAAAATAATAAATCATCATTAGTATGCACAGGTAACTGATATTGGGCCCTAAAAAGGCATTGTGTGTACCATTGTTGAAAGTAAGAAAATATAGATCATGAAATATATAAGAAAAAAAAATGTTATTTATGACATGCATAAAGCTTGGAAAGAGTTGAAAGTCATTTTTTCAAATGGTAATTAAATACATAATTGTTCAAGTAATTTGTATCAATTTTGATGGCATAATGGCATAAATAATACTGTTTATGCAAGCCATTCCCACTTTCTGAAAATCAGGTCGAAAAAGGTGAAATTTCACGTGGGAGTAGGTGGAATTTTGTGTAAACAAATAATTAACTATGTTCTTAAATTTAGGTATTAAGTTGCTATTTCTTGTAAGATTTTTTTATTATTTCAAAAATCCAAAATAAATCATATTTTCTTATAGATTTATTCATTATTTTCTGTCTTTAAATGTACAAAATACAGGTAAATCTAAACAACTATTGTTATTTGCAAGTGGGAATAGGTAGAATTGAGATATTTAAAAAGTGGGAATAGCCAGAAGACACCAATAATACGAAGACAACCATGAAATATTTTATGTTTCCAGACCAGGCATCAAGCAAGTTCATCCTGCATTCTAACCAAAATCAGTATCAAAAATCACTCAATTTTTAAAGTCTGTTATCCTTTTAATTTGAGAGATATCCAAAAACGATAGAAAGGTCAAGAAGCAATCAGGATTGTATCTAAACATTTATCTAAGCTTACAAATGTGTAATTTCGATGACTAATGTATTGTTCAACAGACACTCGTTGATTTCTGAGAATTTGTTTCTTTAAATATCTTTTTTCTACGTCAGCATTACTTTGCATAAATTCATTGTTGATGTAAGATATTGTACATACATCTGCTGACAAACACTCACACCCACTATGGGTGCATTGTACTGATCAATTAGATTAATTATAACGATTATACAATTTACAAAATAATATCTTCAAAACGAATGTATTGAAATGCCTGTACCATCAACGTCTCTGTGAGAAGTTGGTCTCGGTTTAAAAGTTGATAGATTACAGAGCTCTTTTGTTTGGAGATGACATAAATGTTTTATGCAGAATATTTCTACATAAATAAGAAAAATTGAAGATGGAGAAGCTAGATTCATCTTGTTTGTCATACATTCCTTTCAAAATTTTACCTTTTCCCGAAGAAAGTAATCCATAAAAGCCCATTTCTTTACATGCGTGTAATATACAACTAAAAAGATAAGAACTTGAACTCTGACTCTATACTATACGTTGGTATTTATCAGTCCGTACTTTAGTACAGGAGGTGTTTCAGAGAAATCTTATGTACATGTTTTAGACTTCATATCTATCTAAATAGATGAAATATATCCCTTTCTTATCTTGCCAAATCAAACATTCTATCAACTCCATACCATTTCAATTTTTAAACGTTTCTTTATCAATTGTTTTATTACATACTTAATAATAAATAAAGGATTTTTGCATAATAGGCCTGACGTCACAATAGCCGTGACAATAAATGACAAATAAAAAAATATTTTCAAATTCCGAATTGGGCACATTTGAAATAGAAGTGAATCAAATCCAAACCGCATGAGACAATAGATCGTGTACATGTAAGAAGTCTGTGTATATATAATTATTAACTTATTTTCTCCTCAACTTGACGCGTACTGTATTTTATTACTGAGTAAGTAATAAACATAATAAAACATACCCTTTTCCACATAACATCCTTTATCAGCCCTCGATTAATATCAGCCCTCCGGCTGATATTGGTGTCTCGGGCTGATACAGGATGTGATATGGGAAAAGGTATGTATAATTCTCTATTTATTTCTACGATGACTTGTTGACCAATTTGTATTCTCATTTTGTAGTAGCATTGAATACTATTAATTACACTTGGATTCCCTGGACCAAGATTATAGTCACTAAGATGAACACAACTATTATCATGTATAAGTCATTTCGATTTTTAAGTAAGAAATGCGATACAATGTAGTTTTGTGATGAGATTTCAATCTTTTATTTTTTTTCAGGAAAAAAAATAAATTTGTTTCAATGTAGGCATGGAACATCTTTATAAGAATGTTAGAATGTTTGAATATTTTTATAAACAATGAAAAATGTGTTTCCCGCATTTCAATAAGAATTACGTCGTAAATTGATTTCAACAACGTGTTTCCTGGAAAAGATTCATTCATTTGTTGGTTCTTTAACATCTCCATCAATAGAGTTTTACACTTGCGCTGATCTGAGATGCCGAAATTTACCACATAAGCGTCGGAATCGGGGGCTAGGGGGGGGGGGGGGTCCCACACACTTTTTTGCAAAAAAATATACATTTTTCGATTTGCTTCCGACGCCTTTGTACCAGGATAGTAAATTGAGACCTATACTCAGCACTCATGGCTATTCAGGGGCTTCGGTCTCTTCCTGCCCTGCTCTAGAATGTTAATGTGTAGGAGATTATCTTTGTCGGATATTTTTAGCAGATTTGAACTCTTCATGGTGAGGATTGCTTTGTGTCATTTTTGGAAAGTGTTTTAGAGAAACATGCAGGTTGAAGGCCCGTTTAAAGATCATGATGTTAGCAAGCCTTGTTATTTAAAATAAACCAATTGATACAGCAAAGTGTGAGTTACGCTTCAATTTTCTAGATTATATATTTGCTACGATTAAATGGACGAACAGACCAAAAAAATCACTGGGCAAAGTAAACGCTGCCTGTCGCAAATCATTTTCAAATTGGTTTAAATAAACCCTTTTCATATAGAACATTAACATTTATGCACAATTTTGTGTGTAAGTGATAACTCGCTTTTTATAAATTTTATTTATTTTCGAAGTATTGGTTTAACCCCAGACAAACTAACGTAAAAGTCATAGCGCCTAGCATAATCCACAAACTTTTGGACATGTCTTAGCTTTTTCGTTGTCTAAACAAACATTCATCACAAAGTTAAAATCATGGCATCTCGGATCTGTATCAATACATGGAGATTTTGTTGTATGTACAGGTGGCTTTGTTGTGTGTGCAGGTGTTTGAGAGCACAGTCCACACGTTTTCGCACAAAGATGGTCCCTAGCAGAATCAACACAGACCGTTGATAGGAAAGTAAACTCACTACAACGCGGGTCCTTGTCACAACAACCATGTGGACAAGACGTCGTAGGTGTAGCTGTGGTGGTGATGGGCGTGGTTGTAGTAGTAGGCGTGGTTGTGGGAGTGGGCGTGGTTGTGGTAGTAGTGGGTGTAGTTGTGGTTGTGGGCGTGGTTGTGGGAGTGGGCGTGGTTGTGGGCGTGGTCGTTGTTGTGGTAGGCGTGGTTGTTGTAGTAGGGGGCGGGGTCGTTGTAGTTGTGCTATGAAATTCTTGGATAAAAATAAAACGATTATTTTTCTTCCGTCAAATAAATTTCAGTGACAATTTAACGGGTACTTATATTTATGGATTTCACTTTTTATCAATTAGGTACAAGTTTTTTTAGGAAAAGTGAACAGAAGAAATATTTAACATCATATTTGGAAAAAAAAACTCAAATTTTTGTTTTTCTTTTTACATTAACTAACTCAACTGAATTAAAAAGGAGGAAGAAATATTGACGTAAAGGACTTTACATGTTACATATGGTATTTTTAATATAATACAATATTTTGCACCAAGACTTGACTTTTTTCAGTGTAAATGTTTACATGACACTGAAATATATCAAAATATGAGATTAGGCATAAAAGATATTAGTTTTAAACCTACTCGGAAGAATGTATCCCTGAGCTGTTATAAAACCGTTTACATTTGTAGCAGTGCACGTGTACGTGCCGAAAGACGTCACATCAGCTGACAGTGTCAAAGAAGGTTGATTACTGAGTGTAATACCATTTGGAGAGGTCGATACACCATTCACAAGCTAAACCAAGAAATTCAGAAAAAAGTTGATATCTTTAGTGTAAAAAGGTTTACTTTAACATTACTGTCAAAAAACATTTTACAATTTTACAGCACCAATTCTCTGGGCTCTTACTGACTTTCAAAGCAGGACATTATATCACAAGTTGCCCACGTTAGGCAGTGATTAGAAAATCTGCTTCAGAGTCGCAGTGTAAGAAATTGATCTTTGAGTCCTGGTTTCGAATCCAACTGCAAGACGTGGAGACAGATCCTTTTGATGAGACTGTATAAACGGAGGTCCTGTATCGCAGTAGGTACTAGCACGAAAAGGTGTTGGCCGTAAGTGCTGAGTATAGCACAAAATTTGCATCTCTTCATTTCCAAAAGGTGGCTTCTTCATATGAGTGAAAATTGTCAAGAATGTCGTTACACATCAAATAAAATTATATCGCCATTGTTAAAAGATAAAACTGTTTTTCTTTAAAGATTTTGCTAATAAAGGAAAAAGTATTTTTAAAAAGTGTGAACAAGCTCATATTTAAATACATGTATAGACGCGTAAGAACAAGAGATTATACGCTTCAGGTTATGCAAAATTAATTGAATAAGTAATCAATTTATAAAGATACACATAATTTAAATTTCAACTTGATAAGCTGATACATCAATGGACTATGTATATTTATTTCTTTCTAATTCATTAAGATAGTTCATCTTCTTTATGTGAACTGTCAAATATTTTGTACCATGTTTGAAGATTACTTTATTTACTTGATTTTATTTTGTCAATGCCTACAATGACACAAAACCCAATTTGCTAATGGAGCATTCCGCAAAACCAGTGATTTTAACCTTTGGTGCCCGGAGTTCTGCAACGGATTTTCAGTTCTTCCCCGTTAATGAAAAGGACCACGCGGCGGATGTGACCGGTCGGCAGGGGATGCTGAGTCCTCAATGGCGTCTGATTCCGCCTCCAATGTTTTGGAGGTCCGTGATTGATCTGCTCTTATTTTGTATTGTTTTATGGACTTTTGATCTTGAATACTGTTCGTTATCTCCGTATGTTTCACCAAACACTTCCAGTGATTAAGGTCTTTAGATTGACGCAGTGCCGGGAACAAAGATCGAACCTCGAACCTTTCGATCACGAACAAAGCACATTTCCATTAGGTTTCCTCGACTTGTTTTGAAGTACAAAATAACAACGCTTCAGTTAGGACTGCAATAATGAACGTGATTTTATGAAAACTTAAAACAGTTTAAATTCTAAAGTCCAAACCATATTGTTCTAAATCTATTCGACTCGAAATGTCAAATACTCGAAAATTTTTGTTGACCAGATCTCTTCAAAACTGACTCCTTTTTACTTTTATATTTGTTTCCAAACTTACATACAGTTAATTGCTATAAACTACAATGCTGTCTTTGGTCTCCATGTTTGCCAAAACGGGAAAACGAAGATAATATAGAATAATATAACGGATTCACCCGATTGGCTATAGTCCACCTTAATTTTCATAAAGAATGTCATGCGAATGAAAAGTGTCCTTATCTTAATACAACATTACTCACAATAAATAAAAAATACTTCATTCAAATCAAGCTTGTCCTCAAATATATGGATATAATGTTTGATCTTTTTTTAATTATACGCAATAACAAGTGTATATTGAACACTTCAAATGGACATCTTCAGTTTTTCTTCGCAGGATTTTTTGAAATCCTGACGAATGTGATTTGTATGGATAAAAGTTTACATAGGATGAACCTCTACCATTCAGTTAACTTATATTATTAGGTACTGAAAGATCTGGAGACGTCACTGAATGCATGGCAGATTTCTGTCAATCAGTCATCTTTCAGTCAACTTTCTGTTAACTGAATGGCATACTTTCATCCCATGTCACCTTAATTTTAAAAAAAATTAAGGAATCAATCGGACAATCCCTAAAATATTCACAATAAAAAAAATCAAATGTGCTAAAAATCAAAAATGGTCCTTGAATACAAATACTGTAAAATCACATATTTTTCTTGGGGTAAAAACTTTCGAGGTTCGAGAGAAAAATATTGTTTTGTTGGGCTTTGATTTCTGGTTTGAGAATAATGAGCTGAAATGCATATGAAATTTTACATTTCGTGGTGGTCATGAATTCGGGTATCTCTACATATACCCAAAAAGCAACGAAAATTAACCTCCACGAAAATAAGTGACTTCACAGAAGATATTCACCGGTTCAAAGGTCCATTTTATGGTAGCGTTTGTCTTTGGATCCGCAGCACACCTTAGTGTGACACTGGTGGCGGGGTCTACTGTGAAGTTATCCGGCTTCGTTATAAAGTGAGGTTTACCTAAAGAAAGAAAACTATAGTAAAACATGTTTTCGTGAAACTTTTATATTACGACGTGTTATCAGAAAATGTACAATACAAATTCGGGCAATATTATCTTACTTTAAGACATAAAGGAAATGAAAACAAGGAGTTGAAACAGACAGTCCCAGTGATTTCGAACCTTTGTTTTTCGTTTTTTCAACTATTTCGTTTAATTATTCAAAATACATCCAGCTATTTAATCTTATGTCATAGGTGTCTGAAATCATAAAAGACGTCGTGAAATTTTAAAACACTTTTAACAGTGCTTTGGTAAATATTATATGTTAATGCAAGTTTACCTAATAAAGCCAGACCACAAAGTCCTATATTGCAGTAATCATGATCACAGCATTCATTACAACTGCCAGAGTTTGGCAGAGCTGGGTAAAGAGCTAGGGACGCACATACCTAAAGAGTATCAAACACATTAAATTGGGTATATATGATAAGCAGTCAGAAAAAAAAAACAAAATTGGTTAAAGCTGCCAGAGTGTGGTAGAGAAGCGTAGAGAACTAGGGAAGAACATATCTCAAAAGTATCAAATACTTTATAATGGTTATATGTTATAAGCAATCAGAAAAAAAACCCAAAACTAATTGAAGCTGCCAGGATATGATTAAAAGTTATTGAGACTTGGTGAAGAGCATCATGGAACCGGGAGGAGGTAGGTATATAGATGAATAGAATACTATGGAAAAGATAGCTTATAATGCGTATGTCCCTTCAAAAAAACGTCAAATTAACTTTCTTTTCTTGTAAAGGAATTTTTGGAGGTTGATGGTGCCCCAATTGAAAGTATTTGGCTGTGCCCACCGCCATTGAAATTGCTTCCAAAGGACAGGATCACACTTAAAAAGTGTCAAATAGCCAACACAGTATAATGGCTATGTATAAAAAGCAATCAGAAACAAAAACAAATACAAGTATCAGAATCAAATAACCATCAAATTATAATGGGTTTGTATGAAAAGCAATCAGAAAACAAAAAACAAATATCAAATTATGATTAAGACTATCAAAACGTGGTAGAGAGGGGTACAGACACTGTGACGAGCAAACCTAAAATTTAACAGAAAACCAACAGATTTATAAGTATATCCACATTATAGGTATCAGAAAAAATACAAAATTGATCAAAGCTACCAGAATGTACATGTAGTAGAAAGGAGTATACATTTTGTTAAGTGCTTAGATATTTAAATAACAATAAACCAACAGATGAATATGTCTTTTTCAAACGTATCCCAAAAGTACAAATGTAGCATTAAATTATTGGTTAAAACCGTCAGAATGTGGTATAGAAGTGTACAAGCATGAAGAAGAACATTACCTAAGAGGTAAATATAAACCAAAAGATAAATAGGTTTATAAAAAAAGAAATATATATCTAAAAATCCATTTATGTTACAAAGCACCTTTGCATTTTATTGTTAATTAACATTCAAAAAACAGGAGGAAAAGTGGTGGAGTTGCCGTCTGTTGCTTTCAAATGTGTTTTGAGAAATTAAAAGAAACTTATCCTGTAAACACTCGAAAAAATATTGTATTGCCCGTTCTTTAAGGAAAAATTCAATAATCCTGTAAAATTTCGATTGAAATGAATCTTTTACCCGCTTGTTCTGGCATCCCAGGTGAAATCGAACTTCTCCTGTGGCATGGTCAGTCTTTTTCTCTGTGAAACATTCCTGAAAAAAGAAAAGACCAAATACATTTCACTGAATGAAATAACATTAATTGCTTTCAGACATCAACTGTACTCTATGTAACATTGAACTTTTATGAACAAAATATGAAAGATGAAAATTGTATCAAAATTTATTTTATATAAAAAAAATATTCTTTATAGTCAAGGAAAGCTCGTAGTTTGAGGTGTATTGATGAAATTAAAATATATATATGAAATTAAAAATCAGTTGGGTGAATTTTATCAAAAATGTAAAGCATAAGCAATTTCCTTAAAGAAGAAAATGAAACATTTTTGTAAGTTACTACAAATTGTTCTCTCTTTAAGCTTTTGCATATTTTAGGCAATGTTTTGCTAAGTGTAAATAATTTATAAGTATGTTTGAATATTGACAAGTTTTACAATGAAATAATCAAAATTCTTGACAAAATGGCGAAATTTATGACATCATATTTCACTGATAAGTTTAAAAAGATTACTTTACTTTCAATAGATTTGCAGTCTCATAGGGTCAGTGTAATATTAAATATGTTGTCAACTTTATATTTTTTAAAGAAATTCACGGAGCCGAATAATCCTCAAGGTCAAGATATAGTAAATGTAAGATGGCTACAGATTTATCAAATTTGAGAAGCAAATTCCTTAACTATTGTTTTATAAGCTTATCAGGTAGCTTTGACAAATAATGTGTTTCGTGACATAATTTGTAGATAAACAAGATGAAAAAAATTTAGAATCTAAACTGTCATTTTAAATGAAAAAATTAAGAAAATAAAATTTCAATATGGGACTTTTTTTCAATATCAGACAAAGGAAATGTATACAGATTGCCTACAGTCGTTCACATACTGTGTGTTTTTTTTTTTAGCTTATTCTTTTAAATAATATCAAATTTGATATACACTGTGGGCTTTGAGATTACTTTTCACATGATTTCAAATTAAATTCCATGAAAATAGATTATTTTCTACAAATAGAGGTTTAAAATCAAGATCTAGTAAATGAAAGTTGCCTACAGATTTCTTAAATTTAAGAAATAAATACCTTTAATGAATCTTTTATAGCTTAATTTTGTTCATATAAGGAGTTTCGGGGCATAATTTGTAGGTAAACAAGCTGAAAAATCATATCTTGAACTGTCATTTCCAATGAAAAATTAAGAAATACAGTCATGAATATCGGAGTTTTTTCCATATCAGACAAAGAACATGTATATACCAGATTGCCCACAGTCTACCAAAAACCGGTAATTTGTTTGATTTTGGCCTCTTCTTTAAAATAAAGTCAAATTTGATATAGGTATTGGGACTACCTTTCATGTGATTTCAAATTTACCTCACTGAAAATACTATATTTTCTTTAATAATTTGAATGGAGCAATAAAGTACGGGAAAAAGAAATCTGAAAGTGATTATGACATCATAATGCATCTAGCACTAAAAAGTCATTCTAAAGACTTTTACTAGATCTTAATCTTAGAGTACGAGAAAAACAAAGTTGAAATTAATTATGATGTCATAATGGATCAAGCACAAAAAGATAAGTCTAAGTTCATTTACTAGATCTCGACCTTCAGTGAACTTCTTAGTGTGTATCAGAGTTTACCTCGTCCTGGTTGCAGTATCCAGTAGTTCTACAGTCTAACGGATCTAGTACACCTGGGCATTGGTAACATTTCTCTTCCGGTCTATCACCTGAAATGAAAGTAAAACTTAATACGCTCGATCACCTAAAATGAAAATAACACTTCAAATGGTCGATGTCCTAAAATTATTAGATGCTCATCTCATATGCAACTATACATGTATAACGGACTTGAAAAGGTTAGTCATAACCAACATTATAAAGTATAGTGTAAATTTCTTACCTATTCCACACAGATGTGTATTACAGGGGGCACTTCCGGCATCAGTGTGATTACCTTCGCAACACTCGTAACAGTTTGTTATGTCTCTTTTACCCAATCCGGAATCTTTTCCGAGAATGTTCAGAATATTACAAACCTTAAATGAGGAAAAAGGTGACAATATTATTCCTTCATTACCGCTGTTTATATTTTTGAAAAAAAATTGTCCGTTCTTATTATGCTGAAGTGCAATACAAAATTTCGATTGATTGATTATTACTGTTTAACGCCGGGTCGACAATGTTTTAGTCCCATTTCGGCGATAAAAACATTTTGAATCAAGACAAGTAAAAAACGTCAATTGGTGTCGAGTAAATTAAAGTTTTACGCTATTTATTCGATGATAACGTAATTGACCTTAACTTCTTTGTCACTGCATAAACTGAAAAAAAAATCATGTAGAAAAAACTGGAAAACTAAATATTACAACCCAGGTTACTTTTAATAAGAACGTTTTTAATTCTTATTTACCTACTTGCATACTGATGCAACCTGCTTCGTACACTATAGTCCCGACGTCTGTGGTAACTTTTCGTGTGTAGCATCCCTGTAAAAGAAGTAAACAAATCGTAACCACTTCTTTAAAATGCAGTCTGTGAGAAAAGTTTTTTTTTTAATTTGCTTGATTTTGAATTCTGATATTATCATTATTATAATTTAATACTTTGCCATATATGTTGAACTTAAGACTTTAACAAACTGATGTTTGTACATTTCCTCAATAAGCTCTCTCTCTCTCTCTCTCTCGATCCATCCATGCATCGATCAATCGATCAATCCATCGAACTCTCGATATTCACCTCTGAATCCCCACACTCCACTATATTGTTACAGTCTGTTAGGATGGGTACACCACTACAGCTTAGACAGCGAGGACCGAGGGACACGACTGTAGGGAAAGAATAAAAGTTTACGACTAAAGTAAATAGTGCCCCATTGAGAATGACAGTTAAACAAGATATACAGAACTAAGGCTGTAGAGTAAAAGTGTTGTCATCGCTGTAATTCAAAAGTTAACAGATCTTTAAAGCGAGAGGAACAACCATGGCTGTAATTCAACGAAAAGTGAAGGAATGATTGTAAGGCTAAATTATACAGGGCTGCCAAAACAAAATGAACATTCATGGATGTAAAGGAATAATATACATGAAAGAAAAGCGAGAGTATATTCTTCACTTAAGCATAAAAGATTACAGAGCTGTGGCGAAAAAATATGTTTAACCGATCTAGAATTATTATAATAATTACAAATATATATATGACGTGATAAATGATGCAAAAGGATGTAAAAAGAAATTATTGAAAATTTATTGTTATATGTTATACTTGTTTAACAAACAATACTGTTTTGAATAAAATTATTATGCAGAGAGTGAAGAAGACGAGGGTTGTTCAATGATCAATGTCCTCGGTGCTAGTAAAGAAACAAAAGTCGCTTTTCAATGTTTTATTCTTAATGATTTCACCTAAATATCCTCTGTTAATTAAAACACATGTCCATAATAATTTTATCAAATTTATCTTATTTAGAACATATATTTGAGTATAGCTCTTCGTATACTGGAATATGGCAGCTCCTATGATTTCAGGTACTCTTTTCTTCTCTCTCGCCAAGGACGGTACACATTTTTGATGTCCATTATATATATATGTATATTTTTTTGTTCATTGAAATATACCTGGTCATGTTCATATAAAACAAACA
The DNA here is from genome assembly GCA_003671525.1 of Saccostrea glomerata. Classification (NCBI taxonomy): domain Eukaryota; kingdom Metazoa; phylum Mollusca; class Bivalvia; order Ostreida; family Ostreidae; genus Saccostrea; species Saccostrea glomerata. Next base: position 107,367 of record PRKT01000476.1, read on the forward strand.
TTTGTTGCTGTAAATTTCACATATTTAAGCGAATATCTCTTCGGGATGCTTAACAAGTTTACAGCAGCTTTCATGAAGTGTGTAATTTCGCTCTGGTCTACTGATTCTTTACCAGTCCTTTTTCAGGTGTGGTTAAAGGTGGTCACATTAACTGATATCAATTCATTCTATCACGATAGAAGGTCAAGCTTAATATCATATATCAAATAATTTCTATTTTGTATGTCATAGAGCTTAGGACATTTTTATTGAACATCCCTCGTATATGTGTAGTTTGTGTCTCCTTAAGAAAATGATAGAGTGTATATATCTGTCAAATATCGCTTCTAATGTGATATACTGAATAAAAGACAAATCATAACTAATGGTATAACCTGTGGTTTTCTTGACTAAGAGTAAAAAAAATTATTATGGGTTTCTTATAATTTTCAGTTTGACAGTGATTCTACATTCGAATTATATTTTCTCTGTTAGGCATATCTTTCGGGGCTGGGTCTGATAAGTAAAAAACAACTGTTAGTCTTAAAATATAACAGTTCTCCTAATTTATGGGACAAAACCCTTAAAGATAAAAATTATTAAGTTGATTTTCAATTTACAGGAAATAGAATATTAATTGTAAAACAAAGACTAAGGATTATCTTACATTTAAGAAAAACGATTTTATATAATAATCGCATAATACTTCTACAATTAATAAATTATACACTATGAGTTGTCTTAATTTCTAGACTGCACTACATATCTACGATGCTTTATCTACGGTTTATATTTCCCTTGATTTATATTCCATCCTTCTTCGTTTTATGTTTCTTTGAGTTCATTATTTTGAATAAATTGTTTTTTAGATACTGATTACTTGATAAACAAAAGTTTATTGAATCAAACATCAAATAAAAAAGTATTGATTTAATAGTAAGAATTTCAGTTTTTACATAATTTTTTTAAGTTCTCATCGAAACAAAGTAGATGTTTATTTTTGTACAAGATACTTCCAAAGACCTATTTACAATGACAAAATGGTGACTGACGCTATTACTTCGCACCCAACCTAGCTATCGTTCTAAATTAAGAGATCGGCGCTAAATTCAAATTAAAAAACATATCAATATCCACAAACGTAAACCAAAGTAGATGCTTAATTTTGTACAAGATGTAATTATATACTTACTCGTACTTACCTCCTTCAAGAATGCAGAGAAAAAATAAAATGTTGAGCATTCTGTCTCTACAAAATAGAATGCATACATATATATTTCAATTGTGCAAGTAATACATGCGTATAAATTAAACACTGTCATACGGTCTACAGTAGTACAAATTATAATCCGTTCATTTTTTATCAGGTTTCAAAGTCCTTATTCAAATACTTCCATCAAACATGAATTTAATTTAGATTCGAAATTTTCCAGTACATGAAATAAGAAAACATATTGTTTACAGTAAAAATAATGCAATAAAAAAAAATCTGTATTGTTATCTTTAAAAACGTCACAGAGACATATAGATCTACTGAAACTGATGTTGGAATCGTGATACGTATATAACTCCATTTAATAAAAAAAACTTTTTATTTATAAATTGCCAGCAGTAGTTGCAAACATGTATCGCTGGCGTTGTAGAAATTAACTGAATTCTGTGGGAATTCAGTTATTGATATCATTGTTTAGGATTGTCATTACAAAAGAATATCATCTATAGATTCATTGACAAAACTTTAATGCGCTTACGTCAATCATTTGCATCAATTTAACAATTCACAATAGCAGAGCTGAACACTTCACTGCTGTGCTTATAAATCTTTTAGTATAGTGCAATAACCTTGTCAGCAAATACAATTTTGTCAAATGCTGTCTGATGTTTTTTTATTCTGATTGTTAGCCCATTATTTAAAAGATGAATTGACGACGGATTTTTCCGTTATTTCCTGATCATGACGAGGAGCACACGGTGGGTGTGACCAGTCGGCAGGGGATGCTCACTCCTCCATTGTACCTGATCTCGCCTCTGGTGTTTTAGAGGTCCGTGTTTACTCTGTTACCAAATTTTATTGGTTATTGGACTTTTGGGCTAAAGATTGTTCGTTATCTCAATATTTCAGGCAAGATTCTTTTATACGTAGCCTCGTAAACAATCTAACCCTGAAAATGCAATGTGCAGTTTTTGAAACTTTTCTTTGAACATAATCGAGAGTCAGAATGTTTTGAAGAAAAAGACAAACGACCAAAATATCCTTATGTACAGTCATTTTTACCCTCTTCTTCATTGTGTTTCTTGATATTAGTATAATTAATTATTAAAGTAATTATGATTAATTGCATTTTTTAGTCATTTGTTTACACAATACATTAAATAGAAAATACTCACCGTCACGTTTGTGAAATACGGTCAGAATGTTTAGCCTTGATGACCAGCAGTGTTTCAATCGTTAGTAAACTTCTTATCTTGTCACGAATACGAAGAGCATTTTAAATGACGATAATGAAAGCTTCACGGAAAATAGAGAATGTTCGTATTAAAGAAATGTCCAATATTGTATATTGTCTGATTTTTATACTTGAATGGTATTTCAAGTTTGCTAAATTATATTTTTCTAACATATAGGTCACGTGCGCTGTTTATCTGAGAAAGACCAGATCATTCAAGATTACTGAACAGACTGTCAAAATATTTGATTAGGTTCATTTTATGTTTTCTTTCAATTTTTCCATCAGAATTCTAATGTCATTCTTCTTAACCACATGCTACAAGTAGGATTAGTCCATATGCATATCAAAATAGGTCATTTATTCGGTAAATGTCACGATAAAGTTGGTGGAAATATTCATATCAAAAGATCAGGGCACGATTTAAAAAAAGAAAATGAAAACTGACCAGCACCCCTCCTACGATAGAGGGCGTGATATAGTGACGTCACTTCTTGTCGTTCTGTTGCTAGGGGTGATTGCAAGTATCTGTGTAATATACATTCAACTTGTGGGGGTTCAAAATGAACTCAGTGAATTGAAACACTTACGGGACCTAGATTTAAAGGTGAGTAAATTTAAGTTCTATTTTTTTATCACACGTTTTATCATCAGCGCCCTACTAAGTGCATGTACCATGTGCTATTTTTTCTATAAGATCAATTTTAAAAAGAGGGAAATATTCTTTCGTACTATGAACTGCTAAATTAAAATCAAGCTTGGCGTATCATTTTAATCATCGTTATACAGAAAAAGTTTTTGGCCTTGTTAACGTTTTGTTCTGATATCATTTTTATTCAAGTTAAAGAACGAATTCCATCATAAGTCCAAGGATGACCGACAAAGTCAAAAGAGGACCAGTGTAGATAACGCTCAGAAACGACAGACTGCTAGTTCTTTAGTACAAGAATTGCTGCTTGCCCAGGTATTTGTTGAGTACTGGTTTAATATGCTTCAGTATTTCAAAGAAAAGACAAAAAAAAAACGATTGCTCTTTTTTGTCAAAGTGGTGTTGAAACGAAAGTACATGTAAAGCAATTGTTAAAAACGTAGGGTCTAAATTCTTAGTATCATTATGATTCATATCTTTTGTTATACTGTAAAAGTGGTTATTTACACTGGTTGTTAAGTACGCGTTTGTGACTGTCAAACATTACGCGTGGGTATAATATACGCGGTCGCTCGATTTACCGAGAAAAATTTACGCGGCCATCAATATCGTAACAACATGTAACATCGGTTTGTACCCCTTTGAAAATGATAAGAAAAAAATTAAACATAATTACAAACAAACTTTAAAAAATACTGTTTACATTGTTTGGTTAATATAACGTCGATGTGTACAGTCAAATGCAGTGAAGTGTGAACAACTGGTCATGGTGTGCACTTTATTGTAATTATTAACGCAAGCTCAAACTTCAAAGTGAAATCTACTTACCTGTATCTGCGTCTCGAGTTTTGACAATTAATTTGATAGGTATGATTGTAGTGACTGTGAGTTTATTTAACATTTTGGACTTATCAATTGAAATTAAGAAAGTTATAAGCGAATATACAAAGGAAATGAAAATGAGTATCGATGTTATATTGCGTGACGTTATTTGCTTTAAAATATTTAATATGAAGATGCATTTTTCATCGCACAAGTAACATGATAATCATCACAGTTTGTGATATATTTGTCTATTCACGTGCGTTCAATACCACGATAAATATACGACTGGTTCAACCCGTCTAACAGTATAAGTAATAATCTAGAATTATTCCAGAAGATAGAAATTTTGTTACCATACGCGCGGGGGTATTTTACGCGGTTTTTAGCTTACCGCGTAAGTAGTGTAAATTTCCCCCACGCGTAAATAACCACTTTTACAGTATATATAATGATGTTACATGCCTAGATGCTGAGAATAAACTATCTCTGACGTGTCTTTTTGCTAGTTTTTTAAAGTTTTTTTTAAGGTTTCTTTTTTATAATGATCTTTAAAGTATTCGTATTGCAAATTTTAATGTACACAGAAATATTTATCTATGTGAAAATATTTCAAAGGGTACGAGCTGAGTACTTATCTTTTTGTTTTTATGTGTTTCCTTATTTTGCACTTTATTAATATGTAATAAAGTCTTTTCCATTTAACTGAATTGTCCGGTATGTAATAACTAACTTTCCACTTCGTCCAGTTGTTTTTTTAACCTTTCTCTTTTTCTTACAAGTGATTTGTCCCTTTTTTCGTTCTCCTATATGAGATTATTACCTTTTGTCTTATATAAGTGTGTGTCTAGTATTTTACGTCTATGACGGTTACATGACTGAACTTTTCCTCTTTAATTGATACGTGAATAATACTTTTCCTCTTTGACTGATACGTGACAAGTTCTTTTCCTCAATCACTGATACGTCACTAGTTCTTTTCCTCTTTAATTGATACGTCACTAGTACTTTTCCTCTTTGACTGATACGTCACTAGTACTTTCCTCTGTGACTGATATGTGACTAGTATTTTTCCTGTTTGACTGATATGACACTAGTACTTTTCCTCTTTGACTAATCATTTACTTTTCCTCTTTGACTGATATGTGACGAGTTCTTTTTTTCTTTGATTGATACGTGACTTGTACTTCCTCTTTGACTAATACGTGATTAAAACTTTTTGTTTTTGACTGATATGTGACACTATATATTGACCTATACGTGACTAGTACTTTTCCTGTTTGACTGATACGACATTTGTACTTTTCCTCTTTGCCTGAACTAGTACTTTTTCTCTTTGTCTGATACATGATAAGTACTTTTCTTTTTTGACTGATATGTGACTAGTAAATGTACTTTTCCTCTTTGACCGGTACGTACATGTAATTCATGCTTTTCCTCTGTGACTGATTTGTGACTACTACTTTTCCTCTTTGGCTTATAAGTCACTAGTACTTTTCCTCTTTGACTGATATGTGTCTAGTATTTTTACTCTTTGACTTATACGTGACTAGAACTTTTCCTATTTGACTGATACGTTACAAGTCCTTTTCCTCTTTCGCTTATACGTCACTAAAATTTTTCCTTTTTGGCTGATACGTCACTAGTACTTTTCCTTTTTGACTGATACGTCATTAGTACTTTTCCTCTTTAGCTGATACGTCACTAGTACTTTTACTCTTTGACAGATACGTGACTAGTGCTTTTATTCTTTGATTGATACGTGATTGATACTTTTCCTCTTTGACTGTTTCGTGACTATTCCTTTTCGTCTTTGACTGATACCTGACAAGTACTTTTCTTTTATTAATTATACGTCACTAGTACTTTTCCTCTTTGACTGATACGTCACTAGTACTTTTCCTCTGTGACTGATATGTGACTATAATTTTTCCTTTTTAACTGATACGACACTAGTACTTTTCCTCTTTGACTGATCATGTTCTTTTCCTCTTTGACTGATATGTGACTAGTACTTTTTTTCTTTGATTGAAACGCGACTTAGACTTCCTCTTTGACTAATACATGATTAATACTTTTTGTATTTGACTGATATGTGACTAGTATTTTTCATTTTTAGCTGATACGTGACTAGTACTTTTACTCTTTGACAGATACGTGACTAATACTTTTCCTCTTTGACTTATACGTCACTAGTACTTTTCCTTTTTGACTTATACGTCACTAGTACTTTTCCTCTTTGACTTATACGTCACTAGTATTTTTCCTCTTTGACTGATCTAGTACTTTTTCTCTTTGACTGATACATGATTAGTACTTTTCTTCTTTGACTGATACGTGACTAGTAAATCTTCTTTTCCTCTTTGACCGATACGTAATTAATGCTTTTCGTCTTTGACTGATATGTGACAAATAATTTTCCTTTTTCACCTATACGTGACAAGTACTTTTCCTCTTTAGCTGGTACGTGACTAGTACTTTTTGACTGATACGTGACTAGTGTTTTTTTTTTTTACTGATACATGACTTAACTTTTACTCATTGACTTATACGTCACTAGTGCTTTTCCTCTTTGACGTATACGTCACTAGTACTTTTCCTTTTTGACTTATACGTGACTAGTACTTTTCCTCTTTGATTGATACGTGACTAGTACTTTTCCTCTTTGATTGATACGTGACTAGTGTATTTCTTCTTTGTTAGGCTCACATTCTGGAATCTCACTGTGCAAACGACAGTCGGCTGTGCATGAGAGGTTAAGTATTCCTTGTTTACATACATCACTGTGCAAATTTACGCTGCACATGTTAAACCACGTGTTTTAAAATATTTTTATGCAATTTATTTGGCTACATTTTCGATGCTGTCAATGATAATAGGTTAATATTTGTTGTAAAACGTTTTCTTTGCTGCACCTAGGTCCAAAGGGTGAGAAGGGAGATCCGGGTCTCTCATTCAAACCACTGACTGTGGCAACGCCAGTAACTAGCCAGTGTGCATGCTTAGGTAAAGGAGAGGAAGTGAAAGTATGAATATGCGGGGGAAAGTTATAGCTTGTGTCGTTTTCTGATTTTTATTTGAAAATAAAAATAAGTAAACGATACCTAATCTGTCCTTTTGGTCTTCAAGCTTCTATTATACGAAATGTTTTATGTAAATGAGGTCTTTTTCATCAAAAGATGTGACAATTTCTATCCGCAACTACTACAAGTGTACCTTTTTCGTCATGAATATCTATAATACACATTTTTGTTTATAGGCTTACTCATGTAATTTCAATGATTTAAATTTGATGTCATTGTCTCGCTTAGATAGTTGTGTAAATTATTCAAATGAACAATACTTTTAAGTGATAGCAACTATTTCGGTTCGCAAAAATGTAAAAAGAACTTTTAATAAAATATAAAAGTGAGTCATAAAGTTGAAATTTTCATATTGGATTTAATACTTCGAATTCATATGCCATCTCACCTATCAATAATTTTGAAATGTCAAGCTCAGTCAGTAATGATTGAAAGAAAAACCATACTCACGGGCAAAATGAGAAATAATAACAGGAGGAATTTTCTCATTATGTTGTACTTTTTTACTTTTGTATCATTTACATTCTTTATTTCTATTTTTGTTTTAATAGATGAGCCAAAAATAGGACAACTTATGAATACTGTTGCAAACACCGGAGATGACGTAGACATCACGTGTTCAGTGACCGGAAACCCAAACCCATATGTTAAATGGATCAAAAATGGCGTCACTGTTTCAAGGAAAAGTGTTCTACATTTATCAAATGTAAACCCAGCAACATCAGGGAATTATACATGTGTGGCACAAAACATAATTGGAACAAGCACGAAAACTGTTGTTCTAAATATTCAATAAAGTTCTTAACCATATCGATATTTGTATTTCATTTTTTAATGTCAAATCAATTGCAAATTTTACATAAATATTGAAAAAAAATAATCCGGGATATATTTATTCTTTTTTTTCTAAATGCACTTTCATTATTGAAGATTCAATGCTTTTTTTATTTATTTCGATATTTTTAACATGTCTAAAGCATTTTCTTCCTGGAAGACGGGTTAAGGTCCTGGAGCCCTTCGTAGTTGCCTTTCTAAAAGTGAGTCTTGGATCCATGCCCTGCACAAACAATCTAGATATCTCAAAATTTGGATCCACGCCTTTTATCTTCACGTTGAAGTACGCGATTGACCACCTCTGCGTTATCTATATGATCAAAGAAAGGAATCGCACCTTGTGAACTACGAACAAAAGTAAGTGTTTCTATTTTCTACTCTATAATTTTGATATTTAAATTTAAATAAATTTTTGTTTGTTTGTTTATTTCAAATTAAATACTTGTACAAAGAACAGATTAATATTATATCAGAAAAGCACACCTGACCACAGTATTTCCGCTTATGGTATAGGGTGTCATTTGTGTATTTTTAATTGAAGAAGATGTTTCACCTACTGATATTTAAAAGTTCTCTGTAGATCCATCAATTCTTTTTTACATATCTCCAAAATCGATTTCTAAAATATCTCCTAAAGATATGTTTCTATAATTTGTTTTGGCCTTTTGCAAAACACTATGGATGTTTATATAAAGTGCACATAATCACAAAGTACATCTGAACAAATAGAAATGTTTCCTAGATAGTCTAAAATGAATATGAACTTGGTAAAGAGAACAAGTTTTTCTCTCATGTTTTATGATTGATCGCATTTTAATAAGACTTTTCAATTATTTATAAATTCATTTGTATCAAACAAAAAATATTTAATCGAAACACTGGCAAAAATGTTACAAAATCCTTAGCCTTAAAAACTACCAAACCATGCCTGAGTATGAAAAGGACTTTAATATTGTAGGTAAATGATTAATGTCAATTTATACTTGTATTAGCTCCCGTTCAAAGGTAGTGTAGTATCGAGGTTAAAATATATGAATAAAATATATGTCGAATTATTGGATATCATTCTTAAAGTAGGAGAAAACATAAAAATACCCGAAGAGAGCGACAAAAATTAAAGAAATTTACAATACTTGAATCTGCTGTTCTCTGCTTTTATCCGTCCGAATTTTCTCGAGTGGGGAGTTGAAGATCATGATATTAGTATTCCGATGGCCTATAAAGTTAATAAAAAGGAATCTTGTTTTTGAGAGCTCTACTTCCTATTTTTTCAGACATGTTTATTGCCACAGCCTTTACTTTGCTGTTGACAACAGGTTTGGTATATTTTCCATTATAACATCCCACCCCCTCTATCAATAAGAAATATGAAAATAACCATAATGATCTCGCAAGTAATCTTCTGTATATCATTAAACCTTCCGTTTTATTATCGAAAATTTCCTTCTTGTAATTTGCATTTATTGATTTTGTATGTTTCCCACGTACGGAAAGAAAATCATTTATTTACATTTAAGAAAATACAAAAAACCATGGTTTTTCCAGTAATATGAAATGTATGGTTATAACGATCTAATTTTACTTTTACCTTGTAATTTCGTAAAAGATAACATTAAATCTGCATTATGGTTTAATGTCATAACGATTTCATATTTGCCATCCCTCTTGATCCGATATTGCCGTTTTCTACTGTACTGTATTTTGATTGCAGTTGCAATCGTCTCCTCCAAACAGCTCTGCTTTAGCTGTAATGGTGTACCAGATGAGGCTGATTGTAGTACCATTACAACCTGTAGCGATAGTGAGGTCAGAGTCCTTTTTTATTTGAAGTCCCACTCACTCACTTTAAATTTTTTCTTAATAGCATACAGTTAAAGTTCGGTATACCGAATAATGACAGATAGGTAGAATGCTATAAGTAAGGCGAAGTGAATTTGATGTCTTAAACCCTTATTCATAATGTATTTTATCCTGGATATTTCGAATCCTGGAATAGCTCAGCGATTTTTTAGGTAACACTGAGTTCGAGATAAAGATATATGTAACGATATGTTTTTGTTTATTCTCCGTTTCAGGCATGTTTTGTTAGAAAATATACACAGCTGAATGGTAAACCAATGTTTGAGTCAGGATGCTTGAGCAGAAGTGTAAGAGAAATCTTTTTTTTTTCACCAGTTATACTTTTATCATAAACTTTATGTACATTGTAAATGGTGTCGGGAAGACTAATTACTGTTCTTTTGAATAATTTTGTTGGTTTTTAAAAAAGCTACAAAAATATGTGTACAATATTTCTGCATTCTTATACATGTACTATCAAATTTGGTTTCTTTGTTAAACCATCAAAATAAAATTGAAGATAAAAAGAAAAAATTTTCGTTTTCGGTTTTATTTATTTAATATATTTTTCAAAGAGCTGTAAGATAATTCATGTAATGGCGGGTATCGGAAAGAAGCGGGATACTGGGGTTACTAATTGTTACGAGTGCTGTGAATCAGGAAATGTAACATATCCCTGCAACGACAATTTATGCGGAAAACCTCGTGAGTTTCGGATAAAGTACTTGATTTCCGGTTAAAATTATTTTTACTATTTTTTTTAATTCAAAACGAATAAAGTTTACCCATGTCATTATTTTCATATTCAGCTGCCACTGAGACGAGATGTTACTCCTGTTCTGACACGGCCCAGCCAGAAAACTGCGAAAATATTATTGCTTGTGATGTAGATTCAGTGAGTATTGATTCATTTTAAAAATATAGGGATTGATTTTTTAAATAAATGTAGTCCTTTTAAAATCTCAGCCTTATCCACAGGTTTTTCCTATCAGAAAATAAAATCACTGATATTTCTTATCGTAAAAAAGATACAAACATGTTTATTTATAATAAGCTCTGGTATAATAATTTTGTTATAATAAGTACGAAGGGGTGATCGAAAAGTTCGCGAAATAATGGAATAACTTCCATAAAAGAATTGATATAGGATATTATTGTTGATTTTTTTTAAGTAGCCCTCTCCGATTTTAATGTGCAGCAGCAATCGTTTTGCACATGCGCAAATCACGTGATATAGGCGGTCACGTGACATGGCCTATCTATAACAGAAGCTAAAAGGTTTTTCCGACTCATTTTTTATGATGCAAGTTATTATTTTTTTATCAAAACAGTCCTCGACAATTGTTTGGGAGGATAAGGAAATCCTTTTCCAGGATGAGCATATGGGGACCATCATAACCTAGTTTTCTGTCTTGGGAGCGTCGTGTATTTAATGCAGATATAGTATGGGTGCCTCCTTTTTATCATATTTCGCATCTTTAAAGTCAGAAGTAAAAGATATTTTAAGGATTAAATAATTAAATTACGGTTTTAAAAGCTACGCGTATTCAACAATTTTTCTTTAAGTTACTGTTAGTTGGCGATTCTTCATATCACACTGCTTAACACAGGCCACATCTCTTCACCAATTTGCTTTCACTGGGGCAACAGAACAAATATCATTTTTAAACTTCCCCTCCCTTCAGAAATAAACAATCTATCCAATATAATGACTTAACTTCTAGCAAGTCTTTTGTCATCATGGACGTGGACAAATTATCATGCAAAGTAATTTCTCAATATTAATGTTTTACAGTCCGTTGCTTGAGTAAGAATTTCTAATTACAGATGTGTTACACGGGAACATACAGACATCCGCTAAGCCACGAAATCCGATACAATATGGGTTGTCAACGGAAAGATGTAAGTTTTAAACAGTACATTGCTGTAAAGCTGTCGAAAAATCCTGAACCTACAATGTATATACATGCATAGGCAATCGTTGCAGACTTGTCAAGCACTGATGAATTTGTGGCACAGTTATCAGACGTCATCACATACGTCATCCCACGGGACAGACACGGTAACCCTGAATCACTGTAACGACTGTTGTAGCGGGGACTTCTGTAACATGGGACTATGTGATATCCCAAAACGAGGCGAGTACTTATACAATACTTTAACGACAATATTAGTAGAATAACTTTAAAGGGTTTTGCAATAGCCTACATCATCTACGTGACATCCCTTAACGAGGTAAGAACTGTTAACGACTAGATTGGTAGAACAACTTTTAAGAGATCTTGCAACAGAAGCTTGCAACATCTATGTGGCATCCCCGAACGGAATAAGTTTGTGATGACTTCTGGTGGTAATGACTAGATTAGTTGAAAGACTAAATAGGATCTTGCTACAGAATTCTGCAACATCTGCAACATGTACATAATCGAGGTTAGAAAGCGATGACTAATGCTGATGGCAACAAGATGATTTACAGTTGGATTGTGATAGAAAAAAATTGTGCAACATCGGGCTTTGCGACATCTTTAAATTAGGTAAAATGCACTTTAATGACTTAAATATGAATGTTGACAACGATAGGTAATTCTGTAATATTGTTTCAATATGTGACGTCCCCAAACGATTTTCGTATGCTTTGATTATTGCTGGAGGCAACAAAATGATTTTAACTAGGATTCTGACGATGATAGAGAAGTCTACAACATCATGTTTAGTAACAGCATAAAACGATTCAAGTGTTCGATCGTTACAACTTTTGATGACGAAGTAAGTATTCATTGACCTCAGATTATTGGGGTCTGAGATAATTTTAATGATGATGCATGAATAATTTAAAAAAAAGATGTTAAGCTGTTGATATTATCGTGTGACTGTTAGAGAGAGTTGAGGGAATTATTATTTTGATTATGTTAAATTATGACGAGTGCAACTCCTCATTTTATTAGTCCATGAAAAGGGACATAATTAACTTGATTAATCCAGGTTTAAAAGTTTAAAATAATGTTTGTTTGCCTTCTCCCGACTCAGTTTGTAAACGGACGAGGAAGGTAGGAAGGTTTTTTTTTTTCAATTTTTCGGTATTAAATGCTGAATATTTTAGCGATTAAAATTTTAGCGGACTACTACCAAAACGCTAAAGTAAGCTAAAATTAGGACACCGCTAAAATAACCCACAATACGGTATTCATTATCGCTCTTATTAGGTCTTCTGCGCGTTTGTTTATAAATTAAGCTCAAAAGCTATTGTAATCTTAAAATACATGACTTGTATTATTATATTTTTTTCTTTAGTTAAGCCAATATTCACGAGCACACCTCAGAACAGCACCCTCAGGCCGGATTTTGAGGGAGTTATACTTATCTGTAGGACACAGCCGTCCTCCAATGCTACCATGCACTGGGCATTTAAGGGGGTAGGTATAAGTCAATCAAAACAAAATGCAAATGAGCAGTGGCTCTTCCTCTATTAAGAAAGAATAATTACAAAAAAAATCATTTAAGACAATAAACATCATGAATAGAGTTTTCTAGAAGTACCATCAATCTAACAACCAGACAGAAATAAACAGGACAGTAAAACATACTGTGTTAAATAATTTCATGGTAATCGATTCACGTGATTCACGTGAGCTCAGATGAGATTTGCTTGTTTTCTATATAGCTTTCTGTAAGGATGTGCTTTCTGATAACTTACACTGGCATCATTTTTACATCTATCTGTCTCTCTGTCAATATATCTTTCTTGGTAAACCGGAGTTTTGTTCGTTAAGATTCAAACTTGCGTTTTTAGTTTTTACCGGTAGAACTGATAATGATACTGAAATTGGTTTTTCACTGAAGCTTTCTGGTAGCACAACACTATCTAGTCAGGCACGTGTAACTACTGCGCCAAACAACATTAATGTGACAATTTTCCCGGTCCACCAATCAGATTTAGGGGAGTATATTTGTATGGCAACGAATTCTGTAGGGACCTCAACATCTTCAGCATTCCTGTCCTCGAAATAAACATGTAAGTGATTTAAGAATTTTAAAAGTTCAAAATATTTCAGGAACAAATCAGTCAGTTGAGATTTAACATGATAATTTCTGTTCGATCATTCATATTTTCTATTCAATTAAACTTTAAGATGGAAAGTGATTTTACTTGTTGATTAGACAAAATGATGTTTATTAGAAATAGAGATAATTTTGTTGTTATATAATTCTTAAACGAAAACATTGATTTCTAAATATATATTGTATTCTGAATTCAAAAGTTAAATGCATTTAAAACTATCTTTTTGTAGACATGCCGAATTATTATGACCTATCAACCAGCTGTACATTTTTCCAAATAAAGATGCTACATCTTCATGATTATTTGTCGACTCTCATTTTTCACATTTTATTCACTTAAAGAACGTTGGTGAACAAGTCAAATTGTTCATATGGCATAATATTTAATACTAGTTGCTTACGAGGGTTGTTCGAAAAGTTCGTGGACGATGTCCATCTTCGTTATATTACTCACTAGAAATTTCAAAGAAACACATTATATTATGTAAAAATATTTGTTTTGTTGATGTGTGAAGTTTCATTCCATTCGATTTAACACAAATAAATTTACTTCATTTTAAAATCACTATGTTTAGTACCCGCGGAGCACACAAAACGGCAATGTAACGTCAACAAACAGCGTCGTGAATTTATAATAGATACTATACCTATACATTTTACACAGAATATTCCAATGCCCATTCATTAAATTCTTTTTCTAATACTTGAAATTTATTTTTTAAGAATTGATTTCATTGTATATTTTCCTTTGATAAGTTTTTAATTTCTTTTGGTAATTTACTCTGCTTTCACAGGATGAGCAACTCTGAAGCGCCTCTGTCTTTCATTTACGTTTCAAATTTTAACACTTTACAACTTACAAAATTGTTATGCAAAATAAACTGAATCCTCACGTCATAGAAATATATCTTTACCATTTCCCTGCAAGCACTTTCTAGCAGGGTACAAGTTTCTCTAAAGTTTAGCGTAAATAATGTCATGACGTAATATTTTGATTATAAAATATTTTTTTCTTATTTTATAAGATTAAGCAAGTATGAAATAGTTGGAATTTGGCAATGAATTGAAGATTTAATGAACTTTTTAAAGTGCGTGAAAATGCGTGATTGCGGGGAAACGGTAAATGCGTGATTTTGCGTCAGAAATAGGAAATGGTATATGCGTTAAACTGCGTGACTGCGGGGAAGGGGGTTAAAGTTTTGTTTAGATGTATACAGTAAAACCGTTTCTTCACTGGTCATCCTCATCCGATACAGAGTATTTGTCACTCAAATATTGCCTGTACTATTTGTACACACATGCACAACTCACTTGTGACATATTTTCTTGATTCCTTTAACATTTTTAGAATTTATTCAGGATTTTTCCTGAGGAAAACACAAAATTGCTTCGGTATCTGCTGCTCCGTGACGTTCGAAAACGTCATCGTTTTTGTCGTTTTCAATAATGGCTACTTATCTTCTCAAGTTGATTCCTTTTCAACAAAGCAAAATAGAAAACCATAATGTGGTACACGTATCGATGTAACAATTCTTAATTTGAATTTCTGATTATAGTTTTTCGTTTTTCCTCCATTTTACAGAGAATATGACTATAAACATTATTTACTGTATTGTCTGTAACAGACTAAATTTTGACCTGCTCCGCGATCCGATTTTTGCAATTTTAAAATCTGGATAAGTTTTTAATCAGTCGTAATATTTTCTCAAAATTACTACATATAATTTGGATTTATTGTTAAAATATTTTTACCAAATTTGTATAACCTATGACGTCAAATAAAAAAGATATAGCAGTTGTCCACGAACTTTTCGAACAACCCTCGTATTTATTAGTATGTACAAATATGTCTGATATAACATGCTATGTATATATTCTTTTTACTCTAGTTTCTATTTATTTTTATATCTCTCTGTTAATATGTTTTATACAGGACCACAATGTAAACTAGTCATATGTACTAATTGTGCTATCCTGTCTAAATAAAAGAATTTATCATTAAGTCGAGGAAAAATCCATGTGTTTAAACTTACCGACCTTATTCCGTATTTCACAGTTAAACATTTGAAATGGATAAGTCCAATACATTTTGACCTTTGATAGTGCCGTCAGGAGCACTCCACAATTTAAATCTGAGTTGTCTATTCTTCTTCAACAGTCCTTCTCTGTGTTTTATTAGTTTACCTTCCTTTTGGTTTCCAAGTTAAGAAATGTAGGTAATGCTACACAACCAATGTTGTCATTGCTATCTTCGGTCATATCCCTTTCAATCTCCCGGTTCTTATAGGTTTTTTTTATCTAATCGAATTCATATTTTCTAGCTCTCTTATTATTTCATCTGTGATTAACAGTTTCCAATACCCTTTTTTTCGTAGACATTTTAGAGGAGGGTGTCAGTAGTTGTTTTTTGCTGTTTTTTTATCTCCTTTGATCATTTTACAAAATTTCTGCAAAGTGACAATACATCCTACAAACTAGATATTCCGTTTGACTTGAAGATGTTGAATTTGATCCCTCCCTAATAAAAATTTACTAAAGTGTACTATAATTATAACTTTAAAACTTTTACTATGAAAGTTTGATCTAGAACTATTTTTAAAAATACGTATGTACTGTGGTTTTGTCAATTTTTCGTTGGCATCAACTTTCGTGGATTTTGTAAAACAGGTTTTTCGAGCACACGTAATTCCGTAGACAAAAGCATTGTCTATACAAATGAATGTTATATTTCTTTATTCAATGAACATTTGAATTCGTGGATCTGATCAACAACGAAATTTTCGAAAATTGGTGCTCAACGAATATTTATGAAACAAGTTTATGCAATCTAATTAAAATTAGATGTTAAATCCGCTCGCGTACTCGCTACTCTAACATCTAACAACATCCCATGGACTAGAGGGTCACGTCAAATTCAGAACAACTCTAGACTTACGGTATTTGCTTTGATTACGTCAACAATTTTGCAGGCGACGATTTGATTGGTTGATAAAATTTGACGTGACTCTCTATGGGATGTTGTTAGATGTTAGTGTAGCGAGTATGCGAGCGGATCTATCATCTAATTTCAATTAGGTTCATGTGTATGAAGCCTTAAATTGTTTAAATAACATGCCTAAGAAGTATCTCCATGTTTGTGCCTCTTTTTTTTTTAGAATTCACTCACTGGTACACCTGACCAAGACAGACAATGTTGTATTCACTCAAAATCTTAATTTTCATTTCTCAGTTCTTGATGTTCCTTAATCAGCTTAATCTGATTACTTTTGATTTGGCAACTTGATGATTAAGCCCGTTGATCTATTGATGGTACGTCTACATTGTTTCATGCTTCTTTGTCCATTAATGTACACTGTGTTATGAGCCTCAAATGTATGTGTTATGTCTATCCTTCAACAAATAGGAATTGAGAAATCTTATCTCAATGATAATATGTACAGTGTTATTTGATGATTTAATTACGTTCTTTTTGTTTTCTTTTAAATATCTGATAGGAATTTATACATATTTTTTCCACAAATCATTGTGGTAAATAAACAAAAATTATTTCATTTCATTTCGTATCAGGGGCGTAGCCAGGGTACATTTGATGTGGACGCCTGGATAGGCTTGGGGTTTGGGGGTCACCTTAAAGCCCCCGATGCGTCCAGGGCGAAATCGCCCCCCGGAAGCTGGTGAATTTTCGAAGATGCATGTTTTAGCCTTCTGATAGCATTTTTCTTACATTTTTTTTCGGTTTGTTACGCAGCCATATTTAAGGTCTGTTCTCTCCTTGTACATAATGCGGACAGTCACTCAAAAATGAGAAAAGATCTGTCCAAAAGCGAGTCCACGAAAATAATTTTAGACTTTTGAAGCTGGACAAAATACGTATGGTAACATACGGTAGTTGGTTAGAGTAGTTGACTGGTTTAGACGGACCACGTAATTGACTGATAGTCAGGCTTACATTTATATTAAAAATACATCTCTAAAGATTGAAAATAACACAGACAGAAGAATTGTTTTCAACGCATTTCCTTGCACATTACCGATGTACATTGTATACATTTTAAAATGAATGTTCATAAAAATTAACAAATCTGGTATCTGAAACTCTTTAAGAATGTTATTACACTTGGAAAAAAATCAGCAATATTCGTAGTTAACCAAAATCTGGGAAAATCTTTTGATTTCAGTTAGGTGTATGATATCGCACTTTCCTCCAAAACTGATTCTGTTTATTTTTTCATCGTAAATTCTTAATTGTTTCTAAGTATTTTTTTTTTATTTTTAAAATTATTTACTAATACTTAAAAAAAAAAATGATGAGTACGCTTTACAATATTAGGCCTGACTCGCTCTCCTTTCCTTTCTTTTTTTTCTTTCTTTTTTTTTTTTGGAAAATGATGTGGACGTTTGTGCGTACAAACGTACGCCTGGCTACGCGCCTGCGGTATTAAGATGACATTGCAGTGCTCCATTTCTGGGTTGATGACTGTATTTAATCGTTTTATATCTTTATTAATCGTAATATGGCCACTAAAAGTGTCTTGAGTACTTCTTAATTTAATGCTTTTATTGACTTAGCAAACAATTTGTTTGACTTCAATTTAGTATCTCCTGGATAATCCTGGATAATCAATAGAAAAGTGCATGTTCATACAAAACATAATAAAGTGCTTTAATTCTTCTTTAAAGAAATCTTCATGGATAAATCTGCATGACTGGATTTTTATACGTTCCCGGTGCGTTCAGAATGATGAATATAGCACAGAATCAATTAGCGATCTTTTAGACGTATAAAAACAATTCATCAAGGTTTGTTTAAAGCTTGTGACATCAGCTATTAAATTATGATCTTTTAAACATTGCCACTGCCAAGATTGTGCCATTGTTTCCGGATCCGCTTAAGACCGATTAGAACAATTTTTGAACTTGCTCTGCATTGATTGAATTTTATTAATCGTAAATTTTGTGCCATCAGGTGAAGACCTATTCGATCATATAGTCATTGTTTTCTTTTATGCAGGCAGAATTACGATCCCGATGGCATAAACTAACATTGTAAGTTGACAAACGAGACGTATATGGGTTTCAAATAGACTAATTGCATTCACTTCAATTAACACTCACTTCCACGCAATCATGAAATAAAATGAATGATAGATAACACAAAGGTATGTATACTTTGCAAAAGTTGACATTCTGTCATGTACTAAATTCAGATTAAAATTTGATTTCTATACAATTATATTCTTCATTTTCTCATTTTCTTGTTTGAAGGAATGCAAATCTTGCCCATGTGATAACAAAGGCACGGTTTGATTTTAAATTCTTTTTTATCAGAAAATTCGTTCTTATTCTTAATTTTGCATTAATAAAAAACAGCACTGAGGAACGAGGCTCTGTCGTTAATTTACTTACTTTAAAATTTAAATATGCCCACCTGACCTCTTCACGTGTCAAGGTATGCTACTAGGCCTCTGTACCTCCCATTTACAAAAATAACACCCACAATCCTGTGTGTCTGTGGGTGAGTAAGTAAATCCTATTCGAAGTAAACGGAATTTCCATCGGGATCGAATTCTATTGCTGCCTTGTTTTATAGATGTAGGTTATGTTCTTTTGCAACGAGGATGTACCTCTTTGTCGTACCCTTGTTTTACTCCACATTCCTATGGTTTAAGGCCTGACCTACTTATAAACAGTAGTCCAGTTGTAAGCTCCGAATGTATAAGTTTATAAGGACCTCCACAGAGAGAGAGAGAGAGAGCGTCAGACATGGAATAGCAAGTATCTCTTTTTGATCTGTAATAACTGCCTAGAATTTCAAAGAGTTATTTCAGAAATTTCTATTTTCAATTATACTATTGCAAGAGCATTCGTAAACCAAGCACCAATTTATAATATTGACGAATAAAATTCTTTATTCATAAAGAGCACGTCCGTATGGTTCTATGGTTTGTAGTACACTTGCAGTGAAATAAGTTAAACCAACTTTTTGATTATTTCTCAACGCAAAATTTTTCATAAATAAAAGATATACATTGTGCTTGTTGCAAAACGAGCACAATTCAAAATCTAAACTTCAATCGATCATAATTTTATTAGATTTTTTTCTGGTTTTTGCATAAAAAAGGGCTAGATTCAGCCATTACCATAGCTTGTCTTTTCACCCCATTATATTTTTTTAAATACATGTTTGAAGATAAACTCACGGTTAAGTTTTGTCTTAAGACACACGGTAGGAATTATAACATTAAGATATCTTTTACCTTACTTCTTGGCACGCATTTAGCATATCCGCATACTTTAATATTTATTCTCCTATGTGCTTCTTTTTTATGACATTTAACTATCTTGTTTTGAGCTGTGATGGCAAATTAATTTGAACTAAATTGTCAATTTGTTACTGTTAATTTCATTCTTTTTTTTTTGCGAAAACCTTGTAAATCTTGTATACTGTCTGTTACCAGTGTTTTATTTTGTTAGAAATTCGCCAGAGAGACATTTAACAAGCGTGTTGACAGCGGCAGCTGCAGTACATTTTTTTTATCGCGCGAGAAAGACAAATTAAACCCATGTTTATGTTTATTTTAATATCTTTTAAGCTTTCAATTTAAAATGACACTTTCCGTGCGAAAGTCAAAACAGACATATGTTTAAGTACAGCTCAATACATGTATAAAGTTCTGTTGAAAACGTGATTATAAAAGTTTTTGTACGAGTTGTGACATTACTTTTGAATCAACTCTCGTACATCGATGCAAGGTCACCAAGTTTTTATGATATTCCAACATTTTGAAATATACCTAATGTCCGGCAATAATAAAAAATGAACACGGAATCGTAATTCCTGGAACAGATTCGCGGATATGGATCAGATTAAAGGATTAGTTCAGCTTAAATAACTATTGTTGAAATTAATATTGTATCTTTACTACAATATTTAAACAAACTTCCACGTTTGAGGTGTATGGATCATCGTCCAATAGAAATCTTCGTTATAAATCACGTGGTTGTTGGGATAATTTTTATTAAGCAGTTCATTGATTTGCTGTTAGGGGGGATTGTCAATTGTAAACAAGTTCGCGTCATTTGGACTCTTTTTGAATTATTTAATATAGATTATCACCAATAAAGTTCCATCGATTAGAGTTATATTGATGATAAAACCGTCCATTCTTTGCTGGGTGGTAGATTCATATAAAACTAGTCGGGGGCGACTTCTGTTCGGATATAAATTGATTAAACATTTCAGATTCCGTGTTTTAGTTTATCCTTACATCGGTGGACGATCAGTAAACTTTTTAATTCTTGTGACAGTTTTTACATCAACATGATAATTGCAAATTTTCGTCTAGCTCTTTAGATAGCAGAGGATTGTGTTTTTGTCACTAACAGTTCATATTTTTAACCACACCAACAAACTTTTAAAATTTTAATTTAATTTCCGGAGAATGGTGTCCAAGCTTTTTTGGTTGTTGGTATCAACCCTGATATCTTTAGGTAAGTGTATTCTCTCTCTCTCTCTCTCAGCTACTGAATATATATAAATCTAATAAAGTAACAGAATTAGATATGTTGTCAAAAGATTTCGCCAATTCTGTTTATAGATCTTGTATCAGAATATAATGATATACTTCAGTTTTCGATATGAATAAATATATTTATTAAATGAAAACGTGTTGTAATTTTATTTTCTATTTTTTTTAATATATATTTGTAAATATATTCATTCATTTTTATACAAAATATTCTTGTATGAAGGATGTTCAGAATTGCTTATTTTTTTTATGTTTATTAATTGTTGACTTTGATTACATTTATAAACTTAAGACTATATCCAAACCCTCTTTATTCAAATATAAAGCAAATAATTGTTGTAATTTATTTAATTTCATTTTTAAAGTGTGCTTTATTCACTTTATAATTTTTTCTCTTTTTTTTGAATAAATTTTAGAAAAGTATAAACAACATACACAAATTTAAAAAAATTTAGAATACATGTATCCTCTTTAATTACTGAATTAATCTCAAAATTTGCGAAGAACAGCGCATTTGTAAATCAATATTGAAACTTATCTTAATTTCTAAGTACAATACGAAGATTTTGACTTAAGCTTAAGATGTTTCATGACCCTGGGGCCAGAATAATTCTTTAACTAATATAAAGCTTTAACCAGAGATAAAACGAATTATTTAGAATAACTCGATAAGATAAATAAGCTGTGAAAAAAAATGTTTAATATCTCGCGGGTTCATGTCGGTGTAAGTGCCTTAAGGGCAAATGTATCTAGACATTATTTGCGGGAAAAAATATCTTCTTAAGCCTCTTTTTTTTTTTTAGCTTTTTAAATCAATGACGCTTTTCAGACCGTACAAACAAAGCACGGATTAAACCAGTGAAACCTCTTCAAACACTTTGGCTGATATAGCGACTTGTAACGTCACTATTTCAATTCAGTGTGACGTAAGTTTGAGGCTGCATCCGCCTTAAAAAATACGCAGTTAACATGTTACATTCTTTTGTGTCTTAGTAATTGCTAGTTGTAGGAATCTCTCTCTCTCTCTCTCTCTCTCTCTCTCTCTCTCTCTCGTACATTTACGTATATCCTATTGATTAACCTTGAGTCAGACATTTTTTATGACTCTCATTTCTATGGAAAATTAATTTTCTTTTCTCTAATTCTAATATTAAAAAATTTCCCAGTGGGCCCCATTTTCATGCTGGCCTTTTGATACACAGCTGTCTTGATTTAGAAAGGTTAATTGTGACGTTGGTGTAGAGTCAAGCAGCTTCATGATTACGATCTCTTATAAAATGGGGGAAAAATAAAATAAGATGGACGCAAGAAAACATAAAACGGAGTGCAGCATCGTAGTCTGCGGACTGATCAGGGCTATTTTTAGTTTGTTATGTTTGTATAACTGCGAGTGCGATGTGTAGTAAACAACCTATTAAAAAATAAAACAAAGTACTTCTTGTGTTTTAGAATTATCACGAGTGATATTTAACATAATTAAGAAAAGAAAAGCTGATTGTGAAGTTTGTTTTTTGAAGAGTGATATTGAACATAATTAAGGAAAGAAAAGATAATTGTGAAGTTTGTTTTTTGAAGAGTGATATTGAACATAATTAAGAAAAGAAAAGATGATTGTGAAATTTGTTTTTGGATGAAAATATAATCTTTTGCTAATAAATATTACCTCACAAATGACTAAGAATTTCTTCGTTTCTGTGCAACCATTTTGATTTCATTTTCAGTTGCAATGCATTAAAATAATACAATTATGTTACTACTCCGTTAAATGTATGAATATAAAGTTACTTTAAGTAATATTATTGAAATTATAAAGCCAGTGGCCCCTCAACCCTAGCCAAACTATATAATTGTTCAGTTTAAAAAATTTTCAACCTTGGAGCAAACTTGTTACCATTCTTCGTGTATTCCTTTAATCTGTGTCAAATTTCGAATTCTGCAGAAAAGCGGATTAATTAAAATATGCGTTGCTATGTGGTGAATTGTGAGCTTAATAAGATACCTTGATATCAAACGGCGCCACTCTTTTGAAGTGAAGTTATTGTAAACATTTTACGCAGTTGTATTATCATCTTAGATTTCTGAACATCTGTTCAAAATTTATTATTTAATGTTCTGTTAAGACCGTGTGTCCCATTCTAAAAATAGATAATTCTATAAAGGACTTATCATTCAGTATTTTCTTTAGATTACATGTAGTTCAAATAATTTTCGAAAAATGCTTTTCCGATTCAAAAAAAATCAAAGAAAATTACAAATGATTTTCTTTTTTAATAAAACAAACACTATCCCGAATTTGTATTGTTTGAATGGTTAAATAAGCTATAAATCATTTAATGAAAACTATTTTGAAAATCTTTCGAAAATCATTGAATTTTTTTTTTTCAAAAAGAACGAGTTCGACATTTGTTCTTGTGGCCGAATCAAAATTAAGTGTAAGATGATTTGTGATTTTCGCTCCGGCCGAATTAAACTTAAGTTTAGGATGATTTGTGATTTTTGCTCCGGCCGAAACAAAGTGAAGTTTAAGATGATTTGTGATTTTCCCTCCGGCCGAATCAAACTTAAGTTTAAGATGATTTGTGATTTTCGCTCCGGCCGCTCAATTAGAAGCCATGTACACGTACGCTAGGATGGTATCGCGAGAGGGGGGGTGGTCCTCCATAATTTTGCAAATATGACATTTTCGTTTTTTTTGAAAAGCTTTTCCTTCCTTTTGTTGCATAGTTAAATCATGATATTTTATTAATTTGGTATTGGAGTTCATTCTCATGAATTGCTATGACCGAATTAACAGTCATGCATATGTCAAAACTACTGTCACTAATATAATACTTTATACATGTATATCAAAGGACAACTCTTCAAGAGTGAAACATTAAAAGTATTTTTTGATAATCACATCCTGAACAATCTTATGAACTTTATATGTAAATTTTGTTTTCTGAATATACATGTACCCGGTCGGGTCAAGAAGTTTCAAATATTGAATAAAATTTTTATCAAATAGAAGAAAATAATCAAATTGCAAACAGTTTAATTTTAAGTTAAGACTTAAATTTTTGAAGCATTTGAACTCGGAAGTAATTTTTCAAATTTAATTTTTGTAGGCATTTGTACTCAGAAGAGAGCACTACCGGATCCTAAATCATTTGATGGAATGATGGCAGCCATTTCTTTACCTACAATGCAACAAGAGAACTTCCAGAAATTGTGTTTACAAAGTATGGACTTATTCTTTTTTTTCAAAGAAGTATGGATGAGAAAAGTGTGTCACAATCAATTGTTGATTAATTTTTATTCTTCCTTTTTGCTGATATGATAAAAAAGATTGTAAAAGGTTCTCATTTTCACGGATATGTTATATACATGCATATGTATTTTTTTCGATTAATTCGTGTAGATATAAAGAATTCAGAAGGCTGGGTTGGTCAACAAATTAGCCATGAGATTTAACTGATTTTTTTAGATATATCTTAAGCTGTGAAAAGTCATTTAGGAAAGAAAAAAATTCATACATTTTAGTTTTACGTTCGATCATATTTGTATATCTTTATATGGAGCTCTTCTTCTAAAGGAGTTCAATATAGTCTGAGAGTAGCCACAAACACCCAGCCCTCTTTAAACAAGTTAAATTAATAGATCTTCGTTCGCAATGAAAACAACCTGAACAATATTTTCAGATAATTAAATGTGATAAATATACATTTACTTCTATCTTAAAGAGCATTCTGAAATAAAATGATTTTTATTCAAATTAAGTGTGTACCCTACATCATTATAGGCATTCCTGAATGATGAATATAACAAAACAGATTTTATTTTCAAATAATTAGGGAAAAACGTACAGTTTCATGGTAGGAAAAGTCAAACATGTATTTATTTTGTTTAATGCTTCGCTAAAAAAAAAAACCCTGATTATTCCTTGCCATTTTGTCAATGATTTACAGATTTTTTTTCTCTGAATCAATGTTTGGTCGGGGGGCAAAACTTTTTTAATATCAGGTTTCTATTATTTCTACAAGCTCTCTAGTGTAGCCGTATCTTTAATTCTGAGTTCATGTAGGATAGTATCGAAAACTCCATTTAATTGATGCAATCAGGAACAGCAAATATAAATGGACAATCGGAAAAATGAAACGCACACAAAAGCCGCCAGAGGGCGCGAGATTGAACATTGATGGGATGTCAATTTTCTCGGCTTAGCACGTGCCCTTTTGTCTATAAATAGACCCCTATCTTACTTGTAACTTCTTGGCAGAGAAATTCGGATACATTAAAAAATCTGGCAGATTTTTTTTCTTGGAGACAAGTTGTTTAAAAGATCAATACAAAAGTGAAATCTTGAAAGAAAAAAAAATCTGGCTAGACGATTTCTAAGGTTTGGCAAACGAATTATTATCTGATAAGAATACACATATTCAATACAGTCATTCGGTTATGGAGACTTATTTGCATTTCAAACTATTTCCGTTTTGCTCCGCGTTAGATAGTTTGTGTCACCCTAATCACTGCTTATCTATTTGTACATTAAACACAGTGAACCTAAAAAGTGGAATAATAGATCCATAAATACCCGAGATCTCGTTCAGATCTCGCGTAATTATGTTAATTAACTTACCAACAGATAGTTTTAAATGTGTGTAGACGATGGGATTTTCTTGTTTAATGTTCGTATCAGGCTATTTAAATCTAAATTGTAAAAAAAATAATGCACATTACCGCAGATTTACGAAGGTGTAAAAATAGCATATTTATACTCTGATTGAATTACATGTAGTGCATGTGTGGTATATTAATGGAGAGAAATTCATATTCTCCCTTTTTTTTAAAGCCCAGAATTGAAATCAAGAAAAACTATAGCGCAATCTTAAACACATAGAGAAGGTTCTGTTATTTCATTACTTTTACAATAATCTATAAATTTAATCAGCTTCATTTACTATCAATATTTTGGTATGTAAAAACTGCAATAATCTTTAAAAATTGCTGAAATATTTCAGGTTGTTTTAATGGATATGTATTATGTTGATGTAAGCTTTTTATTTATAAAATTCTTTTTATCATGTTTTTCTGTTAAGGACAGTTCAAACAAAAAAATGGATGCCTGGATGGGTTTATATTTGTTGCACATGATACAACTAATAAATTTCCAAAATAAGTAAAAAACTGTTAACCTCCTATGATGTTCAAAATTCTATCTTTCTGCAGCCATACTTTTGAATCTATACAAATATTTTTTACTTTAAATTCCATTTTTTCGAAACGTTAAAATTAAAATCTAAACGGTTTAACTTGTTCATTTTACACAATGACAAAAGTTTGTTTGCATCATCTGTACTGAAGTGATTAGGATTTTCTGTAAATTATCTGTCCGAATTTTATCACACAAGGTTATATTTTAACCATTTTATATTTTGATTTAGCTGAAGTATATATCTTCTTATGAGAAATAGGTTGGGTTTTTTTATCCGTGTTTTTGCGAGGTAGGTTAGCATTTGAAAGAAGGATGACCGGTAATTATAAACATGGAAAAAGTTTCGAATGGCTTTTTGTGGCAAAATGCAAATTTTTTTTAACTTAAAATGAATTGCTATCATTTAGTAGTTTTTTGAATTGGTTTCAGATATACCAACACAAGTTTTAATTCAAGAAGTTTATACTCGAATGGGGAAAGAAAATGCGTAAGTATTTTTTTTTTAAAATTCAAGTTTTTCTGTCTCTAATCAGATTGTTCTGTCTCATACTTCGTACGAAAGGACCATTTTTTTAAAAATTAATTTGTACATGGAAACCTCTCTCTCTCTCTCTCTCTCTCTCTCTCTCTCTCTCAATAACTTATTCTTTTATTGTAGAATGAGTAAAACATTTCCAGAACCCGTTGATCCCATTGAACCAGAAATAGAACGGACATCACATGATGAAAGTAGTATCAGGACACAAAAACGAAGGGGAAGAAATAGAATTTCCGGATTTTACAGCAATTGGTAGACAAACGTTCAAAATTTCTACCACTGAGAACAGTGAATAAATCTCTGTGTTATTAATGTACCTATGATGTATGCTTGTTAAGTAAAAGATGAAGATAATTGCATAATATTTTTTGTTTTCTTGACATGTGGGCAATTAAAACTTCTTTATTGCAAAAATAGTATAGACTGTTAAAAGTAGAGCCTGTCGTCTTCACTCTGAATTTAAGGGTCCTCCACACACCCACAGGTTATGCTCTCATATTATTGAGCATTACTTTTAACAAGCATATCAACCTTTAAAAACTGTCCAGGGATTAAAATGTAATTTATACTGATTTTTTCAAATAATTATTTCACAAGTTATAAGAAATTTTTCCCAGAGCATTTTCATACCTAGCACAACAAACTTTGTCTTATCCTTTCGTATATTTTAAAGCTCACGGAATAACCATAAAAATTCATTTTTATCTATCAACATATTTTTTACAGAAATTTATTTTATTTATAAAAAGTACATAAAACTCATTTCTCTAAAATACATTTCGAGAAAAATCAATAAGGACTCCTTTTGTGGAGAAGAAACATTAATGAAGTAGATTACATCAAAAAATTGAATTAAAATTAAATGCACTGATGTAGAAAAAACATTTTCCAAATCTTTGGTATCAAAGTTCCTTTTTGGAGTTATCTTTCCTGTTGCCCGGGACTCAAAAACTTTGGCAAGTCTCCGCATACGTAACCATACTATATTTAGTAATTACTGGCCACTGAACTGGACAAATATA
>PRKT01000476.1:136115-178615 GCA_003671525.1 Saccostrea glomerata
CCATCGGTCACTCCGTGATCATGCCATGTGTTCATTGTTTACAAACGGTGTTAGGTTAAATCGTTCTTACAGAAACTCGATCGAACCGGAAGTAAAAGTATTTTTTCTCTATATACGTCACAAGTCACATGGTGTGGAGGACCCTTAAATGGATAGACAGGCACGTAGCAACAGAGGGGGGGGGGGGCAATTCCCCCTCCCCTTCTTACCACAGTATAGTTATGTGAAGGGAAATGTAGTATTATGCAAAGTGAAAGGATGTTGGCCTTGAAAGAAGTTGGCAACTTCCCCTCTCCCCTCACGAAATAGGATTTTCGAATTTGGGCAATTTCCTTTTCTTTTTTGCTTGTCAACTTTTACCGGTAAAAAAAATTCTCTGGTTGGCTTTTTCCACTTTCAAAAACGATGCTACGTATACGTGCCTGATAAACACTAATAATCGCCTTCCTCAGAATTTACCTCAGACTGTCTAATTTTTCCCTGAGGTGATTGATGGAATTACATGATGCGAAAACTTTCAATTATTTCTTTGGTTGAAATGCTGTTCAGGCAAAGGGATATGATTTTCTTGTGATTAATTTTGTTTTATCTCAAAAATGGGACAAAACGAACAGAGGAAAATGTCATAAAAAAAAGAAATTAAATAATACTTTCTTTTTTTTTTTAGAAAATAATATATAGAATATCAAGTGGTTCAATATTTCCATGGTTAATAAAAATGTTTATTACTACATATATCCATTAAAGTCTTAGTTTTCATTGTCTCCCAAACGGTGCAAAAAATGTGTGGAAAAGGCTGACAAAAATTGCAAAGCAAAGATAAGCTTTAGGATAAGTACATGCGTACATGTAGTAGTTTTTTTTTTTTTTTTGTTAAAGACGGCAAATCCTTTTGAAAAAGCTTTTACTTGTTCCTCTATCAAAATCCACCTGTGTATATGGCACTGAATAATGCTGTATGCGTGTGTTATAAAAAGAAGTAAACGTATTCAGTTGTTTTATTATATTTTATTTATGACAAATCACTCATAAGTCACATTCACTCATAGGGCCCTATCAAACAACCACATTCTTACTATTGTACAACAAAAATAATCATCTCTCATTTTATCGTCCATCAAGAACGGTCTAAAAAATGTCAAAAACAAAAGGGCGGATATTTCCGGAACACAAACTTCCATTGTATCACTTGATATACAGAAAGACCTATTGCTTCACATATCGAAATATTGTCGTACAATTATAGTTGATTATAGATAAATAAATGTTATTGTACTTATATATGATAAATAATAATAAATCAGATACATTGATATAATTCAATATGAAGTTTCATGTATATCAAATTTTGCGTATATAAAGGTCTACAACTTTAATCATTACGTGGTTGAAATAACTGTTTACATATGAATACGTGGTTGAAAATTGTACTCCAAAAATCACAAGTGTCAAAAAATCATTGGCTAAGTGATAAACTTCAGTAATTATTCCGTATTAACTATATATAGAGGAATATTTTTTTACTCCCAAACGGTACAGAAAATGTGTGGAAAAGGCTGACAAAAATTGCAAAGCAAAGATTAAGCTTTAGGATAAGTACATGCGTACATGTAGTAGTTTTTTTTTTTTTTTTGCTAAAGACAGCAAATCCTTTTGAAAAAGCTTTTACTTGTTCCTCTACCAAAATCATCCTGTGTATATGGCACTGAATAATGCTGTATGTGTGTGTTATAAAAAGAAGTAAACGTATTCAGTTGTTTTATTATATTTTATTTATGACAAATCACTCATAAGTCACATTCACTCATAGGGCCCTATCAAACAACCACATTCTTACTATTGTACAACAAAAATAATCACCTCTCATTTTATCGTCCATCAAGAACGGTCTAAAAAATGTCAAAAACAAAAGGGCGGATATTTCCGGAACACAAACTTCCATTGTATCACTTGATATACAGAAAGACCTATTGCTTCACATATCGAAATATTGTCGTACAATTATAGTTGATTATAGATAAATAAATGTTATTGTACTTATATATGATAAATAATAATAAATCAGATACATTGATATAATTCAATATGAAGTTTCATGTATATCAAATTTTGCGTATATAAAGGTCTACAACTTTAATCATTACGTGGTTGAAATAACTGTTTACATATGAATACGTGGTTGAAAATTGTACTCCAAAAATCACAAGTGTCAAAAAATCATTGGCTAAGTGATAAACTTCAGTAATTATTCCGTATTAACTATATATAGAGGAATATTTTTTTATATCGATGTAATTGATGGGCCTATTTTATGGCGGCGTTTTATTTGACGTGGTGTAAAGGGTCTCATGCGTGACACATAACCACGATGCATTTCTATCCCGGCGCCTATCATTAGCAGTCACTTTACCTATATTATAAGTGTAAAGACCACAGATATGGCAAAAATGCTGCCCACTGGACATCAAACGGTATGCAGCCATAAAATGGTTTAGATAAACAGACTGATGTACAAAAAGTGCAGGCATTTATGTATTCGATCAAATAAGTTTTCTCTTTAGAATACCGACGAAATTTGTTTTACACCTGACTGCAAGATGTGTAGCCTTCGAAAAACATACGTATACTAAAAAACTTGATAACTGAGAGATACACTTAAAACACAACATTACTTTGCGAGAACACAGCTAGAGCAATCTTGCAGAAATATTTCCCGGATTTCATTTCTATATATTGCGCAAGTTACACTATACGTTATAATGATTTCGATTTTTAAAAAAAAAATTAAAATTCTTTTTACTGACGACAGTTAACCAGAAAAATAGCTTTAAAAATTATGTGTAACATGAATAAAAACATATAATATTTCATATTGCACTGTAAAACTTTTAAAATCCCAAAGCTTCCACAATCGCGTGCATCACACGCCCTCTATTAGCTGGTCCACCCCTTCTTCCCCCTCCGGCTCCACCTCGCGCCCCGGGACCGAGGCCTAGTTCAGCAGCTTCCGCAGGATCCATCATCATTCCAGCTAACCGTCCTAGATCTCCAAATCCTCCACCACCGCCTCGCCTTCGGCCTCCTCCTCCTCCTCCCCACATTCCGCCACCGCCACCTCCGGCGCCCCATCCTCCACCGCCACCACCTGCTGCTTGTCCTTGCTGTCCTGCAGGAACATCACCAGCTTCAGGAGCAAGACCGAGCACCTCTTGCCATTGTCTGGACATTCTTCGTCCGCCTCCTCGTCCCCCTGCAGGGGCCCCCCAGGGATCAGGACCAGGTTGTGCCCACGGGTCTGCAGCTCCTGCTGCTCCACCGGCCCCTCCCCCTCCTGGGCTCCAAGGATCAGCTGCACCAGCACCAGCACCACCTGCTCCTCCCCAAGGATCTGCACCACCACCAGCCATGTTCCAAGGATCTGCTGTACCCCAGCCGCCTGCCCCGCCGACGGCGCCGCCTCTAGCGCCACCTCGTCTTCGAGCGCCAGCTGCTGGCGGATCTGGGGGTTCAGGTGCTAAGCCTAACATTGTGATAAGCTGCTTGCTCATGGCAGTTTCCACTGCTCTTTGTACCGGGTCAGGAGTTGTGGGTGGAGGTGGGGGTTGGTAATTTGATCTGGAACCACCTGATGCAGTGTTGTTGTTATAATATGCATATTGATCTTGTCTTTGTCGTCTTTGTTGTTCTTGACGCTGTCGAATCTGACTTCTGTATCCTTTACCGACTATATACGGATCCCGTGGATAGCTTCGCCGTCTTGGAAGCCGAAGGAATCGTCTCAGCTCTGGTAGAATGTTCAGGACAGCTGTGCTTACGGATCCCTTGAGATGGGCAGGATTAATGTTCATTGATCTAAGGAAGTCGGCGCCAGTGGCGTATAGGAGCGTCATTATGGTTTGTTGGTTTTGTCCCATTGAGCGTATCATGCTTAACATGACGTTCCTGTGGAAAAAAATTTATGAAATAAAAATATGATAATGAAACATAAATATAAATCAGTATTTTAGAGAAGAAAATTGAAAAAGAAAACATTTTGCTATCGTAAAAAATTTAAACCTATTTGTTGAGCGCGTAAAATTAAACATTGTTAATCAGTATTATGAATCAATAAATCTTTACAAATTAAGTAAGAAATCCTAAAACATCTTTAATATTGGGTACCTTAAGTTTTATTATGCTTTATTCCTCGAATAAAGTATTCGTAATTGAATAGTTTGCCGGGTGTTTGCCAATGTAACACTACCTGGAAGGATCTACACGTCTCTTACCTTGATATTGGATCCACAGACTCGGGAGTCAGATCCTTAACGTCAATAATGACAGGAGGTTCCGTTGGTATCGGAGTGGTTGTAGTGGGAGCCATTGTTGTGGTTGTTGGTGGAGGGACATTGACTGGAATATCGAACCGAGAGGATCCGACTTCAAGGAAGTTATTCCATTTATTGACGTTGTTTCCCATGGACTGGGCATCAATATTTATCTGAGTGTTCATCGAGTTCATTTTATTACCAGCTGATTCTACACCTAGACCCCAGGCTGCCTGGCTAGATTCTGTAGGGATCGCTTGTACATTATTGGAAGATTGCATCATGTTAGATGAACTAGAGGAAAATGATCCGCGGCCGCCGCCTGATTGGAATGAATTGGTTGAGTCGAATGTGTTAAATGAGTCTGAAATGCTTGTCTTATATGATTTTGAAGAACCCATCCTGTCGAAAGAACTTGATGCACCAACTGTATTAGACTTGTCGTAATTATTCACGGAACTGCTA
Organism: Saccostrea glomerata; assembly: GCA_003671525.1. Lineage (NCBI taxonomy): Eukaryota > Metazoa > Mollusca > Bivalvia > Ostreida > Ostreidae > Saccostrea > Saccostrea glomerata. The sequence goes on from PRKT01000476.1 coordinate 140,888, forward strand.
CTATATGACATAGCACCACCAGTCGAAACACCCCTGCCTTGTGAAGATGCGTCAGATCCACCTCGTCCAACTTGGAACCCAGATAGTGATTGGAGGTTAACGAAAGAGGCGTCCCAAGGGGTAGTGGCCTGTGTTGTTGTGGTTGGATGTCTTCTGGTGGTTGTAGGTGGCGGAGCGGCAGTCGTTAAAGGTAATGGAGCTCTTGTGGTGGGCACTGGTGGCGGGCGTGTGGGAGGCGGTTGTACAACTGGCTGTTTAACCTCTTGAACTCTAACCTCTTTTGTTAATGAACCAGCTTTATTCATCTGTCCTCTCGAAGTTGTTTTCCCTTGGCTAGTTGAGGATGCGGATATCGAGGATGATGAAGAAGAGGTTGAAACACTCTTTGAGGAAGAAAGGGAAGAGCTTGAAGAAGCTCCTGTATTTTCAACGGAGTAAGCTGCATCCCAAGCTCCTGCAGAATTTCCAATAGTTGATTCAATCGGCAAAGTAGGGTCCATGAAAGCAGCGTCCCATGAAGATCCAGAAGTTCCAGTCCCTATGTCCATTACAGAAGTTCCAGCACCGATGTCCATTCCACTATTTGCTGTATTATCAAAGACGTATGTAGTGTCCCAAACATTATTAGCTGCTGTACCTAAGTTAGCAGTATCCATCATAAGATCAACGTTTCCTGTCAAAGCAGTGTTGCCCCATTCTGGTGCTATGTTACCCATTCCAATGGAATCAATCATACTGGCATCGATTGTTTGTCCATCTACAGCCATATTTCCAACACCAGTCATGTCCATAGCAGAGCCACCTGCAACGTTAAAGGAAGAGTCGACAGCCGTTGATGTTTTAGAGGATACGGTGTCTACTTTTGTCTGTTTAATTGCAGGTGCCTCTGTTTGCGGTGGTAATTGGGTTGCAAGTGGAACTTCTTTTGTGGACTTGGCTTGTGAAGACGATTCGGAGGCAACATTTGTCGATTTATCTACTGCGGTATCTCCACGTTGCACTTCTATTTTATTTGTTGCTATTTTATCCTTTTTCACATCTCCTTGGACAACTTCACTAGCAGAAACCAAATTAGATTCTGTTTGTACTGACGTTGACGATGAACTGACAGATTTTTGAGTTTCAACCTTGTTTGCATTATCCAAAGTAGTAGCTGTTGGAGCTCCAACAATTTGGTTAGTCATCTGAATCTTCATTGATTGATCTGTAGAATACGGGAATGTTTGTTTGCCGCCCATCTGAACTTTAAGCATGATATCCGTTAGAGCCTTAAACATATTGGCTAATATAGCATTTGGATCCCGTGCTGTATTCTTTGATGGTTCGGCCTGTGTATCAATTTTACTCTCCCTGACAGTGCTAGTTTTCGTCGAAATAACAGCATTTTGTTCTCCTTGAGAACTTATCTTTGTGTTTTCACCTGCAACTGGTTGTTCCACGGATGCTGACATCAGTGTTTTACCGTTTTCATTTCCACGTAATCCATCAACTTTATTTGCTGTTCTGCTTGTTTCTATTGTTGATTTTGAGTCTGTTTTTCCTTTGCTAGTAACTTCTGCATTTATGTTGCTGGTTTCTACGGCTGTCTTTCTTTCAGCTGTGGAGGAACCCTCTGTTTTTGTCACTTCAACCGTGTTGAATTGAGTATCTTTTGTCACTTCAGAGGTAGAACTTGATGAATGTGCAGATTTTCCTTCGATGTTTTGACTTGGAGCAAGCGATTGTGCTGTAACTGCTTTAAGCTGAGGAATGGGTCTGTCTCCCATATCAATTTGTTCATTAGTGGAAACAATGACTTGTTTAATAATGGGTGCTGGAGGTGGAGTTAATTTACTTGATGATTTTTCCGCAGATAATACAGTGTAAGAGGAATCTGATTGACCGGTCCTTGATGTTTCCACTTTTGAATTTGATTGAATTGAAGTCGATTTCATTTCAGATAAAGATGATGATGACATAAATGAAATATCGGCACCTTGAGTTAAAGGTTTGGATACCCTTACCGGTTCTGTTGTAATTTCTTGTGTTGTTGGAGCTTTAGTTGTCGTAGTTGGGGCCTGTGTTGATGTTGTAGTCGTTGGTTCCGTTGTAGTTGTTGTTGGACGTCTAGTTGTCGTTGTTGTTGTTGTAGTTGGTGTTGTCGTTGGTGCTTGTGTGGTTGTTAGAACCTCTGTGGTCGTCGGTGCCATCGTAGTTGTCGTCGTAGCTTCTGTCGTTGTAGTAGGTGTTGTAGTTGTGGCTTCCGTCGTAGTAGTTGTGGCGGCTGTTGTTGAAGTGGTAGGAGGGGGAGTGGTCTCTGGTAAAGAAGTTACAAATCCCATTCCAAATGTTGAGTCGTGTGCAACTTGGCCACCCGCAGAGAGAACTGGACCAACTTCTAAGGCTGTTGTGTCTGTCAATCGCAGAAGTGTATGGTCTATTCCACTAGGAATGATTCCAGCGTCATAACCAGACGAAAGCGCGTGGCCACCAAAATTTGATGAAATCATGGAGTCTTGAGGAACATTATCATTTGGGGAACCTTGAGAGAAACTAATATCAGCTGCTGATGATCCTGTGCCCCACTGGTCTAATCCGCTCATCATATTCGTGTCATATTGAACAAATGTACCAGTATTTTGCATTCCTGCTGCACTATCAATCATCAAATTTGGTTCCCCAGGAGGAAGGGGTATTGATTCCACTGGGCCTGCAGTCAAAAATTGTTCGCCAGCATTACTTGCAAAAGAAGACTGAGATGTTAAAGATGAGGTCTGATCCATCAACAACGAATCCATTGTTTGGGCATTTGATCCAGATGTAGGTAACCAGCTATCGCCTCCGATGTTTGGCTGAGGATCTGCTGGCAAATTAAAATTGAATTGATAAGGATCGTTCATGCCATACTGAAGCCCTAGTCCTTGATTAAGCCCTTCTACGACCAAATTCTGATTTTGTTGTGTATTTTCTATGCCATTTGAAATTCCCCATTGACTGCTACCTTGACCACCGATGTTGATACTTCCCTTTATAAGAATTGGGTTTGAAATCAACTGATCATCGGTCTGTGCTGCTTGGGAAGTTTTCAAATTCGATCCACTGTCTGGCGGGAGCGTACTTGGCGGTATTTGTGGTGGAAGTGTTGTTTCAATAATTTCAGAAGGGTTGGATTTCTGAGAGGAATAATCTTGAACAACTTTAGAATTCACTTCTAGAACAGTCGCTCCGGTCGTGACTTCATTTGGGAGAATAGTGATGACTTCTAAATTTTTCATAGTACTTGATTCCACAGGTTGCTGAATACTGATATCTCCATTCAGAGTTTGACGAGTTTCTTTAGTGGTCTCTACTTTCAGACTTCCTTGGTTAGGAATAGCTTGCCATTTCCCCCCATTGGAAAACATACTAGAACCAGACGATGCACTGTTTGATTGGGAACTTGAAGATACTGAAAAGGAGGACGACGAGGAAGAAAAGGAGGATGACGATACCATGGGCTTTGAAGATATCTTTCTTACCGTTGTTGTATTGACCTCAACCGACTCGGTTCTGGGAGTGTCCGGTCGAACTTGTTGCGAGTTAGATGCTAGTTTATGTGCAATTTTCCGGGAAGGATTGGGTTCCCTTTTCTCTAGCAATATTTTTTCTATCGCTTCAGATTTGACATTTGGTAAAAGGTTATTAGAATTTAGAGTTCTGCTAATATCTTTGTTTCTTTGGCCCATCAATGTGAGTTCACGTCTGGCAGAAAAAGAATTCGTAGCTTCTTTCCGTGGGGAGAAGTTTCCGCCCAATGTTACTTCCACTCTCTGTGTTTGTGTGTTTGCAGTATTAATTCTGTTTTTACCCTCATCTACAATTTGGATATCTTCTGTAACTTTCACCCTATGATTGTCCATCAGCTTTTTCTGTTGTAGAGTTACTTGTCCTGATTCTTTTGTGGATGACACTACTTCAGGTCTTACCTCAGGAATAACCGGCTTCTGCATCTTTGTTTCAGCTTCCAATGATACCTGGCCTAAGTCTTGATTTCTTTGATTAGCAATCTTCTGGGTCATTAAAAAGGAATTTTTGGCTTCAGTTTCAGACACTTGAGACATTTTACTGTATCCAAGATCAGCTGGGCGGCTAGAGAGTGATCCTCCGGTAATAGTAAGAGAAGGTCCGGACATTGACGAGGGAAGAACGTAATTGTTGTTATTGCTAGGAATAACCACAGTCTGGGGATATAAAGCCTCGCTCTCGGGATAAGTTGATTTTTGATTTACAATGACTTCAGTTCTTTTCATGGAAACTGTTTTGTCTGTCTTTGTCTGAGGAGCTGCTATTTCTCTTGATCTTGTTTCAAGGGAAATCACCGGCTTCGATAATACCAATTCTTTTTCTATCGTGGATCCCTGATTAATTTTGGAAGAAACATTAATTTTTGGTAATGCTGGTTGTTGCATGGCTGGCTTTGTCTCTTTGTCCATATTTGTTGTTTCGATTTTAACGTTTTTAGTCTGTGCTGTCAAAACATCTGATTTTGCCTCGTTTTGAGTTTGGATATCAGCTCCAGACATCTGGTGACCATTTGATGATATGTGTTTGGTTTTATTTGTGATTGTTGTTGAAATTGAAGGAACATTTACATTAGACCGGACCTGTTGATTTACGTTAACCTCTGCAGATCCACCAAGGGTTTGTATAGGTACACCTCCCGATCCACTAAAAGATGACATTCTATTTAAAATAGTTTTCCCGTTTAAAAAGTCTCTTGCAGAAATTCTTAAGCCGCCTTGATTTCTGCTCTGGACAAAAGATGGAGTTACTCCACGGTTTTTCTTTCTTATCTCGGTACGGATTACTTTTTTAATACCACTGGGTGTATTTGTGACTTGAACGGTTTGAATAGTCTCAGCATTTCCGCCTTGTTTCACGTGTTTTACGAGCTTTCTTAGTTTCTCTAAGGCCAAGGAAACAGCTGAATGTGGCTTTTTGTCTATTCCACTATGGGTGTTGTTTACAACAAAAGAGACGGTATGAACCGTTTTTGGTTCTGGGTTCCCCGGAATCACCCTCGATGCCAGCCCACTTCTGATTGGTACTGAACTGTCAAAGCCCGAGGAGGATCCTGATCCCGAGGTTGCTGATGACGCTGACCATTTTACAGACCTTAAAGGAGATGACTGGGACATTGAAGAAGATGAAGACGACGTTGATGAAGATTTTACAACCGTAGAGGTAGAACCCATGTTTGTTTTAACTGGGAGTGGAGGCGAAATAAGCCCAGTTTGTCCTTTCATTGAACCAAGAAGCCCAGATGTATGGCCAGTGTTTGCATGAGCATTAGATCCCGAAAAACTCAATGTGGTTTTCTTTACAGAGAAAGTTCCATGTGCCTGAGTTACTGGATTTGGAGTCACAAGCGTTGTTCTTTTTGAGCGAGATAAAATCTTTCCATTAAACTCTGAGGTTGACTTAAAGCGATTTAGAATATCAGTAGGATTGATTGTTTCTTTAGTCTCTGTACCAATTTTCGCGTCTGTTGCCACGTGCTCTTCTACATTTGCTGCTCCCTCTCCAAGGTAAGGCAGCATAATACCCTTGGGTTTCGGCACATTTCCAATAGAGACGCTTGGAAAAGCCACATCGACGTCTTTCCTCATCTGCACCTCATTATTAGCTACCTTATTGGATGTGCGAACATTTCCATTAAAATCAAAAATGGGTACAATTGGTTCGAGTTTGGCTTCGTTTTGTAAGTATCTGAATTCCGATCCCGATGTTTGTTTTTCAGCTGTGGAAGATTTGATATTTCTTGTGAGAATCGCCTCAGGTGGTAAGATGGCTATGTCTGCGCAGTTGTAATATTCCTCTTGTGGACCACATCCGGTGCGGCTGGAACCATCCGGGCACTTTCCCCAGTTCATAGCTGCAATAAAGAACCAAAATTTATAGATACAAAAGACTGCAGAGATATTGATAACATACATATTTTGGTACAAATACTCATCACAACTAGTTTTTTTTCTAAAGTTGTTCGGTGTATTTTTTTTTATTTTACTATCTTAATATTAAGAGTGATTTGAATGCTACATGTATAGGAGTTTGAAGAATTAGGTGGTTATGAAGTCTCATGAAGTTCTACATAAAAAAATATTTTTTGTAACAAAGAAAATAATTTTTTTAAACGGTCAAATCATTGAGTTTTTTCTTCCGATTATGCTTTTTTCTAATTTTAAGTAAAAACATAAAATATTTTCGAATTATTCCACGAAGGTTGTCATAAAAATTTGTAAAAATTGACCTTAGAACACTTCACATCAAAATGTTAACATATTGACCTCTTTTAATGAAATACTAGTCTTTTTTTTTTGGTTGAACAAAACAATTAACGCATGAGTATTCATTATTGTTGAATAGGATTCAAATCTATTCATGTTAATTACTGAAGAAAAAGACAAAATTTCTTCTCTTTCTTACTAAAACTAGAAACACAGAAAATATCAGACGTATTTCATTTTTGGACAGTTTATTTCATGTCCACACGTCCATGTCCGAAAACCGTCAAGTGTTAATTTTGTTTTTATGACTATCATTTTATTACTTGAAGCAGCTCTCTTTCTTCATCTTTTTTTCATTTTTTTTATTTGGAAGGGGGGGTCTTTTGAATACTTTTAATATATATTATAAAGAAATGCTATTTACATTTTCAAAAAAAGGAATACTTTCAGGATAAATAAAAATAAACATATGAAATGTTCAATTTACTTTTCAGCTAAAGTACACATGTTACCGGGTATCTTTCCTTGCATGGTTTTTGGGGGAACGGTGTGGGGAGGTAAATTAAATTTTACAATGCTTTTGAGGTTAAAACCCATATTTTTATCAAACGAAAAATGATTATGACATTTCGATAAAGAATACTTAAAAGTAAAGAGAAATAGAAGCTGTTGCAGGAATTTTTAAATTGAAAATTTATTGATCAATTATTTTTAAAAACTAATAATCCCTGTTTTTAAACAATGTGACTCATACTTTTATATTTAAAATTCCATTATTGAAAAAAAATAGCGTTCAATATTATTTTGTTTGTTTGTATTTCGTTGTTTGTGATATTAATAACAAAGCATGCCCTCGGGCATGCGCATTGACATGTGTAATCCATGACCATTTTAGGGACAATAAAAGACTTGTTTTTCTCCCGAACGGTTATCATTAAGTCTGCATAAAAATGTCCGAAACAATTTGCCGCCGTTTAATGTGATGGTCATACACAGGTCACGCGCTCGGTCATGATTTTGTAATTTCAAGAAACCGCTATGAAGATTGATCTTCAATGCATGGCGATTAAATCAGATCTATACATTTTGTAAGCCACTATGGAATTTCACGTGTGAATTTCATATGGTACAAACTCAGTCGTTTTACATGTAGAAATTGATTTGCCCTTGTATAAATTTTCTTATTTAACACTCATTTATATTTATTCATTTAGTTGAATATATGTGTTTACTATGCAAGTTTATAAATTTGGTTATGAATTAGCAACTGCACGGAATAGCTGAATTTCAAAACAAGTAATAATCTATTGAATTAATGGAAGATTTTAAACTTATTTTATGCATTCCCCAAAGACTCATACAGTTAGTATATGCTAGGGAGAGAACTAAAATAAGCATTCTGCCTGATCCCATTCAATTTTATTTGTGAAAAAAATTTTGTATACCCGGTAAATAAAAAAATGCACCCTACTCATTCCCATCTAATTCGATTCCAGTCCCCCCCCCCCGGGTTTTAACTCGCATTTTCTTGACTTATTAGACATAAATATACCTTCACAAGAAATAATTAGCTTTAATGTACTTAATGATAATAATTGATAAAATTGTTTCAGATATCCTTCGGAGCCCTTTTTTATAAACCATTCATTTATTCCTCGAAATCTGTCTGAGCACATTCTAAAAGTTTGTACGCGATACATTTTCCGGTTAGGGTTAAAATATTGGATAAGACCTAAGAGACCGGACTGAAAAGCTTTGGAGGGCGTGAGTTTTGTTTTAAAACACTATAAATTTATCCTGTAATTTATGCATTCCGTGTTTTAAAAGTGTGTCGAGACAATAATCGATGCTAAGATGAGTGAATCACCACAAATTGGCTCGAAGTTTCGAACGTTTGTTTGAACAATTCATTAGAAAAACAGAAAGTACCTTTACGCGAACCATTTCTTGTTTTAAAAAAAGGTTAATTTAATGCTTAACAAATTAATAAAACTTGATTAAGATGTATGGATGTTTGACATTAAGTTTGCCGTCTTATGGTAAGAAATAGTTGGGTTGTCCTTTTTAAGAAATAAGAGCTTGTGGCTTTGGCCCTGTTAATCATTAATTATTTACCTGTTCGCCATTTCCACTGCAAAACACATCTTTCACAAGCGACTCCGCTCGGAAGTATAATTCTCAGGTGGATCATACCCTCTTGCATCGGTTCAAAGCGCTTTCCGTGACCATCAATCTCCAAGGGATATCTATCTAAACACGCCTGCGTCACCGGAACTGAATCTGATACTTCCGGACACAAACGGAATTCAAAATATCCTCTCATGTTTTTCTTTACTTCCACAATAGCGTTTATTATAGTGTCATTTGTACTGAAGTACCGGGAAATAAGTCCATTTGAAAATTTCCCGCCAACCTCGTTTGAATGAGGTGTGACGTCATGAGGGTCACCACAAACCCCGCATTTCCCAGAATTCAACTGCCACTGGCGCTGCAAGAAGAATTTGATACACATTCAAGTATTTATTTTACATGTATGCACTTTTATGCACAATTGAGAGACATATGAATTTCAGTTTTAAATGATAAATATCATATTTAAGGCTGTGTGTCTATTATAACAGCATCCCCGTTTCTCAATAAAGTCCTTTTAATCTCGACCTCTCTTATTAATTAATTTATAAATTATAGTAATTTCATTTTCTCTTGTGAAATCTAATTGCATATTAATGTTATTGTCTTGTATCGAATGGTAGTGAAGTAATGTAGTCATGTATTTGCATATAACCGTTCTTCTCGATGGTTAAACATGCAAACATCAAACAATTTTCGGCCAATGTCCTTTTTCCGCTTGGTTGCTTTTTTCTTTTACAGTTGCCACATTAATCTTTTTTATCTACTTTATAAGACGGTTTATAAATAGATACATTTATAGAGCCGCGTGCTCGATTAGGATTGTTTTATTGAAATTTCATGACTGTGTATTTATTATTTGACATGAAAACATGTTGAATGTGTCCTTATGTAGAATTCAGCTGTCAACATTTTTGTATCATAATTGGTTGTGTTGTTTGACTGGGAATAAGGTACCAGGCGTATGAAATCTAATAGGATAATAATTTTACATTCAGGAAAAAATGAGACGCTAAAATTTAATACAAATACAACAGATGTTCTCGGCAAGCTCAGATGATTTACATCTTCATATGAGAAAAAAAGCAATTAAAAGGGGGGGTTTGAAAAACACGAATTATTGCATTGAAACTATGTGTAAGATTTATTAATATCAGATAGAAATGTTGTTCTTCCTGAAATATGTATTTTGAGTTTTCTGTGACGACATGAACAAGAAATGGAATTTTCTATATGAGACAAATTGCTGTTTCTTACCCAGTATCCTCCGCAGTTCAATCCATCATCATCACGATTGATTGGACTTTTAAATCCTCGTCGCCATAGTGATGACCTTTGTGCTGGTTCTAAAAGGCGCCCTCTGGCGTCAATAAGTGATACTAAAGTTGAAACAAAGGCGGCGGCAAAAAATATACTGTAAGAAAAAAATATATATATATCTAGCTAATTAAGATTCAAAGGTCAATTGACAACTCTATATGTAGATGTGTTCAAGTTTTATGAAATTATATTATTCTGTCGAAAAAATCAACATATTCCATGTATGCGAAGAATATAATTATATAGGTAGTTTTTAAAAAATCTTTCATTATAGGTTTGTTGAAATATTCCCCTCATAACATTGATAATATATTTTTCATCTTAGCAAAAATTATATGTATTTAGGTATATTTTTGTGCCACTTTGAAAACAATCTCATGATATTAACAGTCCATTGGCCTTTTTATATTCCAAATTATTTGAATCGTGGGAAGATGAGCTTATTTGTCAACGGGCCATTCTATTACCCTGTCATTTGTGATACTTTATGTCCGGAGATGTAGAATGATAAAAAAGATCATGCGTTATGCAAAGGTCAAAAGTTGAGATGAATACACCACAGTTCTTCATAAAATAGTAGTTAATTTTGTGTCTGCGTAGTCTTATTTTCATGTTACTAGATTCAAATGTTTTTCGCTGATTCTTATATAGACTTATTTTCTTACATCGATAATGCATAAATTATTTACTTATGTTTTATTGCAGTAGAATGGTACTTGAATTCATAGATCCACTTTATACATAGAAATGTGGGCAAGGAATTGCTTTGGCTCAAAAAGTTCTGGTAAAGTTTCATTTATAATAGATCATTATATATTTTTTCTTTAAAAAAGGAGAAGAGGGTAAATTTTGCAAGATATGCATAAAACAATTAGTATCAGAAATTTCTTTGAAAATGAAGCTGATGATTATTTTAAAAGTGACGTCATATATTTTTGTGTACTTATTGAATTTTTCATACCAGTTGATGACACTACTGTAAACAAAACATATATTTTTAGTATAAATGAACGTCTATGTTGTTTATGTTTAAGAAGACAAGTAACGAAGTGATACAGAATATTCTTCAATTATATTAAGTTTCCAGTAAATGTCGCCACCATAATTATTTTATGATCTTCGCATATCGTCCGCTGATCTCGCGATATCTCGGCAAATCTCGTAATTGATACAGCACTCTATTTTTAATAGGATGAACGTGTCTGTGGTTTTTTATGTGGCGACGGCTTGCTTGGGTCCAGAACTTAATTTAGAAATGTCATTTCAAAAAATAGATTTCTCTAATATAATAATAAACAAAGGCTTTTTGATGAAAATATTCCCATTAACATTTCATAATCTCTGTGAGTTTATATCAATTTATTTTTTCTTGTGGAAATCAAAATCAAAGTATCTCATGAATATATAAAAGTTTTAATGTAATTTAAAAAAGCTTAAAAGTATTGCTAGTTTTTTATTTTTTTATTTTTTTTTATTCCTTTCCTTATTTCTTGACTTTTTTAAAAGTAGATTTTTATATTTGTAAAATATTTTTGCATTGTAAATATTATCATGCTTATAAAGTTTATTAATTAAATTTCTTTGCTTCAAAAGAAATATTGCAATGTAATCAATCATCATGATGTCAATATATCAAAATGAATCATATGATTAGATTTACTTTCGCTGAAGTACTTCGGGTTTTTTTTTTATATAAAAATTAGTAGGATTAACTTGATTGATGAAAAAGCAACCAAATATCTAATAAAATTAATATTTGGTTAAAAAATTATTTTTTCTTGTAAAACTGCAAAAAAAACCCCAAAAACATGAAAATAAATATTTACCTTTTCGTCTTAAAGCGAATCATGGTCCTAAATTTATGAAACGCACACTCCCTCTTCGAAGGGAGAACAAATGTTAGCGACTTCCAAACTCGAAGTCTCTGGCGCAACGCTCTGTCGGACCCAAATCTTGCTAATGCTTGTCCACGAAAGAAGGAAACGGATTGTGATCGGGGATATACATCAGTAGGACCACAATAGACAGTTTTATTTCTCCATAACTTGGACATTACCGAGTAGATTATTTTTTTCTTTATTTATGGGGTTCGGCAAGGGCACCCATTATCGGCTTTTGTTTTATAACAAGTATTGTCCAATATCTTAAAAAGTCTTTATTATTGATATCAATACAAAGATAATTTATGAATAAAACCTTAAAATTATTTTAATTTTAGATATATCCCTGTATGACTTCGACTTAATGTTTTTTATGAACAAGTTTAAAAAGATAATTTTGATCATTTTTGCGTATCAAGTAGTGATGCTAAATTGCAGCTAATGTTGGTTTCAAGTCCATTGCTTTTTTACCTATGCTTGAACATATTTTTTTCTCAAAAAACTTTGACTATATGTCCAATACAACAAGTTCTATAAAACTAGATGTACGCATTTTCTCTACCTGTAACATAAATTCTTTGCATCAATTTTTATATATACAATTATATGAATTCCAATTTTAAACAATAATACTGTTTTAACGACATTAAAATATTTAAGACTCAAACGTTTTCAACTCACTCGCGCCAAATATATAATAAGTACAAAAGTAAACATCTTCTTCATGAAGGAAACATAGAATTATTTTTAAATTTAGGAAAATAAATGAAATTATATGTATCCCTCTGGGATCCCCAGAGGTGGACACACGAACATGTAACGTCTACTTGAAGGTGTCGCTTTCGCTTTGTAATTATCCCATCGTAATTGTTGCATTAACACATTATACAATGTCTTCCGAGATGTACCTGTGTATCAAAGCCCAGGTAATAATCGCCCCTCTTTACGACTGTGCACTTGTGCTATGAATCGTACTTTGTGCAGAATATGGTGCAATGATTGAAATTTAAGTATCATTGATTAATTGCTTGACAAAAGGTCAAAGGGCGAAAATATCGTTGTGTTTACGAGATCTGACGCGATAATTGAGGGATTCCGAAATGTTATCGGGGTTGTTGGCGTAAAAGTCGTCACGATAATGTGCGAGACGCATGTGATATGACAAAAAACCACAGAAAACAGCATAAAAACGATATATAGAGTAAATTTGTACAGTTATACAAGATAATATGATTTCAAGAAATGCAAAAAATTACATAACAGAACTAGTACATTCATACAAACGTAGCTTTTATATCAATTTCGACAGGTCCATATCATGATATCACATACTTTTTTTTTAAAACATCAATTTGACAAAGGCTGTATTGTTAAGATGTACATGTCAATGATTTAAATGTAGCATCACACCTCAAAATTATCTTGTCAAGGTACATGTACCTGTTTAATTTAATTTTTATCTTATTAACAAAAAATCGAAGACTTTTCAAAAATCTTTTTTGGCAAAAATATTACGTAACGTTCTTTCTGCATTTATTATTTCATCTCAGTTTTCATTCTCTGTTATTCTTGACAAAGTATAATTATGTGAAATATCATATTTTAATTTTAAAGTCAAAAGATCACTAAAACATTTGTTTTACTGAAACAATTGTTTTACGGTTAACATTGGAAAAGAACAACTTACTCAAGGGTCGTAGAAAGCAATCCTGTTTTTGGTGGTGGTGGTTGGGGGGGGGGGGGATTACAGGTTACAGCGAATATTTAAGGGCGGGGTCTTTGAAAAAAAAACTTTGACAAGCAAAAAAATCATTAAAAAGAACATTAGACTTCATAACTGGAGCGGGAACAAGCATTTAGTTGCTGTTAATGGTATATAATCTATACATCAGCAAAAACTTTCGGATGGAGGATGGCTCATGACCCCGGTTTCTACGGTCATCATTATAAGTTAATAAATAAAGTAAATATAATATGATTATTATACTATGAGTAAAAAATTCTAACCGAATTGATTGTATATTGTTTAACGTCCCTTTCGAGAATTTTTCACCGAAGTCTCCGTGTGCCGGTGAAGGGCTTCAGATTTAGACCTATACTCGGCATTTGTGCAATTGAGAAGTGAGGGTTATTTATCGTGCCAACGTCTACCGTGACACGGGACCTACGTTTTTAAGGTCACATCCGAAATACCCGTGACTTTCACTTCTAGTGCTGAAGGCGAAGGAACAGTCACTTCCTATGTTTACGTCTTAGGTATGACGCGGCGCCGCGAATGAGAATTGAATCCGGGCCTCCCGATCTCGACCACTAGGCTACCGTAACCGGTTTCATTAATATTGCATTGATCGTTGTACTAACGTTGTTCAAAGGGATATCAGTATTGTATACCAGAGTTACTAGTATATTGTGCAAATTTTAAAACATTACATGTTGGCAGTAGACATATTTGGTTATTCGCTTATCACCCAAGGTCTAGGTTTTTTGCCCTTTAAACTAATATTGTCCCCATTCCCATTTTTGTTACTTACAAACTGATGAAATTTAATAAACGATTATAACCCCCCCCCTCTCTCTCTCTGTTTTAATATCTGTATACAAATTAACATACACTTCCAACACCGTGACATTATAAGATAAGAAGCATGTGACCCCTCAATCTCAGACTTCGTGGGTCTTACAAATTCATTCAGTAAAATTTTCGCTTATCTCTCATTTCCTCTCTCCCCTCTTAATCCGTGTGTCACAAAAATGCAGGGAGGAAATTCGGACTTCACCAATGAAAAGAGTCAGAAACGATGGTCTTCCTTGCTTTTGATGTGCATTCTTATTGTTTTGTGTGTTTTCTTAGTCGTTATCGGCGTGTTCTTATTTCTTCAATATAAGGAAATAGAGGAATTGAAATTCAGAGTTACTCTTCTTGAAAAAGAAAGAGTGCTATCAAGGGTTGAGAGTTTCCATGTCAAGGTAAGCCATGGTTGACTTTTAATTGGTTTTAATAATCAGAAAATGTCATGTACCCTTAATTCAATGACTTTTTTTTACTTTAATTTATCACCCGGATCAACATGTTTTACTATAGCTGGCATAGAAATGTCCAGATCCAGAGAAGCGAACATAAATATGCTCTGTCAACTACCAAAAAAAGTCGGATGCGAGTTTACGACAATTTTTATTGAAAAAATATTAAAACTTATTCAAAACCAGAATGAACACCGGTAGCCTATCCCTTCAAAACTTCTGATCTGCGAAAAGATGAACTATAGAAAAAATACTATGCAGATAACTCTCTTAATTAGAATTAATTAAGTGGTGTTTGGCCTTGGAAAGCTCCTTTTTTGTTTTAAAAGTCCTCAAGATTAGACCATAAAAAAATTAATTTCTTAGTTCTCAGGCCCTCCCTCATCCAAGGGTGCCTCATTGACCCTTTGTTTTGCTAAATCAATAAAATAAAAACAACAAATCACCTCCCTTATCTTTTTTGAGGTTTTGTACAAGGTAAAAAAAAAGCTGCCTCTTCATGGTCATGTTTATGTTTTGGGGGGCAATAAAAAAGTAAAAAGAAAAATGCCTCCCTCCCTCATCATATTTCTTGTAAAGAGCCTGAGAACCAAGGAATTAACTTTGTATGGCCTTACTACTTCTTTCTATCCATCCTACTCGTGATATAAACTTGTACGTATTTTTTAAAGAAAATAAAATCACTTTCATGTTCTCTTTTAATTCACAGACCGATAAAGTGATACGAGACAAGCGCCAGTTAACAACGGCCCAATACAGTAGCCTTTTACAGGAAATAACACAGAGACAGGTAAAAGCACAATGACAATGGTGGATCTTTAGGGGTAGACCACCTTAAAATTATTACTTTTGCTGAAAAAAATACCGTTTGTAATTTATATAACGATCAATTTGAGTTTGAGCTGATTACAATCTAGCAATTGTGCATTAAATAGGGTTAAGGTTGTTTTTGCCTCGTCGTAAATGAAGTTCTCAACTATGCATGCAATAACATGGAATTCATTAACCGTATTGCAAAAGCAATAACTATCATGTCCTTCTTATACATTGAAATACATGTTTAGGTGTTGTAAACTTGTGCCTTCTTATCAATTCTAAATGAGCTAGTGGTATGAACTTGCTTAATGAAGAGTAAATATATTTGTGAACGTTAAGGGTGTTCTCTGTTTTTTTTTTAGCTGGATGCCTTAATGTCGAGGTGCGGAAATGCATCTAAGATCTGCCTACCAGGTACGCCGTCGAACAAACACGTCAGCATAACATTATCTTTGTGTACATACCTGTATATATATGCAGTGGTTAGGTCATAAGTGCACCGATTTCACTGTTCTTATCTGATTTATGTAGGCCCAAAAGGTGACGCCGGTCTTAAAGGTGACACAGGTAAATATTTACATCATTTCCTCAAATTAGGTCAATTCAAATCCCGTATAAGTGGAAATTTTAGCGAAACGCAAATTTAGCGACTTGTCCTTAAAAACTGATAATTTAGTTTTAGCGAGATGTAATATAAGCGATTTTTAAAAAGAGAAGCTATTACAAATAAAGCGCGATCAATTTTTAGCGATATTCAATTTTAGCTATCTTGGCACCCTTGTTATCAATGCCAAAATTAAATCCTTGCTAAAAATCCGGCTTATTCAGTGTCTAAGTACTAGGATATATAACAAATGATACGCACAATTCACCTTCTTATAAATTATACACTATAGAATTTGTCAACATGAAGAAAATTTAAAAGAGATTGTTCAAGAATTTTACTGAGAATGTATAAATTATTCAAAGCTTTCTTTTTAAGTTTTTTTTTTTTTGCTAATCAAAAACAAATTCAATGCACATATGTAATGAATTCAAGATAATGATTTTTTTTATATGACTTAAGGCTTAAAGGGAGATCCTGGACCAAGTGGACCTCTGGGACCAAAGGGTGATTCCGGAGGTGTTGGAACTTCCGGTTCAATTGGACCTGCGGGTCCTAAGGGTGAACCTGGTGTAATGGGCCCTCAGGGAAATCCTGGTCTACGAGGGGAAAAGGGTTAAGTATTTTCAAACACCATTTTAAGATACAAAAGTGCATGCTCAGCTATTGAACTCAATATGTTTCTTTTTATACAGGCGAAAAGGGAGACATGGGTCTTCAGGGACTTCCAGGGGTCAAAGGTGAAGCTCCTTCCCAGAAGTCCTTGGATATGTGTTGCAATAGATTAGGTACTTTTGGTTTATAGTTCCTTAAATTAAGATTTAAGTACGCATTACATAACTAAAACGATTAAGTCACTACACTCTGCATATTAAAGACTTACAATTTTTATTTTGTTATGTCTTGTCTTAAATTTTTTTCCTCAAAGAGAATTCCCAAGAGGAACCCAAAGTACAACATTAAATAGAGCAACATAATTTTCAACTTAAGTACCAGTCACGTAGAAAGGTACAAGGTCTTTATGGGTCTTTATGGGAATAAAAGAGACCTCAAAGTAAATTTTCAAAGTTCTGTTTCAGCTGCTCCTTCTATTATTGGACCAACAAATGACGTCATGACGGTGGAACACGGACATGACGTCACACTACCGTGTAAGACTTCCGGAGCCCCGAAAGCTGAGACAAAATGGAATCCAGGAGTGGATCCAACACAACATGGGCGTTATGTACAGTCTACAGAGGGATTGGAAATCTCCAACGCGCAGTATCTTGACAGCAGAATGTTTACCTGTAAAGCTAGCAATATATTCGGTAGCTACGAGAAACATATATACCTTGTCGTTATAGGTAAGTCAGTTTTCCCCATATTGTTGGTCTTCAAGGTGAATCAACCTTTTTTGGTACATGTATGATGGTTATAGAAAAGTCAACCTATTCGAGCTGCAGTACATATAGAGTATATTTATTGTAGTTATTGTGAGTCAGTCGCCTTTGGAGTTTGGATAGAGTTAATTAATATTGTTTTTCCATATTGCTTTTGTTACACTGCATCTCTGAAAAACTATCCTTCCTTTTTACTCTCTTTGATGATACTAGTACTCATGATGAATACTAGTATAAAACAAAAAAGACATCAGTGAAGAAAAAAAATCAGAATCATTGAGCTCTGTGAAAAATAAACTGATGACTAAATGCGGATTGAGACATCTACATTTGCATTTACTGTTGTTTCTAAGAAGTTCAACATATTTTATTTGATTTAAGATCCTATTCAGGTAACCTTGACACCAACAACCCTTGACGTCACTGCTTCTGCGACCCCGTCTTTAGACTTCCTCTGCACGTTCAAGGGACTTCCGCCTCCCCGTGTTCAGTGGTTTCACCTTGGCCCGGATGGAACAAGGCAAAACGTGACGTCACAAGCGCAGACAGGCGGTGGGCGGAGCACTCTGCATATCAGTAACCCGGATGCTCTGAGTTCTGGCCAATACACATGCAATGTGCTGAATGCTTACCAATCACAGAGTCAAATAGCCAACGTTACTGTTCATTGCAAGTAAATTCTTCTATATTCTTTACTTATAATACATCAACGTGTTCAAACTGATTCACAATGCCTCAATGTTCATGATTTCCCAAGAAATTTTAAAATAATTTTGAAGTACAAACAATTTAAGCAAAACTAGAAGTACATGATTTGAAAGAAACTGTACTCATTAGTCTTTTACAGAGTTATCTCTCTTATCAGAGTGTCAATGAACCTTATTGTATCATTTATTACATTTCATTATGTCTAATTAGTTAAGAATACCTGTTTTTATTTATTATATTTTATTTTGTTTTAAACTCTATTTTTATTTGGAATTATTTGTCACTTTCTATGCTGGGCTGTACCGTTCAATAAATTCAAATGGGCGAGTTTTAAGATTAAACTTTCAAGAACATTTATAATTTTTCCTTGTTATAGCAAAACCTGTTGTAATGAAAGGACCTGGAACAGAAACAGCTACGATCGGTGAAACTGTAATTCTCCGATGTGACGTGGCCGGAAATCCACTTTCCACTGTAGAATGGACTTTCCCGAAGGTAAAAAATATCACGATTCCATATTAAACTTTACCTATCATTAGAAGGATTTTACCCTTACTTTGGACTTTCAGTAGGCGTGACTTTCTCGGCGCCACGTAATGGCGAATACTAGTAGATTCTCATTGGTTATGAAATTAATAACATCAGGAACTTAAAATTGTTGTTGATAACGATGTGACGACATATGCCCCACCTCTGTGCCGTGAGAGAACTTTTAATTGGCTATTTAAGTAACGAGTTGACATTCGGCCACATTTCTATCATATGTATATTTCAACAGTGAAGGGAAGCTGTGTAAATTTTAGAAGCTAATTAGGTAACGTCGAGAATGTCACGCCTTACTGGAAGTCCAAACTAAGCGTGTAATGCTCCTATGTCAAAAGGATCCATACAAATAGTTCAATTCTCAGTCAACCTTGGACTTTCAGTAAGGCGTGGTATTCTCGCCGTTACCTAAGTAGCGTCTGAAATTAACAAGTCTTTCATTCACGGTTGAAATATACATTCCGGCGAATGTCAACGAGTGTTGAAATGATCCAATAATAGTGTTTCGTCCGACAAAATGGTGATGGTTAAGTCGTATCATCGTTGTCAACAATTTAAAGTTGTTAATGTTATCAAGATATTATCAAGATATTTTATTATTTTACAAATCAAGGGCCTGGAGGGGCATTTCAACATCAAAAATGTACAATTTAAACGTTCTTTTTTTTAACAATATAATTTTTAATAAATAGTTATATAAATGACCAAGTTACATAATAATATTGTTCTCATTGTCAATGATCATACATTATACAAGTGTCCAGAAGAATGTCAATGATCACAAAACAATACAAAAATGTGATGCTATACATGTATAAATTTAAATGGCTTAGCATGCATAAACATGATGACAGAATCTATGTATTTATACATTGGTTCTTTTACCATTTTCAGAAATAAATTTTCCAAGTAAGCATAAAATTTCTTTATTTTCATTATTCAATATCCATATAAGTTTTTCAGCAGGTGTCAAAGAAGAGAAGTTTTGGTTGATTTTTGATATTGTTTTCCTTAATTGCAACCTTTCATTGCTGTATTTTGGACAAATGAGCAAAAAATGTTGTTCATCTTCAACTTCCTTACAGTGAGAACACTTTCTAGATTCAGGGGGAAGTCCTCAATATCTTAACCAAAAGTCCAAGATTAACTGAGTATTGTACTAAATGTACAAGGACTGTCGAACTTCCATCTATCGAACATAGACGCTCTTTGGTCCAAGTATTTTTTATGCATTGTGAAATAAACTGTTTGTTATAGACAGGTACAGCTGTACCAAAAGACGTAAGGATAAATCCAGACGGCTCCATTACTATAGTCCATGTGGATCAATTCAGTGAGGGGGATTACATGTGTAACGCCACCAATTCATTTGGATCCGCCACTGCATCTGGTCATCTTAACGTTATAGGTAGGGAAAACACCTGCTGATTGAGGGATGTTTTTTCTTCTTTCATAATAACAAATATCCAGTCGTTAATTTTTTTCTGTTCCGTTTTCCGTCTTTATGAAGTTCGTAAATTTTACCACACAAAATGTTCAAACTGTGTATGTGTAATATCATATATCTTAATTTATAGCCAAAAGTAAAAACATTCTCAGCGATAGCATGCAAAGTTCTTTACTACGTACTAAGTTTTTCTCGATCGAAGTATAATATAATCGTCTAATTTTTTAATTAAACCAGTTCCGCTAGTAGTCCAAACAAAGACAGAAGAACTTCCGGTGACTTCGGAAACTTTCATAGAACTCCAGTGTTCCGGAAGTGGAAATCCCACACCTACTTTAACATGGCAGAAGGTTGGTTCATCACCTTTGAACTCTGACCCAAGTAAATATATTATGCTTGCCAATGGTAACATGATCATTACCGGATTTAATCCGTTGGTGGACTCTGGACTTTACGTCTGTAACGGAACAAGTACACAAGGAACTGCCGGAGATTACACTTTGGGTAATTATTCTGACATAATGAAAAGTTAAAGTAAAAGAAGATGAAAAAAATGAGAATGAAAGGAAAAGAAAGGTTTGAAAGAGAGCAATAACGTTTAAAAAGGAGGGGGCGGGATGAAGAAGGTGAGAAAATCGAAGGTGGTTTGCGAAGAAGAAAATTGTGAGAGGTGATTAGACGGAGATGGGACAAGGTTTGAATGCTAGTGGAAGAGATACTGCACTGATTTAATGAGTAAGTACAGTTTAGATGAGTTTTTGTCGTGATTCGAAAAGATTAATTTAGAGGAGAAAAAACGGGAAGGTGAAAAACAGAGAAAAAAGGCAAAGAAAAGGGGACAAAAGAGGCTAAAAGGCGAGAGGGACATAGATGTTCAGTACAAGTTTTATACTTTATAAAAAACAAATTAGATTTTAACAGTTTTTAAGCCTTAAGTAGGTGACCTAGGCCTACAGCAGTCTTAATAGATTACTCCTGATAACAAAATTGCCTAGGATTTGTGTTTTTCTCAAAAAGTGTTTGATTCTTATATTTTTAGTATACAAAAATCTAGGACCTCTGCAGTGCAATTCTACATTCAAGGAATGCTCCACTAAGGTCGGCGTCTCGTGTGGGTAAGTGGTATCAAAAGATTTCAGACAGTAATAAAGATCAAGGGTTCCTTTTGCTATTTCCTACTTATATATACATTTTTCAATAGATTCGATAAATTAATGTTTATTTTGACATTTTTTGAACGTAAAATGCTTTAGAAGAATTTTTATTACTTATATTTTTTGAATTTTTGCACTATATATCTATAGAGTGGATGCTTTAGATTTTACAACTATCTGTACATAAATTGTTTGATATATATATACAGTAGATAATGTGTGAACATGATTTGTCGGTTATATTACATCAGACCTTAGATCTTGTTCTAGGCTTTTTAGAAAAATAATTGATTTTACATTCCAAGATTTTTGACCGTTAAAAAAATTAGATCAAAAGATCATTTTCATATAACGCTTAGTATATTTTTTTTCAGAGGTCAATGTCCAGGAAACTGTGACGTCATGAATTCAGGGGTCGTTTACGGCTTTAAATCTTACACACCGGTAAAAAGTTTATATTCTTTTTTATTTTCCCTATACATATTCTTTTTTTAAACTAAAATAGTATTTTTGTGAATTAAAAATTGAATTCAATCGGATGTGCATTAACTCTATTACTGGTCAGAGGAAAAATTCTTAATAATAATACCAAGTACGTCAAAATATTTTTTGTCTCGTGAAATTATTTTAATGTATTACTTTGTATTTGAAATCAATAAATTAAAACAAATAAAAACGTTTTTGTCAGCATAATATGTGTAGCATGTTCTTTTTGTGTAGACGTCCCCAATCTGTTTATCTGGTAAACACATGGGCGTGGTGGGTCGTTCCGGGGACACGATCATATGGTCAGTGGAAGCCGGGGGAGACACGTTTGAGGCGAAACAAAACAACGGCATCGCAAGTCAATTGTATGTAGTTTACAACATTTGTTTTTTTACAGTATTTATTGTTTATTTACAGTATTTGTTGTTTGTTTACAGCATTTGTTTGTTTCCAGTACTTATTGTTTGATTACAGGTTTAAATTTTTTAATAGTTTGTTTTCAGCATTAATTGTATGTTTACAGTGTTAATTGTTTGTTTTCAGTAAAAGATGTTCTTATTTTTGTTTACAGTATTATCAAATTGTTTACAGTATCTTGTTTTTTAAAGCTCATCTGCAGCATTCGTTGTTTATCAACAGACTTTGTTGTTTATTCGTTTACAGTATTTATTATTTGTTTACAGTATTCTATGTTTGTTCATATCTGTTTTTGTTTGTTCACAGTATTAATAGTGTGATCATATCATTTCTTATTTGTTATTAAGGTAGGATTCTTCTCTGGTTTCTGACTAGATGAAACATTCAAAGTATATTTGCTTATATGTCTTATATATTGAGGTGTAAGGAATTTAAAAGACCATATTTTTCTTTCCTCATCACAATTTCACAACTTTAAATAGAAATGGTAAACTGCGTTTGAAAACTAGCAGGGACTATATTTTTGGCGGAATGGTGGCGTATGAAAATATCTTCTTATCTTCCTCTCAAAATTATAATAGAACGATGAATTTAGTTATAATTTTTACACAATCGAAGACTTGGAGAAATTTTCAAATGTAAGTTAAATTAATAATGAGGGACTAAACTTTCAAAATATATCAAATAAATATGATTTTTCAAACAAACTAGAACTTTATTAGCTTTTAAACGCTTCCTATCAAAGTGCAGATTTGAGCCAAAAATCCATTAAAAGTATTTTTTCTCTCTTAGCAAACAATCAAAACTTTTTGTTTATGTATCATTTTGTACATTTATAAGACTACTTTATTATATGTGAAAATAAGAAAAAGTTAAATATAGGAAGCATATGAAAATAACTAATATATCCTAAAAAATTTAGAAAAACAGAGAAAATTCGGATTAGCCAATATCCAGTTAAGTTAAATTATTTATGTAAATTTGGTAATATCATGCTGTAGACCCGGTATAGTAATATGTTTTTATGCAAAAAGAACAATCATTTAACTTTTGAAACAGAAGTAGGTATCACATGATTGTCAACAGTTATTTTTTATTCTTAATTTCAAGGAAAAAGATAATGACCTTGACCTGACCTTGCCTCTAATATAAAACGGTCAAATTAAATTTCACTGATACTATCACTTACTGATATTGTCTTCTTGATTCTGTGAAAATTTCATTAATTTTTAATTATTAGAAATATGAGAAGAATCCTACCTTAATTGTTTAGACGCATTTTTTGTTTATTCATATCGTTCGTTTTTGTTTACAGTCTTGGTTATTTTTTTTTACAGTATTTATTGTTTGTTTACAGTATTAGTTAATTGTTCGTTAACAACATTGTTTGTTTAAAGTATTCATTGTTTGTTTACTGTATTCATTGTTTGTTTACAGTATTTATTCTTTGTTAACAGCTCGGGACCACTGGCTGAGAAGATGACGGTCTACACTAAACAACCTCAGTTGGGTGGGCACACCACCATAGCGCCCATAGCTCCACTGGGCGGGTAGCGCCCATAGCTCCTCGTGGCGGGAACCTAGCCGACCAGATCAAGATTTATATATAATGTTCCTACAATAAATTAATGTTTCTGACCTTTTTTCATTTTTTTATATTGACATTTCTCAGATTTTGACTAATTGACAACTGCTTCCTATTTGACAACCTTCAAGATTTCTCTCAAGATAAATATTACCTTGAAGCAGATACATGTGTATAGAACTATTTCCAGATAAGCTTGGACTTTCAGTAAGGCGTGACATTCTCGGCGCTACCGTAATTATCGTCTGTCAAATGGCGAATAGATTCTCATTAATTGGTTAAGACATTAATAACATCAGGAATTTAAAATTGTTGTTAACAACGATGAGACGACTTAAGCTCACCCCTTTGCCAGACGAGACAATGTTATTGGTTATTCGATACACTTATTGACATTTGCCCGAATTTCTATCCCATGTATATTTCAACAGTAAAGGAAAGTTGTGTAAATTTCAGAAGCTAATTATGTAACGACGAGAATGCCACGCCTTACTGAAAGTCCAAGCTAAACTGTGTATTGTCCGAAATTAATCTGAAGGATATGATATACCCGTTAGAAAAAAGAAGTCATTTGGGGGGAAATAACTTCTGATATTCCGAAGGGTAACAAAGTCATGATTACCCATATTGACATGAACTCGCCTTAACAAATGTTTATCCAGATTTGTTCAATTCATGAACCAAGGGGTAAGAATTTGGCCACAATATGTGGTCAGGGTTTTACACTGGAATATATACAGAGGAGGAAAATCTGCTAATGGAAGCAGGGCTATAATAAAACAGGTAAGCGATGGGATTCTTTTTTTATTATGTTACAGTAACTTCCGCATCAAACCCTGTATATGAAGAAAAATTAACACCCTAGGCCTCCCTAATATACATTTTCCAGTTTGTGGCTAATTGTTTACACCCTCTTCTGCTTACCATAATATGTACATGCCCCGAATTCAGAAGTTTTCTGAAAATGGAGGAAAAGGTTCGTGGGTGACGCCCTTTTACAAAACTCAGCATAAAGGGCAAGATAGGGTAAGACCCCTTTTTGGCCCCTGATTTTGGGTGTCTTTCAGAATGATGCAATAGTTAATCTATAAAAATCTGTAGTCATCCCTGCCATAAATTAGTATTGGTTCTAAGTTTTGGAATAGAGGTCACAGAAAGGTCAGAAAATAGGTCAATTTCCGAATTTTTTTGGAATTTTTTAAAAATTTTTCATCACTTTACAACGCATTTTGTTTCTGAAAACATAGAGCACAAGCTTGCCTATCTACCAAATTCATATATTTTATAAACTAGTATCAGATGCAATTTATGTGTTAAAATCTCAGATAGGCAAGCTTGTGCTCTATATTTTCCGTGGAGAAAAATATCTCAAATATGATGAAATTCTACCAGAATAATAAAAAATTCTGGAAAATGTCCTACTTCTGTACCCTCTAGTAGCTTCCATGTACTAAGTGTTTTGATTTTTACCACAAATATGGGGCCAGATGTTGCCGTTACCCTAATTGTACATTGATATGTCTCTACAATTTGTATATGGCATAAACACATTCAAATAGAAAATTTCTAATCTATCGTAGAGGACAATAGGGATGCTTAAAGAAGAACAAACAAACACCCATAAAGACATTAAAAACCATGCACTACATAACGAACATGATTTCAAATACAGTGTTATCGTTAATTCAGAAATTCATGAAGAATTCAAAAAATTTATCTTCATGAACTTCGTTTCATTATTTTCACCTACATGTACAATGTATATTCACTCATTTTAAATTCAAATTATAATTTGTTGACGAATGCTTACGTACGATCATTGACTGCTCATGTTCAATATCTCTGCTTCTCCCATGCCCTTATTTATGAAAAAATCAAGGTGTTGTAACATCTGTTACCTATATCTGAATTGCATGATGATATTTCACATCCTTAAGTTTTGAAAAATTTAGGATCCGCCACCATTTCTATTTTTGAATGGTACTGCATTTTAAACCTGTTGAGTTTTATCAAATGCTGGTTTATACTATTTGTTTGCATATTTCAGGTTTATCTGTGCGTTTACAGATGTCAAAATCTAGCAGAGTTAACGAGTGTACAGTCACGCTGTATTTTATTTAACAGGCATATAACTCACACAGGTACGTACTTGAACTTTATTTGTTTGCTTGTAGGAGTTACATGTAATTAATTTAAAGGAGGGGCAGTTGATTGTGTTGAGAAAGCCCTACTCTTAAAAAAATCTTCTGTAAAATTAATAAATGGAACGTGCAGGTATTAACTCTATCATGTTCACCTGTGTAGCAGTCCACAGCATACATGTGTTACTGTGTGAATGTATATCCCCCCTCTCTCCCTTCAAAATCCCCCGGATTTTTTTTTTTTTGTATTAGTGACGGTCATATTACATGTAACAGGATTATAACAATGTTCTCGTACTGTCTTTCTGTACATTAACTAAAAATACTCTGCTGAATTCCATTTAAGTTACATTCTAAACGGGGCGGATCGGGTTAACTTTCCAATTCAACTCTCAACTACAATTATAAGGAATGTATTGTTGTGGAAACAGTGAAAGAATATATGTTAGGAACACACGGTTAGTAATATTTTGAGATGGCAGTTTAAAACATGGAGAATTAAATCAAGAAACAGTGAACTTTGTGCGCGATAAATATGTTACAGCTTTTTTCAATGGGTGGCACTGTACATTGTTGCTCTCTGGTCTGTAAATTTTTTTGTTGGAGAGCTAAAGTTCTGCAGCTATAGAGTTTCTCAAACTTAGCATTTTCATTTTAAAACGTATCCATAAAACTTGAACCTGGTTTACTAACAATTAAATTCAATTACAATATAAGTTTTCAAATTCTCTACCGCATAACTATGCATTCACAAGTTCGTTCCACAACAAGTCTAACGAACTTTTTGAGATGACCCTCGCACATGTATGTAGTTTTCATTGAAACCAGATGGAAAGTTTCAGTTGTGCAGGTGAAAATACTTAATGGCAATGTCAGTAATATTCATATGAATTATGAAAATTAATTTCAAACTAGAATTTTAATCCAATGTTTTCTCGGCTGTCCGCATCGAATTGTACCCGCCCATTTCATTGTCTATCATTGAATGTTTTGATGTAACAGATAGAAATGACGTAGGCTCCATATTTCCAATCATTTAAAGTGGGTTTGGTTTGTGACCCTCTCCTCGTGAACTATAGTTGCATTCACAAATTGTTAAGAGTGGTTTATAGTCAGTCCTAAATCAAGATAATATTAAGTATCATTACGGATAAGTTTTGTCTTCATATTTGGGTTTTAAATTTCTGTGCAACGAATATATCCGGTTTAGTATTTGGCAATAAACAAAAAGACACCCCCCTCAGCAGGACTGTAGGTTATTCCAAGGATTTGCCAATCATAGGTCGTTAATAACCAGGTAATATGTTTCAACACCTTGATTAATTAATTTTCCTGGTATGCTCAATAGTATACAGTTTTATATCCGTCATTTGTTGGTACATAATATATACAAAGTCAACTCAGGATGTCATTGATAAAATGCTTTGCACAACAGTTGCCGACAGGATCAATATAGACAAATAATTAAAATAAAAAAACTTTGGTTCCGAACACCTCAAGTAATAAAAAGCAGGGGCACAATTACTGGAGCTAAGTTTACCAAAACATATCCCGGAATAAAGTACTCCAAAAAGGAAATATCGTGTAGAGAGGGTGGGTGGCTGGGGTAGAAGGTTTACCTTCAAATTTATGCTACTTATAAATTTTGGATCTAAAGTTATTTTTCTGTTATTTCAACATTATGTATATTCGATAAAACAGATTCCTATTATTGTTAATTGTTCGGACGTCTGTAATAACCCCCACCCCCCACCCTCAACCCCATACACACACGCGCATACCTAATTTCAGATTTTTACATCGCTTGTCTAAAATAACCCCCACCCCCCACCCTCAACCCCATACACACACGCGCATACCTAATTTCAGATTTTTACATCGCTTGTCTAAAAAAAATTGGATGTACGACCGAGAGCTATATAGCCACTCGTTAAAAAAGTACACATTCTTGCACATTCTTGTTTGTATGATACACAGTCACTTGTTGGAAATAAAATTTTCAACCACAGCATGATTAATATTAAAATATGGGTTTAAAAATTATCCCCGAACAAGTGCTTGTGAGATGATACAGTACTTCTCCATCGCCCACGTCGTCGAATCCCACTGTGGGACGTGGAGACCGCTTAGAACTTCGGACGCGTCCGTATAAACTGTGGTCCTGTGTTGCGGAAGGTGCTGGAACGAAAAAGATTCCTCAATAATCCTAAGTGCCGAGTATAGGACGAAATCTGCAGCTTTCCACCGGCAAGGGATGTCTTCTCCATTTGAGTGAAAAATTCTCGAGAGGGGCGTTAAACCACAAACAAACAAACTGTAGCTCTACAAACTCGGAGGGAACAAAGATCTGATCTCTCTTTTTATCAGACTGTACAACTCTCATACGCTATAAACCATCTCTACCAATTTTCTTAGATCAGACAACAAGAGATCTGCAACTTACATCCGTCAACTGCCGATCTTATAATTTTTTTCCTTTTAGGGCGGATGGGGCTGGTTTTTTAGCATAGTTTTGATTTGTAGTATATTATAGTATATTTAAAGTAATATACGCCGTATGGATGCCGATTTGTATGTGAAACAAAATGATTAAATGATTTGAAACACATAAAGTGTAATGAAAAAATAATATTTCCACAAAATTTAACTATAATACTCGTTGTAATAACAGAACAATAAAGCAATATCTGCAATCAAGAATTCAGTCTTTTCATGAATATTGATAAAGGAAGTGCGTAAACAGTAGGTCTAAATATAGACACGTATGTCCAAGGGAAATTATAGACAACGAGGCACGTTGCATTTTGACAACGATTATTAATAAAAGGTTAATATGCGTCATAACAGAGTATAGATGGTTGATACTGATTACATTTAAAGATAAGTTATATTAATAGTAACACGCCATCCATGTCAAAAGTGAGTTGTTTCTCAAAGGGCTTCCCTCGTTTTCTTGACGCCGTGTTTGTTTATCAATCTAAAAGTAGCGACGGCGTCACGTGGTGGATTTACTTAAAAATAGATATTATTCTCCTTGCAGGATAATAAATAATTATAATTTGATAACTTTATAACGAATTTTATTCAAATGGTGTAATTTACAGCATTTTCGTAACTTTTATTGGTAAACAAAATATATAAATTTCCAGCCGTATTTTGAAATGGCGCACGTTATAGCGTATATTACTTTAAAGTTGGAACCATGAATTTCCAAATCGTAATTTGATATGCATAAAGTGGCATAATTTTCCTCCTTAGCACATTAGGAAAAATCAACCATGTTATAATAGTTATTATTCATTTTGCAGCATAACATCATGTCGGATCGACCCACCATCGACCTTCCCATAGTGGACATGTCCAAAGCCAAAACGGACCGAGCTGGTCTGGCTAAAATTGTAGTGGACGCCCTGGAAAACATTGGCTTTCTTTTCATTGACAATGTCCAAGGACTGGATTTTGACAGATTGTTCCACGCCTGCAAGTGGTTCTTCTCTCTACCTGAAGAGAAAAAGAGGAAACTGTGCCGGAAAAACTGGGTCCCCGAGAACAAGAATATTTACCGAGGATACTTTCCCGTAGTGGAGGGGGAACCGAGTCGAAAGGAGGGATTTGAATTTGGTCGTGCTGTTGATCCTAACGATGTTCAGGTAAATACAATGAAATATTGACTTTTATAGGTTTATTTTTCGAGTTAACATTATTGTATTGATAACAGCACAACATTTTTTTTAAATTCACTATAACGAATTCAAAGAAATTATAATAGCTAATCTAGTTCGTTGTAATAAATTAAACAATTCGTTATATTGAATTTGCAAATAATTTTGATAGGTTCCCATAAATAAGAAATAAGTACCCTTCAATACATGTACATGTATTAAGAAAGAATGGAAGGGTCCATGTTTTGCCATGGGAAACCCTAAGTATGTGTTTAAAAAAAAAATTCAGACGTTAATTATGTAAACATGTATACGCCTTTCCAAAGTCCAAGGTTAACTGAGAATTGTACTAGAGTCTGTTTGTTTGCTAAATTTATTGTTAAATTTATAACTATAAGTTTTTTTTACCTTTTAGGTGAGTGCGGACAATTGGTACTATGAGAGCTGTCCATGGCCGGAAGAAGACGGGACATTTCCTTTTAAAGAATACATGACCTCTATGTATGAGGTCATGCATGAATTGGCCATGGAGATTCTACGCTTGGCTGCAATCGGTCTAAATTTACCTATTGATGCCTTTACGTATCTGTTTGAAGACAAGCCCTGTACCACATACAGAATTCTACATTACCCCCCTTGGAACGGCCCGCCCCCTAGCAACGCTCGCATTGAGGACGGTAAAATCCTAACAACGCCAGATCATTCCGACTCGAATTTCCTCACTCTGCTGGCAACATTCAATTACAAAGGCCTCGAAATCGTGAACTCTGAAGGAAATTGGGTCGCAGTGGAACCGAGGCCAAAAAGCCTCGTTATGAACATTGGTGACCTTTTTGACCGAATGACAGGAGGAAATAAATTTCGCGCCACGCGTCATCGTGTCCTTGATATTGGGGTTGATCGGTATTCCGTTCCGTTCTTTCTGGAACCATCCTACTTTAGCGATGTCGGAGTTAATCTCATAAAAAAGTACACAGGGGAAGAAACGCACGAACCGGAAAAATACGGCTGCTATATGATTCGAGTCGCCAAGTACGAGCGGAAATACTTCGAGTACAAGGTACTTCCGGACTTCGAAAAAGTCGGTGAGCGACTCGGCCTGGTGGATCCTGTGGGTTCCTAAATTGAAAGTGAAACTTGATAACAACTTCAAATATGGTGATGAAAAAAATACCTCATGAAGAATTGGTCGGTGAAAAGATCATTCATTAAATATCACAATTGCTAAAAAGTCATTAAAAAGGAAATTCAAGAATTTATCGTGAATACAAAGTGGCGAAGAAAAGTACTAGTCTTGTTTAGTCTATTTTTTGCGGGTAATTTGAAAACTTGCTTTTTATAAAATATGATTTTTTTTATTTGTGATTTTTTTGTTGTACAAACTCGTACATAGTGGCGAAGAAAAGTACTAGTCTTGTTTAGTCTACTTTTTGCGGGTAATTTGAAAACTTGCCTTTTATAAAATATGATTTTTTTATTTGTGATTTTTTTTTTGTTGTACAAACTCGTACAAAGTGGCGAAGAAAAGTACTAGTCTTGTTTGGTCTACTTTTTGCGGGTAATTTGAAAACTTGCTTTTTATAAAATATGATTTTTTTAATTGTGATTTTTTTTGTACAAACTTGTTAAGTATGCTGTGCAGTGTTTTGTTAGAATTTTATACAAACTTTTACCACACAAAAATCACTACCTACAAACATTTCCCACATAATGTAATGCACTGTAATGGACCACGCACTCACAATTTATTTAAAATTTCTGAATAATTTTTATTGTTTATAAATTTAATTAAAAGATAAAACCAACTGTTGTGTTTTGTTTCTACGAGGCACGCATATGTTATATTATATTAATACAATCTAATTTAAGATTGGATGTTTGATCTGATCTCATACTTGCTACACTAACGATTACATGTATATGCGAGCATTTTTAACATTTAAATTTAGGTTGAATTAAATTAATTTATATGCAGTTCTACATGTATATACAACTGTATATCGAAATGAAGGGCCAAATAGGTCACAGTGACTCCTATCTAAAATAACCACTGCAAAAAGAAGAAACTTCAGGAGTACTAAAGTACTAGTGTACAGTTTATTCAATAAGTGGTGTTAATCAGATGTGGATACAAAAAAAAATCTCCAAGAAATCGCAATTGCAAAAAAAATATTTAGCAAAATCAATAACACCAAAATGTAGTCGACTTTCCAACACTTTATTCTATTATTTCCCTTGATTAAATTTAAGTTCAGGAGTTTTGACATCGAAGACAGCTGCTTTGTATGCGCCGGGATCGATAGATCCGAGGCGTATATTGTTTTTGTCCTGTCTGTTTGTCTGTCTGTTGTCAACTTTAACCTTCGCCATAACTTTTCAACCGTAAGAGATAGAGACTTTATATTTGGATTGCATAATCCACTATTTAAGCTCTTTCAAATGAGACAAAGGTCATAAACCTTGTGACCTTGACTGTTACCTATATGCTAAAAATAGCTTTTTTGAACTTTCATAATAAGATTTGAACCATAGGAGATAGAGACTTCATTTTTGTATGCATACTCCACTAATTAAGTTTTTTTCAAATGAGACCAATGTCATTAGCCTTGTGACCTTGACTGTGACCTATATGCTAAAAATAAATTTTTCGAACATTGTTGTCGCCGGGCGCATTGTGTTTCACAAACACATCTTGTTTTAATAAAAAAAATTGTAAATATACTTACATTGTACCTCGCCATTGGTATTTGCAGAATTATTTTGTTAAAAAACATTCTAATTGTTATAAAAAAGATACTTGAGTTTTGATTGACAATATATATTGCTGGAAATCCAATGGGTACCTATTGTGCCTCTTTGTCAGCAGACTATTTTTAGCTCACCTCGACGAAGTCGAGATGAGCTTATGCTATACCCCCGGCGTTGGCGTCGGCGTCGGCGTCCCAGGTTAAAGTTTTAGGAGCAAGTCCATTCCCAAGTAACTATAAGCCCTACCTGAACCAAACTTGCATGGATGATGCATCTAGGGATGTACACTATACCAGACTTGCTTCGGATGCTGGATCTGACCTACATTTTCTAGATGAGTGACCAGGTTAAAGTTTTTGGAGCGGGTTAAAGTTTTTGGAGGAAGTCCATTCCCAAGTAACTATAAGCCCTACCTGAACCAAACTTGCATAGATGATGCATCTAGGGATGTATACTACCAGACTTGCTTCGGACGCTGGATCTGACCTACATTTTCCAGATGATTGACCAGGTTAAAGTTTTTGGTGTAGGTCCATTCCACAGAAACTATAAGCCCTATTTGGACCAAACTTGCATGGATGATGCATCTAGGGATGGACACTACCAGACTTGCTTCGGATGCTGGATCTGACCTACATTTTCATTCCCAAGTAACTATAAGCCCTAGCTAAACCAAACTTGCATGGATGATGCATCTAGGGATGGACACTACCAGACTTGCTTTGGATGCAGGATCTGAGCTATATTTTCCATACAAGAGACCAGGTTAAAGTTTTGGGAACAGATCAATCCGAATGAACTTGAAGTCCTTGATATCTGCAGTATTAACAGTTATGAATATTTGTTTAAACGATACATGTTTTTCACGCTACACGCTTAGAAATGTGTATATGCCATGTAAGGGGTTAAACACAACTTGCAAAAATATTGTTGTTGGGATGAATACTTAATATCAAGAAAATATGATGTGAGATTTGCATTACTTAAACTGATAACATTCGTCGAGGTGAGCTTCGTAATCTTTGATTACCTATGTTTGTATTCATTTAAAGCAAAATTTATTCAAAATCAAACAGAAAACACTTGCTGTGACCTTTAACTCGACATTTAGATATATCGGTGACCTATCATCTATCAACAATTATGGTTACGAGTACTTCCATTTGTTAGTCCGAAATATCTGACGTTTTCCAAGCTTTTTTACGATTTCGATATTTTACGTGCGAGGAAATCGTCAGAACCGGCGCCATTACGAGAACTGGAAATTCGCCGCCTCCAGGAGGAGGCGACATTCTCAAGTTGATTTTTCGATACTCGCGAACCGAATTAAATGCTGAATTCACAACTTATCAATTTGGTGCATTGCCTTTAGTAGCTGCAGAACTGTAGCTCTCCGAAAAAATATATTTTGGTTTTGTTGTGGAAACAGTGAAAGAATATGTTAGGAACACACGGTTAGTAATACTTTGAGATGACAATTTTAAAAACAGGGAGAAGTAAATCAAGAAACAGTGCACTTTTTGTGCGCAATAAATATACAGTTTTTTTTATTGGGTGGCACTGTAGCTCTCCGATCTATCAATAAGTATTTTTCGGAGAGCTACCGTTCTGCAGCTATGCATCCCATTCTCACTCCTTCCTCACTCTCTTCTCTCTCCCCACTCTTCCTCTCCTCCAACTCTCTCTCTCCACTCTCTCTCTCCTTTCACTCCCTCCTCCCACACTCTCCCTCTCTCTCTCCCCACTCTCTCTCTCCTTTCACTCCCTCCTCCCACACTCTCCATCTCTCTCCTCTCCCCAGTCTCTCTCACACACACACTTCCTCTCCCCCCACTCTCTCTCTCCTTTCACTCCCTCCTCCCACACTCTCCATCTCTCTCCTCTCCCAAGTCTCTCTCACACACACACTTCCTCTCCCCTTACTCTCCCTCTCTCTCTCCCCACTCTCTCTCTCCTTTCACTCCCTCCTCCCACACTCTCCATCTCTCTCCTCTCCCAAGTCTCTCTCACACACACACTTTCACTCCCTCTTTCTCTCCCCACTTCCTCTCCCCCCACTCTCACTCTCTCTCCCCCCACTCTCACTCCGTCTCTCTCCCACTCTATCTCTCCCCACTCAAACACACACACCCTCTCCCTCCCCACTCTCACTCCCTCTCTCTATGCCATTCTCAATCACTCTCCCCACTCTCACTCCTTATCTCTCCCCATTCGCTCTCTCTCTCTCTCCTTCTCTCTGTAGAGTTGTTGAGAAGACAATGGTAAAGATAGCAGGAGGCATTAGGTGACAAGGAGAGAGCAGGGAGAACAGAATGGGAGACACTTATCCCCCACTACCACCCTTTTTTCACTCCCTCACTATCTCTCCATCTCACTCCTCCTCTCTACCGTTCTGTCTCTCAGTCTCTATCTCTCTCCCCACATTCTCACTCTCTCTTTTTTTTTTTTTATTTTGTCTGTGTGTCTCAAATGCTCCCATTTCTTGTTAAATAAACTGTTCATATGCACTATACATTGAATTTTCGTAATTGTTTACAATGAAAAATAATGGAAATAGTTCTTTTCTACTTCAAAGAGAAAATTCTTATAGTTATTTTAAAAAAATATATAAAATGTTTATTCTTGATATTTTTACTTTAAAATGGCTTTAGCAGAATTCTTATTACATACAAAAAAATGAATGTAATCTAAAATTATAAGGGCGATAACTTCACGACAAGAAAAGAATTTCTCCGACTACCCGATTATATCACTGCGGCGATCAATCTATAGTTTGTGTATTTCATTGGATACTATTTGTTTGATGGGAGAGAGAGGGGTGAGAGTGAGAGTTGGGAGAGAGAGAGGGGTGAGAGTGAGAGTTGGGAGAGAGAGAGAGGTGAGAGTGAGGGTGGGTAGAGTGAGACTTGAGGGAGAGAGTGAGTGAGATCGACATTAGATTTGACTCTGAAATTCGCATTTCGACCGAAATCGGGGATATATAGTCTTTACAATATCCGTCTGTCTGCGTGCCTGTCACTGTGTATGTAAGGTCAATGTGTGTTAGTCTGCAAAACTAAATAGAATATTTTTAAGTGACTGAGGCTATATGTCTTACATATATCACAGGTGTATTCTTTGTTCTCTTTATTTTCGGGTATCAACAAATTCAATCTCATGACCTTGGAGTTTGACATCAAACCCCCCCCCCCCCAAAAAAAAAAAAACCAAACTTGAGCAATGATTTTGGATAATTTGTTACTAGGGCTTTTCATATTTAACATGACTGTATATTTATTGAGAGGGTCATTGAATTGGTACTAAACATGATTTAGCTCCTGAACATGATCTTAGAGTTTGATCCACTTAAAAAAAAAACTTTAACCTTGGCCATAACATTTGTACGGAAGCGTATTAGTGCCACTTGAACACTTCAATTTTTTTTAATTTCTACACTTTAATCTGTAAATTTTACACTTTAATCTATAAAATTTACACTTTAATCTGTAAAATTTACACTTAAATCTGTGAAATTTACACTTTAATCTGTGAAATTTACACTTTAATCTGTAAATTTTACACATTAATTTGTAAAATCTACACTTGAATCTGTAAAATTTACACATTAATCTGTAAATTTTACACTTTAATCTGTAAATTTTCCACATTAATCTGTAAATTTTACACATTTATCTGTAAATTTTACATTTTAATCTGTAAGTTTTACACTTTAATCTGTAAAATTTATACTTTAATCTGTAAAATTTACACTTTAAAGTGTTAATTTTACACTTTAATCCGTAAATTTTACACTTTTTTCTACAGATTTTACTATTCTAATTTATATCTCATTTGATATTTCACAGAAGCATGGAGTCCTTTCTGCGGAAACGAGGCGTTACCGAAGACACTTTACGAGCGATCCGAGATCAAAACTTTTTTTAAGGTAACCTTTTGAACTTTGATACGAAGTGATGAAAAGTACTTGAAAATTAGTAAAATAGGTGAATTAAATGAAAATTTAAGATG
Organism: Saccostrea glomerata; assembly: GCA_003671525.1. Lineage (NCBI taxonomy): Eukaryota > Metazoa > Mollusca > Bivalvia > Ostreida > Ostreidae > Saccostrea > Saccostrea glomerata. The sequence continues at coordinate 177,185 of PRKT01000476.1, forward strand.
TGAAAAAATTATCCTCATTTTATTTGTGTGTTCTTTGCACAATATGTGTGTCATCGATACAATATACCAATAACTCGCTGATATGTGGACTTCAGTCTTGTATATTTTAATGCTCGCAACATCAGTCACAATTCATGTTAAACTAAAAAATATATACATGTCTACGCGTCATAAGACTTTGGGTCCAAATGCAGTATTTGTAAAATTTGTAAAATTGTAATTAAAATCTGTAATCACTGTGTAAGTCTTTTCAGCGGGTATCAATAATTCGACCAATTAAAATGTATAAAAATATAAACTTGGCCAGAACTTTCGAATATTAGAACAAGGGTTTTCATATTTCACATGTATATTTCTTGTGACAAGACCTTCCTTTGGGTATCAACAATTTTGTCTTTTCTCCATGGGGCACCGTTTTGGTATTTACTGCCAAAAAGTTATATGGCCTATTCGAATAGGTGATATAATCATCTATTCACTTGGTGATATCACCTATTCGAATAAGTATATCACTTTATCAGATTTTGAATAGGTGATATCACTTATTGATTTGAATTGGTGATATCACCTATTCGAAAAGCTGATATCACTTATTCGAATACTTTCGTTTTATTACTCATTATTCTAGGAGATAATCAATTACAATTTTGCATTTGATTCTAATAAACCTCAATAGAAATTGTAGTTTGTTTTCCTCGAAAATTAATTTATTTCACTTATCTATCATGTAAACTTTTATAAAAAATTGGAAAAACGTATGAAAACTAGGTAGTCCGAATTTTCTTTGTTCCGGTGGTAATCAATTTATTATATAATGAGCATTCATTATCTATTGTGCTAAGAAATTCAAATAGGTGATATCACCTATTCAGCACGAATAGGTGATATTTTACAATTATGGACTTCAGTGTAGGTCGATATGTGGTTATGAGGACTCTTGGCAATTGATATTGACCGAAGACACAGAAAGTGATAGCGACCCGTTATATTATATAATCACTCAAAGTTCTAACTAAACAGACTTAGCTGTCATTACGTCACAATGGTTAAAAACACACTTCTTATATTATGACGTTGCGTTCTACGTAAATTCAATGCAACCGAAGGGTGTGTGGTGCGATATCATTGTAAATTATCAATTCGAATAGGTGATATCACCAAATAGGTACGGTGATATCACTTTTTGCCAGTAAATACCAAAACGGCGCCTCATATTTCTCAGCCCTAATAATAACTAGTGCGACGCGCACCTTTACAATTATTATTGATTTTCATTATAATGAAATTTTGTGTTGAATATTGTAAGTGAATGGAATATGTTACCTGTACTAGGTGTAGAAAAATAAAACCGAGATAATTCTTGGTCTGAATATTCTCCGTCATGGAAACCACTTTCAGTAAGCTCTTGAAAAAAATTCATCCAAAACTGAA